>CM052546.1:52190160-52226636 GCA_028533065.1 Trachops cirrhosus | reverse complement strand
TTTTTTAAGATTTTATTTATTTATCTTCAGAGGGGAAAGGAAGGAGAGAGGGAGAGAAATATCAATGTATGGTTGCTTCCTGTGCATTCCCTGCTGGGAACTGGCCTGCAACCCAGGCATGTGCCCTGACTGGGAATCGAACCGTGATCTCTTGGTTCACAGGCCCGTGCTTAATCCACTAAGCTACACCAGCCAGGGCTCATTTTTATTTTTTAAAAATATTTTATTTATTTATTTTTAGACAGAAGGGAAGGGAGGGAGAAAGAAAGAAATATCAACGTTAGATTGCCTCTCAAGTGTCCCCTACTGGGGACCTGGCCCACAACCCAGGCATGTGCCCTGATTGGGAATCAAACTGGTGACCCTTTGGTTAACAGCCCGGGGCTCAATCCACTGAGCCACAGCAGCCAGGGCTCATTTTTAATATAATTATTTTAAAAATAAAAAGATTTTATTTATTTTAAAGGGAGGGGAAGATAGGGATAAATCAACGATGTGTGAAAGAAACATTGATCTGTTCTCGAACATGACCCGAGTGGGGACCAGCGCTAACCTGGAATCAAACCGGAGACCTTTTGCTCTGCAGGACGATGCCCAAACAACTGAGCCACACTGGCCAGGGCTATTATTGTTTTTTAAGAAACACAGTGCCAAGGCACGAGTGGTTTAATTATAATGCAAAAGGGGCCCTCTCTTACCAAGCAGACGTGGGCTAGCTATGGCTCTTAGAAGCTTAAAGCTTGAAGACCTACTCTTGGCCTCCTAACCTAGATACCTCTTAAATTTAAGGACAGTGTTTGATTCACTCTCAGCTGTCCCCAGCCCTGGTACAGTGCCAGGCAGCAGCTGGAGTTCAGACAATATTCATTGGATGAATAAGATGGCCACCCAGGACCCCGGGGGGAGATGAATATTACCCTTTGGCACACTCTTGACAGCTTGGGGCCCTCGAGGTGGGTCCTGGGGTGTCTTCGAGTAATAAAGTAGTTAACTTAGCTGCAGGTCTCCTATGACAGACTTGCTAAGGAGAATCTACTCACAGAGCAGTGATGCCCTTTATCTTGTCAGCCAATTAATTCCTTAAGTACTCCAAGTTAGGGAAGGCCTGCTGATTTGATTTTATCTGTCTTTTAAGACTGATCTTTGATCATATGCCATTCCAGCTGGACTTCCTCTCCTCTTCTTCCCTCCTCCATCACTAATGGTGCAGGATCTAATTACCTCATCACCCCTTAATTTATTTATGAAAGGCCTGAGGTTAAAGAAAAGAACAAAACTCCTGGACCCTTGTATAAAAGCTTTCCTTTCTCCATTCCCTCCTTTATGCTCAATATAACTTCCTTTTCTGTCTCTGGCAAGTTGGAATTGTTCTTACTTACAAATTTAAATAAATAAACTTCCCTCCCAGGGTTGAGTGGCGGCCAGCCATGTGGGTTAAGCCTGGCCTGTCACTCTCAATGGATCAATCAATCTTTCAGCAAGAATTTATTGATCCCACAGGAAGCAGATTTCAAAACCAGCACACAGCTCTTGGATGTCCTGGCTTCCTCTTCACAAGACACTTGGGGAAGAGGAGTGTTTTGAAAATTTTAATTTTATTATCACATAAATATAACATGGATACATTTAGCGTTTTAAAAATTCCAACGACACAAATATGTGGAATAACAAGTGAAAGGCTTTTTCCCTTTCCTTGCATCCCATCCCACTGTAAGAGGTTGAGTGAATCCTTTTATTCAGACCTTTAAACATGCACATTCATACATGTACCCCTATATAAATGTCTAACTTAAAAAAATAATATAAATGGGATTACAACGTAGGTGCGACTCCCCGCCCCCTTTTTAAAAGAATGTCCTGGACATCAGTCCAGTCAGACCACGTAAATTTACATTTTAATGATTGAAATAGAATTTGACAACATAGAGGGATCATTATTTATTTGTTTCCCTACTGATGGGCGTGAACAAAATTTCACATTTCTCAGTATTACAAGCTTTGTTTCAAGTACCAGTTCTCTGAGAATTATCCATTTAATCATGAACTTATTATGCGCTCACTGTGTGCCATGCACTCTACTCGGGGTTGCGAGTAAACAAAACAGATACCTAAATATAGTTCTGAATGATGGAAAAGGAGAACTTTTTTTTTTCCAAGAGGGCAAGACAGGTTGAAGATCTGTCTCTGTATCAACCGAGCAGGCCGTGGAATCCGCCGTTGTCTCCCCAGCATGGAAAGGGGCTCCAGGACCTGTAAAGAGCTGCGAGGAAGAGGGGTGGGGGGCTTGAGTGCACTTTTCACAGAAGCCCAGGGTCTGAGAGCCGCATGTCTGGGGGCCTGTAGCAAAGAGCCGCTCACACACCAAGCGCGGGACCCTGGACGCAGGTCTGGCGGGGAGGGGCGGGGCCGAGCAGCGCGCGACCCTCAGCGCGCTCGGGGAGGTAAGGACTAGGGCGGCCTCTCTGGCCCCAGCTCCCGCGGGCTCTATGACACCGCGCTGGCTCTTGGTACGGGGCGGGGTTGGTTGAGAGGGAGGAGACTACTGAACACGGTAGGTCTCGCGGTGAACCTAGTGCGGAGCTCTCTCGCGAGAACTGGGAAGTACCGCGCTTGCGCACTGAAGTAGTGCCTGGTGGCTGTGGCAGGTCCGCCGGCTAGTGTGGGAAGGGACATTGTAGTGTGTCGCTCACTGCAACCCCCGCGACTCGCCACCATGAGCAGCACCTTAGCCAAGATTGCGGAGATCGAAGCCGAGGTAATGGGTGCAACTGACGCTTCGCTCTTCGTTCTTTTTTCGGCGGTGTCGCTCCTGCTCCCTTCAGCCGCGTCAGGACTGGGCCGGCGTTCCCCGACTCCCCTCAGCTCGGACCCTACTTCCCTGACTCCTCTCAGCCTGGACCCGCGTCCCCCGACGCCCCTGTGTCCGGGGTCCGCGTTCTCCGACTCCCCTCAGACCGGGCCCGCGTTCCCCAGCCCTGCACCTTGGTCGGTGCCTCCTTCCAGTGTTCAGCTCCTGTCCGAGCATTGTTTCTCTACGTTTTTTTTCTGTGAGCAACACCGAATCTCGTGCCCTTACTCCACCCCTGACTGCTCAAGTACTTCAATATCTTTCCTTAGCATCCCTCGAAACCCCACCTTCCCCAATCTCTACTTTGATGGCTCCTTTTTCCCGGGAATAGAATCTTGAATTAGATTGACATCTGTGGTAGCTGTCGATTCCTCTTGGATTATTGTGTGATGCTATTGCTGAAGTGCTCAGAACTCTTCAAACCTGGGGAAGTGGTAACCTTTTGTCATATGGGGCGTGCCAGGTACAAGCCGTAGAAAAGGAATCCGCAGATGAGTTTTAGTCTAATCTGTGGATACTAATTGTAATGACCTTGGTCACGTCTCCTCTGTGGACCTCAGTGGTTTACTCTGTAATGAGGAGAATGGTCTGGGTGATGGAGAGAATGAGATGTTACTCTTTAATTTTTTGAAAAATTGATTTTGGAAAGGGGGGGAGAGAGAGAAATAGAGAAGCATTGATTTGTTGTTCCATCCATTTATGCATTCATTGATCGATTCCTGTATGTGCCTTGATTGGGGATCCTATTGCAACCTTGGTGTATCAGGATGATGCTGTAACCAACTTAGCTACCTGGCCAGGGCAGATTTTCACTTTTTTTAAAAGTCTGGTTGAAATGGGTATGGGTAGGCCCCTGGCTGAGTAGCTGAGTTGGTTAGAGCATCCACCTAATAGGCCAAGGTTGCAGCAGGTTCCATCCTGGGTCAGGGTACGTACAAGAAACAACCAGTGATTGCATAAGTAAGTGGAATAACAAACCTCTGCCACTGGTCGTGGCGCCCCCCTCCCCCCATCTCTGTCTCTCTCATTGGTTAAAAAAGTAGGAGTAGGGGTATACCGACATTAGAGGGACCTAGGAAGAAGCATTCTCAGAGCTGGGGTAGCATTCATTCTGGATATTTTACTCTGTAGGAACTGCTTCTGATTTATGGCTGTGATTCTTCCCTTGTAGATGGCTCGGACTCAGAAGAACAAGGCTACGGCACACCACTTAGGGCTGCTTAAGGCTCGCCTTGCTAAGCTTCGCAGAGAACTCATTACTCCAAAAGGTGGTGGTGGTGGTGGGCCAGGAGAAGGTTTGTGTTTTTCTTAAACACTTTTTTATCCCTCTGGTGTAATTTCTATCAAAATAATACAGGCATGTGGTTTAAAAATAACTTTAAAATTTCTGTCAAAGTACATTTGTATTTTCTAAGACTGAATTCTTGAATTGTGTTTATTCTACTGGTTTCAAAAGCAAATAAATATTGTCTAAGTGAACTAGGGTTTTATTGATGTATATATTGTACTGATCCCAGTAGATTTCTAGGAATATGTAAATATATACAGTCAGTATGATAAAAAGTAAGGAAATGAATGCAAAGGGAAATGAAAGTAGGAAGAATAAGCTGAAGCCAAGAGATAAGGTTAGGACCAAAAATAATGTCAAAGTCTGTGCACTTCCTAGAGAAGGGCCACATTTTGGCTTTGAATGTGTTTGTAGCCATTGTAAAAGAAAAAAAGAAAATTCAGTCACACAGTTCCCAGGGTTTGTAAGATAAAAAGGAAACCTGTTTTTTAGATCATTTATTATATAATACTTGAGTCTCAAGTACCATGAGTACCAGAAAGTTCTATAACAGTTTAAGTGGTAGAGGGATAAAGTTTTTATATCAAACAGTCATTAAACATTGTGAATTGCTAAAGGGGGATTTTGTGTGCTTAAGTTCTACTCCAGAGGTAAACTGTAAAAAATTGCAGAAATAGGTCCTAGTGAGATCAGTAGCCAGAATGTGAAAGGAATTACATGTGTCTTAATACTCAGAGATAACTTTCTTCCTCTTTTTGATACTTATTGATGCTTTAGGTTTTGACGTGGCCAAGACAGGTGATGCTCGAATTGGATTTGTGGGTTTTCCATCTGTGGGGAAGTCAACATTGCTCAGTAACCTGGCAGGGGTATATTCTGAGGTGGCAGCCTATGAGTTCACTACTCTGACCACTGTGCCTGGTGTCATCAGATACAAAGGCGCCAAGATTCAGGTGAGTCAGTCCTGCAGGCCAAGGAAGGGAAGACATCCATTCTTTTATTCATTTAAAAAGCATTTATTGGGAGCTGTCTGTATGCTAGACCTGATCTTTGATCTACCAGGCCCTCATTGTCTAGCAGGGAAGATAAAGCAGTGAAGACAATACTACATGCTCTGGCTGGTATGACTCGGTTGGAGTGTTCTCCCAAACTCCAAAAAGTTGGGGGCTTGATTCCGAGTCAGGGCGCTTACCCAGGTGGTTGGTTTGATACCTGCTCTGGGTGTATATGGGAGGCAGCCAATCAATGTTTCAATGTTTCTTTCACACAACATTGTATGAAACAGTTGCCTCCTGCATGTGCCCTAACTGGGGACCAAACTCCCAACCCAGGCTTGTGTCCTGACTGGGAATTCAACCGGTGACCTTTTGTTTTGTGGTATACCTAACCAACTCACCACACCAGTCAGGGCAGAAGATTCATAGTTAAAGTAATATTCACATACTCATAAGGAAGATTGGATTTGGATCGCCTAAATTTTGGATACTTGAGAAATAGATCATTCTATTTTATCTGCTCAGATTTATAATCAGTTTTTCCGTTTCTTTTCTCCCCCGGTCCTTAATCTTGCAGCTTTTGGATCTCCCAGGTATCATTGAGGGTGCCAAGGATGGGAAAGGTAGAGGCCGTCAAGTTATTGCAGGTGAGTGGTCCAGGGCCACCATCCTGGAATGTCATTGCTTTACCAGGTGCAGTTCCTTTAGATGGAGACTGTGGGTTTGGAGAGGATACATAGTGCAGGGCATAAACCTGACTTCTTACTGAAATAGAATGTCAGAGTTTGTGGGACATCAGATACCATTTGAGGAGAAACTCTAATGACAGGAGAAGTAAAGTGCTTTGCTCCAGTATCGCAGTGTTCATGGCAGATATCGAACTAGAACCCAGGTTTCCTGACTCTCACCCATGCTTTTCCTTCTTTTCATTAAGTAAACTCTTACAAAATGCTAATTATAAATTGCAACAGTCTGCTATCCCGCCTCTCCTCACCTTCACTGTCACTCCCCATTGGCAACTATACTGTCAACTCCTAGTTGTTTTCTCTGCTGCTTACCTTCACACTTTTAAAAATTGAGCTTTTTTTTGCTGTTTCATGGTTAATGAATTTTAGGTATCATCTATTGATTTTTTATGGAGGAGAATGAACTTTTAGTCCATACCTGTTTTCCCATTTGTTTCAAAGAAGTTATATCACAAGTTTTAGTTAAGTCATCAGTTATGACATGCTTGTGTAATGACTATGTAACTTTTGTTCAATGCTGAGCTAAAATAGTATATTACAACTTTTTTTTCCTGTTGAAATATGTTTCTTTGTCTTAGCTGGTGTGGCTCAGTGGGTTGAGAGCCGGCACACGAACTGAAAGGTCACCAGTCTGATTCCCCATCAGGGCACATGCCTGGGTTGCGGGCCAGGTCCCCGGTTGGGGGTGTGCAAGAGGCAGCCAATCGATAGTTCTCTCACACGTTGTTTCTTTCCCTTTCTTTCTCTCTCCCTTCCCCTCTCTCTAAAAAAATAAATAAATACAATCTTAAAAAAAGAAAAAGAAATGTGTTTTTTGAAATTTGTTTTTCATGGAGTAAATAATTGATTATTGTTTGGTTTTATTTACTTTTTCTGTATTTGCTAATATTTTTCAAATGTTCCAACAGATTAAATGCCTATCAGTCACTATTTTTCTAGGTACTTAAATACAGTTCTAGAAATAATCTTGCTGATTTTATTCTGTCCCCTGAACCCTGATTCTACCGTTCCGTACGCTTTGTCTTCATGGCTCACTATGGATTGGTTACTTTCCAGACCAGGACTGTCCAGTAATGGGAATGTTCTGAATCTCTGCTGTTCAGTATGGTAGCTCCTAGGCATGTGTGGCTGTTGAATGCTTTAAATGTGCCTAGTGCAATTGAGGAACTAAATTTTATACTTTGATTTTAATTGATTTAAATGCAAATAGCTGTAGGTGGCTAGTAGAATCTGTATTGGACAAAGCACCTAGAGTTTTTGCATGGCTGTTATCCTGAAATTTTCTTCTGTGTTCATGTGTGGGATTCCCCTATTTCCTAGAGTCATTGTTTTACTTTTTAGGGGGTTATTGTTATATTTTGCTGAAGCAGGTTCTATAGTAACCTCCCAAGAAAGGGTAAATGGTAGGTAAATATTTCTTTTTTTCCACTTCTACAGTATTTTTATTCTACCATTACATTGAATTATTAATGTAGCTATTTTATAGAATTGGTGATGGAAATGTTCTTGATTGCTATAGTGGTTAGATAGGTATATATATTTGTCATCAAACCATATGCTTAACTTCGGCACAACTTATTTTTTTGTAGATTATGCCTCAATAAAGTTGACTAAAATATGCTAGCCAGATAATCTTATTCTTTTAAAATTCTTACTGTTCTAAATCTTTTAAAACTCTTTCATGGATTTAGGTTAATGCTTGGTCTGTTTCTTCATTCTGACTTGTTTTTGTACTAGTGAATCTAGAAGCTGATGCATCTTCTAGGTACACTAGTAGAAAACAAGGTATACATCACATATTGACTTCTGGCATAAATCTTTGTTATCCTTAAGAACTTCACATGTGTCTGTGTATTTACAAAAACATCCTTTGTCTCTTAAGTGCAGGAACTCCCCCCATGCTCCCAATTTTGAGTATTTGGATTAGATAAATCTTTGATAAACTTTGCCTGGGTATAATTTTAATTTTTCAATTCTTCAGTGGCCCGAACTTGCAACTTGATCCTGATTGTTCTGGATGTCCTGAAACCCTTGGGACATAAGAAGATTATTGAAAATGAATTGGAAGGCTTTGGCATTCGTTTGAACAGCAAACCTCCGAACATTGGCTTTAAGAAGAAGGATAAGGGTGGAATTAATCTCACAGCCACTGTAAGTGGAGAAGGTGATATGAGGCAGGCTGGGGTGGAATGGATTGAACTACAGGGACAGTGACATTTGGAAATTACCTGACTCTAGCACTGATTGAAGTAACACATGACCTTATAATGACTGACAGGAATCAAGAGTAGGATAAGGGTCCATCTCAGACTTACCTTTGTACCTTCATTTAATTCCTTTTCTGGGTTCTCTTCGTGATGGTATGGGAGGATAGACCAATCTTATGCTTGCATGAAGCATGTGCCTGCCAACATCGTGTTTTTATTCATTCAACATAGATCAGTAAAGTGCCTACCAGGGGCTAAGCATTGTTTTAGTCTCTGGGGAGTAGATGGAAAAGGGAGAAAAATAGACAGAAATTCTTGCCCTCATATTCTAATGGGGGGAAATAGCAAACAAAATGGAGTAGATGTAGTGTAATAGATGACATGGAATCTGAGGACAAAAGTAAACTAAAAGGGGATGGAGAATACAGTGGGAGGGTTGCAGTTTTAAGTAGGTTGATCAGAGAAGTCTTCAGTAAGGTGACATGAAGGAGTGAACCAAATCTTTGGGAAGAGCATTTCTTTTTTTTAAATTTTATTTATTGTTAGAGAGGGGAAGAGAGGGAGAGAAACACCAATGTGTAGTTGCCTCTCACACGCCCCCTACAGGGGACCTGGCCTGCAACCCAGGCATGTGCCCTGACTGGGAATCGAACCAGGCCTATGAAACAGAGAACTCTGTTTCATCCACTGAGCTATACCAGCCAGGGTGGAAAGAACATTTCTTGTACAGGGAGCATTCATGGCTCTGAAGTAGAGCATGCCTTTGCATGTTTGAGGAACAGCAGAGTGAGCAAGTAGGAAAGTAGTAAGAGATGAAGTCATAGAATTGGGCCATATACACTTTATTTTGCAGGAGTTGAGTAACTGCTGTTTGTGTTCCAATCTATGGAGAAAATATGATTCTGATTTAGGTTTTAATGGAATCAGTCTGGTTGTTTGTGGAGAACCAACTGAAATGGATTATGAGCAGAAGCTGAGAAACCATTTAAAAGGTTATTGCAGTAAGCCTGTCAAGAAGTAAAAGCTTCTTAGACTAGGGTTGTGATAGTGGAGGAGATGTAAAGTGGTTGATTGTGGAAAGGTTTTGAAAGTAGCTGATAGGAATTACAGCCCTGGCTGGTGTAGCTCAGTTGATTTGAGTGCGGGCCTGAGAACCAAAGGGTCACCGGTTTGATTCCCAGTCAGGGCACATACCTGGGTTGCAGGCCAGGTCCCCAGTAGGAGTCGTGCAAGAGGCAACCACACATTGATGTTTCTCTCCCTGTCTTTCTCCCTCCCTTCCCCTCTCTCTAAAACAATATAAATAACATCTTTAAAAAAAAAAAAAGAAAGTAGCTGATAGGAATTACACTTGGATTGGATGTGGTTTGTGAAATAAAGAGATAACTTTTTTTTTTCTAAGCTAGAAAAATGCAGTCTTACTACTAAAATGGTAGGACTTTGGGTAGAATAGATTTGGAGGGGAGGGGAAAACTTAGGACGTTCAGGTTGAGATGTCAGACACACAAGTGTTGCTGTCAGACAGTCTTACGAGGCATGATCTGGGCTGGGGGTGTGCAGTTGGCAGTCATCAACTTTGAAGTCATAAGTTTAGCTGAGATCACTAGGAAATGAGTGTAAATGCAGAGAGGTTCAAGTATTAAGCCTTGTGGCCCCCTCAATGATTAGAGGTTGGTTGATGGGAAGAATCAGCAAATAAGACTTCTCAGACAAAGGAGGAGAAGAAAAACCAGAAGAGTTTGGAATCTTGAAAGCCAAGTAAAGTGTTTTAGATTGGAGGAGTGATCAGTAACTGTCAAATGCTGCTTCTAAGTCATATAATTGAGGACTGAGAATTTCCTATAACGTTTAATGTCCCAGAGGTCCAGGCATTTTAACTGGCATAGGTTTAAACTGTCCTGTCTGAAGATCCTTTCCATTATCCCGTCATAATGTTTGAATTTGAGCATTCATTATTCTTTTTGTATTGGTTTGCTAAGGCTGCCATAATAAAGTACCATAGAACCAACAGAAATTAATTTTCTGTTAATTGTGGAGGCTAGATATGTGAGGTCAAGGTGAGAGGAGGGTTGGTTTCTTCTGAGTTCTCTTTCCTTTTTGTAGATGGCTATCTTCTCCCTGTCTTCATGTGATCTTCCCTCTTGTGTCCTGTGTCCTGGTCTCCTTTTCCCGTAGGGACATCAGTCACATTGGATTAGGAGCTACCCATACGACTTCATTTTAACTTAATTACCTCTTTAAGACCCTGTCTCCAAATGGTTATGTTATGAGATACTAGGACTTCAACATGTGAATTTGGGTGGGAGCTGTGGAGACACGGTTCAGCCTGTGACACCTTCCTTAGAGCTTGGAAAGAATTTTAGTTTTTAAGTATTTCCTACTAAAACTCAGTTACTCTCATCCAAGAGAACAGTCTTTAGAAATGAATTTGCACTTTAGCTAGGGTTATCCAGCTTCATCAGTAGATACTTTTGGGAGATTTTTTTGCTCTCTGACCAGTCAGTGTCTTCTGTGCTCATTCAGTGCCCTCAGAGTGAGTTGGATGCTGAAACTGTGAAGAGCATTCTGGCTGAGTACAAAATCCATAATGCTGATGTGACTCTGCGTAGTGATGCCACAGCGGACGACCTTATTGATGTGGTGGAAGGAAACAGGTATGAATTGACAGTTCAGTCTGGTACCTGAGTTTGAATTTGAAGCCTTGTAAGGGAAGCAGCACTGGATCATGAATCTAGCAGATGTTGATTCTAACTCCAGTTGTGCTACTATCTCAAATATTAGTGGACCTTGGTTTCCTTAGCTGTAAAATGAAGGGTTGGTCTTGATTCCTAACATCCTTTTTGCTCTGAAATTTCATTATGATGGCCAAGGTCCCCATTTCAGGTACTTGCTGTGAACTAGGCTGTCTCCTAAGCTCTGTCATATGATGGTCAAGAACCTTCTCAGTCTTCACTCCCAGAATTAGTTTGTGTGAGAAATCCTATCCTAACTCAGAGCAGGCCAGGCTGTGTCTGTTCTCTCTAACCTAAGGGTATGTAGCTGAAACCATAGTCCATGAAAAAATCACTATATTAATATTTGAAATTGAAAAATAATTGAAACCACTGTTAAAATTTTTCATGGCATTTGGATATAATATTTTCTAGTTGCTTTCCTTTGAGTTTGTTCATATTTGTTTGTGAATTTATTTGATCCTCATTTGAAAACAAAGCCAGTGCTTTGAGTTAGGCATTTTATAAGTGAGCCCCTTGAAACCTGAGAATTTGCGGCCTGCCTAATTGTTGCTAACCTTAGCTGCCTCATTGACTGGACATTGGAATTGTGACATTGTCAGGTATTGTATTGAAAGTTTCTTTATTCTTTAAAAATTATCATGAAATATAAGAAATATACTTACATTCTAAGAATTCTTAAAACAACTTTGTAGGAAATTGAGACTTGCTGATGGGCCCATATTTTAAAAGTGACCGAGCTAGATTTAGTCTGTGCGACTCCAAAACTTGGGTTCTTTTTGTTGTAGCATATATTTTCAGTAGGTAGCTGCATGGTTGGAACTAGGGCCTGGGTTTCGTTATTTCTCAGCTCATAGTTCACTTTTTGGATATTCTACTTTGTTTTTGTAGAACGTTTTTCTTTGTGGGATGAGGGGGTTGACCTGCCTTTTATGGTCCCTTTTGAGAGTGTCTCATTTGGAGTTCTGGGTGAGGGTGTGCTGATAATCAAACTGATAAGTCTTGTCAACAGGTCCAGACTAACGTCCTGTGTTTTTTTTATAGAGTTTATATCCCCTGTATCTATGTGTTAAATAAGATTGATCAGATCTCCATTGAGGAATTAGATATCATATATAAGGTACCTCACTGTGTACCCATCTCTGCCCATCACCGCTGGAATTTTGATGACCTATTGGAAAAGATCTGGGACTATCTGAAACTTGTGAGGATGTAAGTCTTAATGGGTAGGGTAATATTGCTGTGGGAATTAAACCAGACTGTCCTAAAATGATATCCTCTGGAGTTCATTAACATAATGTTTTTTAGGAGATATAAATTAAATCCTGTTATCTGCTAGGCCATAATTGAGGGCAATCTTTTAAAAAAGATTTATTTATTTATTTTTAGAAGGGAAGGGGGGGAGAAAGAGAGGGAGAGAAACATCAGTGTGTGATTCCTTCTTGTGCACCCCACCACTGGGAGCACCTGGCCCACGACCCAGGCATGTGCTCTATCTGGGAATTGAACCAGTGACCCTTTGGTACCTAGGCCAGCACTCAGTCCACTGAGCCACATCAGTCAGGGTGAGGGAAATATTTTTCTCAAGTTTGGGGTTATCTGCATCTCTTCTTCTCAGGGGTGATGGAGGGTTGATTTATATTTTGCACATGAAACATTCCCAGAAGTAGATAACCTCTGTTCCTTCTCTGTTCTAGTTACACCAAACCTAAAGGCCAGTTGCCAGATTACACATCCCCAGTGGTGCTACCTTACTCCAGGACCACAGTGGAGGATTTCTGCATGAAGATTCACAAAAATCTTATTAAAGAATTTAAATAGTAAGTATCGTGGGCACATAAGTGGTACCTTCTTTTTCCTGTGAGTTACTGATCCCACTAACTAGAAATTATTAGAATAGCATTAAGCAAATTGGTCATCAGGGAGGCTGCTGAGGTGCTTGTTTGGTTAGAACTCTGCAGTGTCTTAAAGTCTTGTGAAGTTAGAGCAGGAAGAGCTCTAGAAGCCTTTTCTGTTTAGGAGGGCTGACAGTACAAAGGGCTCTGACTTTTTCTTGTTAATTTATCTTCTTGGCAAACATAAGTGTTAATTTTTCCTACTAGCATCATATTGGCCTCCACTGGGTACAGTCCCCCCTCTAAACCTTACGCAGTGGTAAACACCTTAATCTCTTTCTCATACTTTTTATTGCTGAGAGGGCCTAGAAGCAATGATAACCTACTAACAATGAGCAGTCTCATTATTTATTTGTTATTTTTAATAATGTATTTTGAACTGATTTTAAATTTATAGAAAAATTGCAGAGAATAGTCTAAAGAGTTTTCTTGTATCTCACTCTGCTTCTCTGAACATTATCAGCTCCTATAACCACAGTAGAGTTAACAAGAACAGAAATTAGCACTGGTATTTTACTTGAATTTTAATACCTTTTCTACCAGTGTCCTTTTTGTGTTTCAGGAATCTACATAGCATTTAAGTGTTACTTCTTAGTCTTACAGTGTCCCGGTCTTCCAGTACTATTTCCTTAGCCTTTCACTGTCTTTGATGACCTTGACACTTTCGAAGAGTATTGATCGGTTATTTTGTAGAATCTCCTTCACTTTGGGTTTGTTCAGTGTTGTCTCATGATTGAAGTGAGATGCATTTTTCGTAAGAATACCACAGAAATGATATGTCTTCAGTGCTTTATATCACAGGATTCGTGATGTTGATGGGTCGTATCCATGGTGATATTTACTTTGATTACTTGGTTAGGTTGGTGTTGGATGTTTGATTTTTTTGGTTCATGTTAGCCTTCCCCTCTTTTTCTTTTCTTTTCCTTTCTTTTCTGTTTCTTTTTTTGATTATTGATTTTAGAGAGGGGGCAACGTCGATTTATTGTTTCACCTATCCATGCATTCATTGTTGCTTCTTATAGTGCCCTGACCAGAAATTGAACCCATGACCGTGTTATACTGGGATGATGTTCCAACCAACTGAGGCACCCAGCCAGGGCTTATCCTGCCCCTTTTCCATATATATATGTGAAGATTTTATTTATTTTTAGAGAGAGAGGAAGGGAGGGAGAAAGAGAGTGAGAGAAACATTGATGTGTGAGAGATACATTGATCGATTGTCTCTCACACACCCCCAACTGGGGACCTGGCCTGAAACCCAGGCATGTGTCCTGATTGTGAATTGAATTGGCAGTCTTTTGGTTCACAGACTGGGGCCCAATCCACTGAACCATACCAGCCAGGGCAGAAATAGTGACATTCTAAAAACACTTGTTTGTTATCCTAAGAATACTGAAAGAGTGAAGTCTTTTCTTAAGCCTTACATTCCTTTTATCTAAAATAAATAACTATATTCCACATATAGGTGCTAATTTTCATTATCCTCAAACCATTATATTTTTGCACAGGTTTGAATAAGTGGAGTCTTGGGAAAAGTTAGACATTTTCCTTTTCCAAACTTCATAGATTTCTATGTAGCTCCTGCCTTCCATGGTGGCAGAACACTGCAAAGCCTCTAGAGCTATAAGTTAACCAGGGAATTAAAATGAGAGGAGAAGAATATTTTGGAGAAGAGACATATCAAAGCAAATAGAATTTTATTTGGTCACTATTATCCTGTTGTTGTTTTTTAAGTAATTGCCCAAATAGCTTTTTAACCATCTTAGTAATAGAAAAATTTAGACTGTAGACCTACTAATTATAACATTTGTTCGTGTTGCGTTCCTTTTATGTCCTTGACCAGATGCACAGCACATATCCTTTGATCATTTACTATATGTGTTTCTCATGTGTTACAAGATTTATATATATCATTTTAACCATGTTTTTCCTATCTTATGCTACTTTACATAATTTTCTCATCTTCATGCACAAAACTTACCCTTTTTATTTAATTTAGAAGTATGATTAATGATTATATGACTTTTCATATTTTTTGTTGCATTACTTTCCAAAAGGGGTGAACCTTTTACGTTGCTATCAACAAAATAGGAGGCACAGACTTTACTGTGGGCATTGACTGACAAAAGGTAGTTTTCCTGTTTAAGATAATAAAATGGTCACCCACTTTTTATTTACCGTGCTTGTTAGTAAATTAGAAAAATTTTATATACATATATATTATATTTGTTTTACTAATACTCTTAGATATATTTCTGTTGTTTATCTGTTTTTTCAAAAGTGAAATCTTATTTAGTGGTTTCTGTTTGGAATGTAGATTTTTGAAGTTTCAGTGCAAAGATGATACAATAACAGTATGGCCACCATTTTCTGTACATTGGTACATAGTTCTTAGTTTCTGAGAGGCAGGTCTCAGTGTTTTGTTTACCAATTTCCATCAGTAGTACTACATATTTTTAGTATTGGAGGCCCATGGGTAAAAATTATCTTCATGCACTCGAAGAAATCAGGAAAATACACCATTTGTGGTTTCTTGATAGGGTGGGAGAATTTTCCGAGCGTGGATGAGGAGGGAGGGCCTGTGTTTTCTATCAGTACCCACTGATGGTTTCAGTAGACCCAACAAAAACTGGTATTCTTTGTTTAGAAATAAATTTTTTTATTGATTTTTGATGAGAGAGAGGTAGGGAAGGAGGGAGGGACAGAGAGAGACAGACAGACACATCTGTTTGTTGTTCCACTTATTTATGCATTCATTGGTTGCTTCTCGTATGTGACCTGCCTGGAGATCAAATCTACAACCTTGGCGTTATTAGGACGACGCTCTGACCAACTGAGCTGCTCAGCCAGGGCCAAAACTGGTATTCTTTCACAGTCTATAACGGACACTGTATTTGTAAGAATTTCCAATCTGAATCATTTCAGGGTATTTCTCTGTAACAAACCCATGCTGCTTTTAATTTTAAGCTAGTCTTGTCACACTTATTTGGGTTTTTTCTCTTTGACCTTCTTAAACTGGTTCTGGGACGAGAGGAACTACACAACTTCCGATAGTCTTTGCTGGTTTGAATGTGAAGGCTCCAGTGTGCCATACTGCTGGGGAAGCTAAAGCCTCTGAATTCTGAATGTGATTCTTGACTGGGGAGAGAGGACCTTGGCTAGTGCAGTACTATGGCTCTTAAGAGCTGGAATGCTAAACCTGAGCAGAAAGATGGCACCCAGGTAGTTAGGGAAGAAGTTAGGTGATTATACTGACTGTTCTTTTTTCCCTTCCATACAGTGCTCTGGTCTGGGGTCTCTCTGTGAAACACAATCCTCAAAAAGTGGGTAAAGACCATACATTGGAGGACGAGGACGTCATTCAGATTGTGAAGAAGTGAAACCTTCCCCTTTCCCGATCTACCGGGCCAACCACTGCAGCTTTCCCCATGACCAAGCAATCCCCTTCTGGCTTTGGCAGCCACTGGATCAGGATTCAGGGGAGGGAGGTGGAGGTACCCATACTGAAACTTCGTTTGTCTTAACTGGGCATCACCTTGTATGCTGAACTGCATAAAGGACCTGGTAGGCCAGCTGGCTATGTGCAGTTCATGTGTCATTGTCACAATTTCTTTTGGGATGGACTAAATGACTGTGGGTATGTACAGTGAGGCACCTGCATAAGGGGTACTTGAGAGCTTTGTCTTGAGTGTGAACTGGATAAAAATGTGATAGCAACATTTTAGTTGGTGTTTAGTCATGGGAAACCCTTCTAACTGTATATGGCCTTCAGTCCTTTTGAGTGGACTTTCCCAGATGATGCTGAAGAGAAAGAGGACCTGAAGGACTGGATGTAAGTAAACTGATTATTTCTTGCAAGGCTACCCCATTTGGGAGATGGTGTAGTGTGGTGATTGAGTAAAGTACTCTAACCAGGCACATTGGTTTTTGAGTTGCAGGTTTACTTATAATTAGTTGTGGAACCTTGCACAAATTACTCGACCTCTATAAGCCTCAGTTTCCTCATGTAACATGGAGATAGTAATAGCATCTTCTAGAGTGGAGATTGTTAGTATTAAGGAACATGGTACTTGTAAAATGCTTAGCACAGTGTCTGGCATATAAGTACTTGGTGGGTGTTAGCTTTTGTTGTCACTGGTCCCTTTCCTTTACCTGGGCTCCCTGTCTGCTCTAGTTGGAACACAGCTGTCTATCAGTGTTGGGCTGAACGCTGAGTTGAACCATGCTGCCACGTGAGCCTCTAAATGTCTCCTTTCCTGTAGCTCAGCCTTTCTGCTTGAATCCCCACAGCAGTCCTGGCCTCAACCACATAACCTGGGTGAAGGAATGGAGGCAAAACGTTGCAAGTGAGGCAGCCAGTGTGATCAGAGCAGGTTTGTGTGTACCTATATGTGTTGTGTATGGAGGTGGGAGTTTGGGTTAGAAGGGGTGGGGTCAGGACTACTTGAGAGGGTACTAAAGGTATAATCAGAAGTTTTGGGCTAGGAATAGGGATTTTGAAGGGATTGTCCTGATGATGGGAAATTGGCAAAAGTTGTTTTGTGGTGGACTGGGCTAGTGAGAATACAGACAGAGGGAGGATGTGGGCGTGTAGGCACAGAGGAGAAGTTTAAACTTGGTAACTGACTTGCTCTTTAGGGGAAGAGAAGTCAGAAATGATTTTATTATGAATAACAGGTATGAGCCCTGGCTGGTGTAGCTTAGTGGATTAAGCACGGGCCTGTGAACCAAGAGATCACGGTTTGATTCCCAGTCAGGGCACATGCCTGGGTTGCAGGCCAGTTCCCAGCAGGGAATGCACAGGAAGCAACCATACATTGATATTTCTCTCCCTCTCTCCTTCCCTTCCCCTTTGAAGATAAATAAATAAAATCTTAAAAAACAAACAAACAAACAAAAAAAACTATCTTCTCTTTAAAAAAAAAAGTGAATAACAGGTATGATAGAGAAGGGTAGTCCCTGAGAAAATCAGGGAGGGAACCATCTGCAGGAAGATAGAGTTTGATTGTAGATGAAGTGAGCCAGAACTAGCAGGTTGTAGAGATGGAGATGTGGGATTATACACATACTCAGCCTTTTGTAGTACTTGTTTCTCCTGCTATCTTGGTGATAGTTGTTTGCCTCTGATAGTCTTCCTAGAGCTTGGGCTTAACATTGTCCCCAGACCCAGAAGATAAGCCCCTCAGGCCTGGTATCCTAGTTACTTTGCAGGATATACATCTTGATATTACCGGTGCATTCATGATAGAGGCCATAATCCAGAGCTTAACTCTTCAGAGAAGCATTAGCTTTGTCAGCTAATGGATTTCCAGCAAGTTTTGCTCTCTAGCCAGAGCATATATAAAGTTTTGGAGGAATCCTCATGCCCAAACTCACTTTCATTGAGCAGGAATTTAGCACTACCTGGATGCTGGGGAGAAAAGGTGGCTGAAATCTAGTACATCCAAGGCCCCAGGTTGTGTTTTGATTAGACCTTCCTCCCCTCACCCCATCAATAGCCCCCTGGTGCTTGAGTACATTACTTTACGCTTCCTTTCTCTTCCTTTTGGGCTTGGACTTGGGAGTTCTGGGAAAGGGATACAGTTTTGTGTCAGGAATGCTGTTTGGGTTAGGGCCAGCAGGAGGCCATTCCTACAGCTGAAGGCTTTCGTGGTGGTTTGGCTGTGACACATGAATTTTCTTGACTGTCACATACTCTTTCTCTCCTGTTTTTTTTTTAGCACAGGTAAGCAGACTCACTGACCTGTGCCATTAATTAGTTGGAATTCTTTTAGGTATATTTTAACAACAATCTCTTAACCAGTGGAAATGGAAGGAAACTTGGTTTCTCATGTAAGTTGTCTTGAGCTCAGATGGGCTCATGACAATTAAGTCATCGAGGATCCAAATTCTTTCCATCGAGCTACTTTGTCCACTGCAGTTTGTTGGCCTTGCTGGGCAACTGGCTCCCCTCACAGTCACAGAATGTCTGCTGCAGTCCAAGGCTTTGCAGCAGCAGCCAGAGGGGAATAAGGATAGCTGAGTTACATTTTTGGACAGCCATTTCCCAGAAGTTGCCTACCCATGTTCTTGTGTCTCGTGGCCTAAATTTGTCACATCCTTGAATCCATTGTCGGTAAAGGGAATTACTGAAGAATCGGTTTATTCCTCTAAATTATCTTTGTTCCTGGATTGTATTTGTAACTTGTCTTTTTCTTTTACAAAGAAGGGCCAGTGGAGCTGACTTCCTTTCCGTCAGTAGTGTGGCTTATAGGGCAATAGCTATCTTCTGAAAGAACACATGACTGTACTCTCCCCACCCCCCCCCCCCCCCATTTCTCACTGATTACCACTGACTTCCCAAGTACTAGCTGCTCAGCTCTTGCCTTTGGGAGGTACTATACTTTCCTCTCCATCTGATCTCTCTACTTTTTTTTAAATAAGATTTTATTTCTAGGGAGAGGGGAAGGGAGGAAGAGGAGAGGGAAACATCAGTGCGTCGTTGCCTCCTGTGTAGCCCCAACTGGGGACCTGGCCCGAAATCCAGGCCCTGTTTGGGAATCAAACTGGTGACCTTTGGTTCACAGGATGGCACTCAATCCACTGAGCCACACCAGCCAAAGCTGATCCCTTTCCTTAAAGTTAGGTCTTCGATGAAGTTCCCGGTGGCTCTCTGTTTTACTTTGAGGGGCCCTTCCACATCCTTAGCTTGTCTTAACCTTTATTTTGCACATTATTTCAGCCTTGATTGCTTCTAAACTTGTCTCATGCCTGCTAATTCTCCAAGGTTGCTCCTTGTAAACATCTCTTAAAATTAGTTGGGACATGACTTCCTCCTGCTTTTTTAACTTTTTAAAAAAGATTTTTAGAGAGATGGGAAGGGAGGGAGAGAGGGAGAGAAACATCAATGCGTGGTTGCCTGTGTGTCCTCTACCAGGGACGTGCCCCAACTGGGGATCAAACCGGCAGCCCTTTGGTTCACAGGGCTGCACTCAATCCACTGAGCTACACCAGCGAGGCCCTCTTGCTCTTAGCTCCTAGAAGACTGCATTAGTTCCTCTTCCCTCTACTCCCTCCCATACACCAGAATAGTTTTGTTAAAATCTGTACATCTAGCTTCTGCTCTGCTATTCTTAATATTCCCTTATTTCCTTCTAGCTCCATCTCACTAGTCACTGGCTGGTACACCTTTGGCCTTTACTTGATTGCCTTACATTTATTTCTGTCCTACTAGCTTCTAGCTTGAAAAGAAGCCCTACACCTCTAAGTGTTGGTTCAGGAAAGGTGGAACTGAATTTAGGCATCTGTTCTGCCATTGTTATGTGAGACTGCTTTCTAGCTTCTATTTGTGGAAACAAAACATTTGGAAGAGCTCTAAACATAGTGTGTTTTCTGAAGCTGACAAATCACACAGAAAATCCTACGGAGGGGGATAGGCATAATAAAGTACCAGGAAGGTAGACAGACCTCATGCTCAATCCACAAAGCTGTTTTGTTAAAAGGCTTTTTAGGTTCCTTGAAGTGTAGGGCAGGGTGGGCAGCTCCAGATTTATAGGCAACACCTCTCACACACAAGACTCAGGTGGTTTTTTTACTCTTTGGGAGTCAAAAGTCCAACCATTTTGTGATTCACCTGCTAATCACAATATGGCCTCATTATTTGACCCTCTAGCATAAAGTATCTTTGATGGCCCTAAATGGGCAAGTGTTGAGAACTCAGGGAAAATTTGAGGAAGGGGGACTAGAGACCATAGCTATAGTGAATAATGAGTGAGCTGTGGAATGAAATACAAAACAAGGAATCAGTTAACACAGGCATCAGTCTCAAGGGAAGTTCTATCTGGAAAAAAATTAGACTTAATGGATTGAATCAGAATTTTGAGGCCCTGTTTTTCCCTATAGGGGACTGTAAGCTGAACAGGATGCCAACAAACACTATTATATACTTTTGCTCCAGTAAAGGTGGATTTGTTTGGGAGAAACTACCATCATATACATGATTACCCAATCAACAAATTGTTTTCACTAGGTGGTTTTAATTTTAGAAATTGCTCACTATAATTTGGTATTAGCCACAAGGGTCAAGCTACCTATAGGGTCAAGCCCAGCCTAAAGTTATCCATTGGGGTCTCAAGGCTCAAGAAAGGGCATAGATTCCTCTTCCTAAATGAGACAAAGTTCAGTGCGATGAGTTTTAAAGAAAAACTAAAACTTCAGATCATTTCCCTTAAGGAACCTACTGAGCCTCATGTGGTCACCTGGTTGGAAAAAAGGAGGAAGGGAGTCTGGAAGAAATAAACACAATAATGCCATTCACTTTATTCACACATATCATATGTATCTTAAACAAGACCATATTCCAAATGTACAAGTGAAAAAAATCCAAACTGTTGACACAGGCTCAACTAATATCAGCTACTTTTATGTACAGCTGTATAAGTTCAAAAAAGCTATCCTATATGTATATACAAAAAATGTTTATACACAGGTCTGTACATAAGGGTCTATACATTTATTTCCACAGAACCCTTAGGTGCCCACCTCTTGGTGAAGACACCAACACTTCATTCACATATCTTACAAAAAAAAGAAAGACTATTTCCGGGATTGACAACCCTGTGCATCCTGTATTCAGACCATATAGGCTCCATTCAACTGGTTGAGATCCTTCCATCATGCAGAACACACCAGATGCTTAGGCCTCCCTAATCAGTTTTGCACAGAATGCTCCAAAGTAAAAGCCTGTAAACCAAGCAGAGTCCTGACCAGGGTGCCATCACAGGTCCAAGGTTAGACGAGCCTGCCTGCCTTGCTCACTGTCGATACTCTAGTTCATCTACACTGATGACTTTGGCAGGCATGGAGGGCAGGGGCTGCTGTAGCACATCAGAGCCAAACCACTTGGCAAGGCCTACTGGGGAGCTGCTCCGCTGGCTGGGGCGGTGTTCCAGCTGGGAGTGCATGTGGGGCAGGCCTGACCGACTGGGTACATTCTGTGGGGTCGTCGGAACAGTGACAGCAGCTGCCGGGGAACCAGAGCCTGGAGGATGAAGAACTGTGGGGATAAAAAGGAAGGGTTAGTTGGAGCAGGAGGGATAAAGCACTATATTATATTAGGTCCTGCTTCACTCAACCCTACTCATGAAACTTCTAAAAAGAATTCTTTACCACGTGATTTATTCTAGGAAACTCCTTTGCAAATATCACAAGATAGAACCTTGGAAAGCTCGGCTATTCAGAAGCCACCCACACTGAGAACCCATCCTAGATGATATGACCACTACTCATAACAAGCAGCCACATAATACAACCACTAACTGGTGAGAGGGCATCTACTCTTGGCAGTCCCTATGCTGAACATCTTCTGGAAGGATTTTCAGGCTTCTCTCCTAAGAGGCAAAGGACAAAAACACCAGAGCACACTTGGCTCTCCCACTGTTCTACAGGAACGGGAATGCCAAATCCGACAGAGGTTGGTTTACATCATCCTAATCTTTGCTTATAGCTAGTGTTGCAGGATGAGTTAAAGAATGAATTGTCAGTGTCAGTTCATCTTCATTGGAAACTGGTCCAAAGCTTTAAGCCTATTCAGCCCACCCAGCTCACCTGACCCCATTCCTGAACCTACCTGAACGCTGTAGCTGCTGTTGCATCATTGCCAGATGCAGAGGTGTCCCAGGACGAGGGCTTAGGAGAGGGTGACTGGCGGCCGGTAAATGGTAAAAGGGTTGACTCAGGATTGGGCCAGGTATTCCCTGTAAATGAGTCAGATCCATCCCAGGAGGAAGCACACCTATTGGACAGAAAGAAACTGGTGAGAAGTGATCTTAATTTACCTGGAAGTTTTCAAGCTTGACTGTTTAGTTTTGCCAATCTGAAAGTTTATTAAGAGTAAAAAATGGCCCTGGCTGGCGTAGCTTAGTGGATTAAGCGCGGGCCTGTGAAACAAGAGATCGCGGTTCGATTCCCAGTCAGGGCACATGCCTGGGTTGCAGGCCAGTTCCCAGCAGGGAATGCACAGGAAGCAACCATACATTGATATTTCTCTCCCTCTCTCCTTCCCTTCCCCTCTAAAGATAAATAAATTAAAAAAAAAAATCTAAAAAAAAAAAAATTTAAAGAACTTTAAAAAAAGAAAAAAAAAAAAAGTAAAAAATGTTCAAACTAGGTTCCTAATTGTTTAATGGATGAAGGTGTGGATTGGATAGGACCCACTGCCCTCCAGTTAGATGGAAAAATCTAGTAACATCTTTCTAGGGATGAAAACCTTCCATAGCACAGCACTTTATCAGTTCCAGCAACTGTTAACCATGCCAGGTTAGAAACTCACCAGCTTGGAGCAAAGTTGTAAGATGCTGTGGATGTAGTCCCTGGGCCAGCATCCTTTGGACCAACCCTGGATGAAGCTGGTGAGCAGGCCGAACGACTGGGACATGGGGGACAAGGGGTACTTGGTGGACAGGACGGAGAAAAGGTGTTCCTGGAACTGGGGATGCCAAGGTGGGTGTTTTTCTCCCAGTTGCTTTAGGTCGATAATCTTGTTCTTTGGTGTAACGGTTGGTCTGGGACAGTGGGGTGGAACACGAAGACCGCTGCAACGTTGACAGTTTGGGATTTGTAGTGGGAGAATAGTCTCGATCAGCGCTGGGCACAGGGGTGGATGACAGGAGGTGCTCTGTAAGGATCCAGACAATATCTGAGTGTTGGCAAACTTCTCCCACACACTGTCCTCACAAAGATCCAGTAATCTCATTTCTTAGAAAGCACACACAATCCTTATTTGATCCCCTCAACAAATTTAGAGGATTACATCATAGGGAACATCAGTTTGCCTTACGAACAGGCCCAGTCAAGGTCACAGGGGTGAGTCAGGGACAGAGCTGGGACTAGATCCCAAGTTTTCCAGTCTTCAGCACTTTGTTGGAATAATCTTTGCTACACTCTAAAAACCCAAAGGCTCTGAAGTTAAAAAATGACATAACTCTTAAGCTCCTGTTTTTATTGTTATAATCCTCTCAACCCAGGAATAGCTAAGGGCCAGTGAGCCTGGTGTATCAGGTGTGCTGGTCTAACTCAGCTGGGCACCCTGCTCTGCCCTACGGCTGTGGTCTGAATATCCTAGTCAGCTGCTTGAAAATAACATGCGTTTTATTTTATTTTTTTAAATTATGTTGTTATACTATTACAACTGTCCCAATTTTTGCCCCATAACATACTTTTTAAAAGCCTAAGTGGAAAATCAAGTAAGTCAAATTATGCAAATCCATCATAACAGAAAGTTTAAATAGCAATTATAATCTGGTGAAGGAATGTTAAATGCCATTTTTTAGTAGGACCAACAGGATTTCCTTTTTTCCCCCAGAAGGTTTCTCACAGGCAATAAGCTCTTACACCAATACTCTAGACTTGTGTAAACCTAACTTATCAGAAGGTTTCACCATGTCCTTATTCACCATGTCCTTAACAATCTCAACTGTGCAACTCTTAAAAGCCTCTCCACATTTTCTATGTACTTCCACGGGGCTCTCCACACTCCTATGTGCTTCAGTCAGTGCACAGGTTTTGCTGGACACGTCATCTCCACAGACTGGAGAATCTTTCAGAAGTAAAACTGGTTGAACTATATTTATTTGCCAAACAAACGTACTAATAATTCAACTTTGTGGCCTAAATAAACTAAAGCTCATTCCTTCCTGTCTGATACTAGCACTCATACCATTATTATAAGGTTGGCCAGAAATTTTGTTTTTAGATTAGTCAGAATTTTCAAGTGGCTAAGTGATTGATTATAAGCTGGTCCAACCCTTTTCACTGTCAAACACGGAAATGTGGTCCAGAACAGCCAAGGTTCTTGCCCAGCGCTTTGCAGAGAATCAGGTCAGGCTGGTCAGCACTCAAGCCCATGTCCTCTCTGTCACATACTTTCTTGGGCAATACACCTTCAACAGCTCTGCGATACCTTCACTGGCCTTCTGAGTGTCCTCTTTACTGTCACCAAGAGCTGCTTTTCCAGATGCGGGCTCCTCCTTGCTTTTCTCTTTGCTCTCATACATCTTACGAATCACTGAGGTAGGGGTGAAAGAAGGAGAAAGCTGTAGAGAACAACGATTAGTATTAATTAGCACATTCTTTAAATGCCTTTCCTTAAGCCAAGATTAACCTGCCAAACTACTCAGCAAGTTGAAGAGTCCCCTTATTGGCTACATGTGACAAACACCAATGCCCAACTTCAAAGGTTCTGGTCTCTAGCTACCAGAGGTGAAGAAACAGGATGGGCTAAACAGACTGTGTCCTAGTGCATCATGCCTTTTTCACAACCCACTTTCTTCAAAACCCAGACTTAGTTGTAACATAAAGGTAGTCAAAGCACAGAGCTTCAACCTATCTGTATCTGTGGTGAAGGGGAGCTCCCAATGCAGCTGCCACTTCCCATCCAAGGCATTAGGCTGGGAAGAGGGGAAGAACGTGGCCAGAAGTACATCGTGGAGCAACAGTACTTCAGCCATGAAAGGACATTTCAGAGACAACCTCAGAGCCTAAATTTCTCTATATAGCAAGTATAATGTAATTATGACAGGTTCTGTAACTTAAAGTTAAATGACATATACTGAAACCAATTCTACCACAGGCTAATTAATATAAACAGGTTGTAGCTGTAGCATCTCAACGTTAAAACCAACAGACATTGAACGGAACATTATTCAAGGACTTGCTGTGTTCCTGATGTTTCCCATCTTGCCTACCATAAAGTTCAAAATGATCTTAGTATTCTTGTTACTAGGACTCTCCATTTGGAGTCATTTGTTCCCATCTCTCTCACCAATTTCTACTTTGATGATTGTATGATGCATGTAACTTTTCTCATTAACCAACCCCAAATCATTGATGGCAGGAGACAGGGCATGAATCAGGAACATAAAAGCTCCTTCTGGACCCTGCCTTCAAGGTACTTAGTGCAAAGACCTAATTGGGGTCCTGAATAAAAGTAATAGTTTTTCTCATGTGTCTGTTAGCTTTAACTAGGTGATAAAAACCTGTGGAGAAGGAAACTTAGTAAAAAAATAAAAAAAGAAATCCTGATACATGAGTTAGTTGCAAAACTAAAATTGTCTTCACAAATAATCGAACCCCTCTCTCCCAGCCATAAGTCATATAATAGACATGAATCTGAATTTGTAACCTCACCATGTTCCACTGGATTCTCCATGATCTGACCCTAGTCACCCCACCCACCTCACCTCCTATCTTGAACCCTGTCCTTCCTACTCCAAATGCTCTCTTGTGTGAAACATACTGCATATAACCCATATGCTCCAACCCACACGTATCTTTCACACTTTCCCCAATGTAGGGGCTTAAACTAGAATCCTAACTGTTAGGCTGAATCCTGAAGGGGGAAAAGCTAATAAATACACAGGTATGAAAGATTACTAAATCAGTTATTCCTGTGGAAGGCATTCAAGGACATTTGGGTTACAGTGACACAACATAGGCACAACCAACAGGGAGAAACCTAAAATCCTGGAGTCATTTACAAAGGCAAAGGTCACTGACCATGCTTGTGATGGAGGCAGCGGGGGCAGGGGAACAGGCATTCCCTCTGTGCACCGGTGCTGGTGACTTGGTCACTCGCTGTTGCCTGTGAACAAACCAAGTTATCAGTGGGAGCCCCAAGCTGGTCAAACTCTTAAGTCCTAAAACCACAATATACTCAAGACCAGCCTAGTACTTCAACAAGATGGAGAACAATGACTTAGGTAGAAGGGACAGGGTTAGGCACTTGGGAAGATCTTGGGAATATAGGGTTATCCAGGGCCGGTGTATAGTTTATTTGTAGACTATATCAGTGAAGTAGGCTAGGGAGGGCTTTCATTCTGTGGGCCAGGCTGTGCCGCAGAGGGCAGAGAGCAGCACTGACTAGTACAGTGCCTGGCATAGAAGTGATACTGTCTGGGACACTGGTTCAAATCAAATACAGCACCAACAGTTTCAGCTATTTTAAGACCTAGTTACATGCAACATTCCCCACCATTCCTCGTCTACACACAAGGCTGATCCCAGGCCTCCCAAATAAAGTTTGAAAGAACGGACTTGCATTCTTTCCCAAGACATTCTAGTCATTTTGCCTTAACATGGAAGAAAAGAGGAAACAGTTGATGAAGATATAAATAGGTTGAGAGAAGAATGAATTGTGTGAGCTTATTGGCTAATGAAAGCTTCACTGCATTTCAGCTATGTCAGACCTTGTACCACAAAAGCCAAAGCCCAAGTGGAGTCAGTGATTCTGAAGTTCTCTGAATCACAAGCAGATGGGAATCCAAAACCCATGGCCTCTTTCCAGTCTCTAAGAGGGTAAGCCCCATTGCTGCCATACTGAGACTCAGAACATGACAATTAAGGGAAAGACAGATTAGCGGTATTCTGAGTGATTAAAATGTAAATCCCAAATCAGGCTATGATACATCCCTTCTGATAAACATACCTGAGCACCTACTATATGCTAGACACTATTCTAGGTGCTGGGGATACAGCAATAAACAAAACAGACAAAAACCCCCACAACACTCTGGCCTCATAACAATCTTGTGGCTGCAGAGTAGAGAGGGGTTACTATGGGCAGAGAGACAGACAAAAACAATTATGCTAGAAGGTGGTAAGTAGAATAAATAAAGCAAGGCAAGGAGACAGGTCTGTTGGGGGACACAACTGTACATAGGGTGCTCAGGGAGGGCCTGAGAGGCAGCTGACACTTGATCCAAAACATGAAGGTTCCAGTGACGCTAACTTGGGTCTACTTACTAGTTTCAAATAAGTCACATTTTGAAAACCTAAGTTCCTGTATCTGTAAAATGCAGTTATCTATCCCATTTACCTCACAGAGTTGTTGCCAAGAGCAAATAAAATTCTGAATATCTAAAGTGACTGAAAGTTAACAAATCATGTTGGTGAGTATTAGGTAACTATATTGTAGAGAAATCCAGTAACAGGGACTCAGCAGATTAGTCCTGAGCTCTTTGTTTAGGCTGACAGCTACTAAAGATAGGATGCATTTATGCAGCGGTACAGGGGCCTTACTGGTCTCAATGTTTTCTGAAAGTGTCAGCATATAAAACCAGCTACAGGAAGACACTGAGACACAGATATGGCAAATAAAAGAAAAATCACATCAAAACATAAATACTCCTTAATTACGAAGTACTTAAGGGCAGGAGTAAACTGTCCTTAAAGGCCAGACAGTGGTCACTTCTGGGGTGTAAAAGGGGTGTTACTGGGACAGGGCACACAGAGGACTTCTGGGTAGCTAACGATGGAGTTTGCCTTATACATTTGTTTAATGCAGTTTTATTTTACAACAAAAAGAATACTGCTCACCCTCCATCCAACTTATGATTCATTTTACTTACTACTTGTTACAACTAGCAGAAAGGAGAGTGAAGTGAGTAATCATTTGTTAATGGCTCTGATCAACTAAACCTGTATCAAGGGACAGTTTGATAACCTGATAAGGAATCTATGGGGGAGGAAGCTAAGTGGAGTTTTACTTTTCATCATCTCATAAGGATAACTGCAAATAAAGAGTGATGCTAGCTACCTTTGTAAAAATGAGTCCTTTAAATCAAGACTATAAATAAAATTATACAAGATGAAAAGCTTATGTCCATGCACAACTCAATTATTTCCTTTACTGAACTTCAGTGAGATGAAATTCTCACCATATGTTGTACAACATATCAGTGTTTACAACAGAATTACACTGTGACTAATTTGCTAATCTGAGGAAAATTAATTTGCAACCCCCACAAAGGTAGGATTAGTAACTTACCTGTTTCTGAATCCATCTCTGGTTCTGTCCACTTGTGGTTTACCAAAACCAGACTGATAGAAGTTTGCTGCCTGCACTGCAAGGTCATGTGGCAGAGCCAGCCCCTCCAAAGCCGCCTGCTGCAATTCTAGCTGGCTCATCTGCTGGACAGAAGTGGCAGAATAGGATCAGAAAAATGAGGTCAGTGAACTTAATACAAAAGTCTCTCTTCACTCTCTTTAAGCAGCAACTGAGAGTATTAGATGCTGCAACCTGACTAAATTGTGCTATCCACCAAACAGGATTTTAACTATTTAAATATGACCAATTTTCTAGACTTCACTTGAATTACAGATGAGTTCGAATTATAGTTCAAAACTACTTTCAAGAATTGTAGTGATCTAATTCTCCAACCCATAAACAACAATTAAGGTGAAAAGCAAGCAACAGATTGTGTTTGAGAAAGAGCTCAGCTGGACCTGGGCTGTGACAGGGCTCATGGGCTTGCGCATGCCTTGGAATGGATCTCCGAGGAGCTGCTGTGGTCCTGGTGTGAAACCTGTTGGAAAAGTTACAGTACCAGTTGAGTGTCAAGACAGTACATGTCCATCAGAGAGACATTATGACCAATGCTTGCTGCTTTTGGACACCATGTCTTTTGAGAAGTACTGACTTCCTGGGCTGATGATGTCCCTTTTCTTATGTGCCCCCCACAGTGGGCTATGTGGATGGATCTCAGCACTTAGTGACCCAAATTGCTGCTGTATCCATCTTCCCACTAAGCTGTAAGCTTTGTCCCTTTCAGAGCTGAGATCGCTATCTGTGGGAGAAGAGCTTTTCTAGCCAGTGATTTGACCCATTATCACTGTGCCAGCTGATATTAAAGCAGAAACCAGTACTTTGAAGTTCACTCTTTCCACTTGTATCTCTCTAAATATGGAGGAAAGACTACAAAAAACCCTACTCAAGATATGACTGGCAGAGGCCAGGGTGGCCAGCAGCCTGAAGTAGTTCAGAGTGGTAGGAACACTGAAATTCTGCACAGCACTTTACTAAGATGGCTTTCTGGAAGTGCTTCTTCCACTCATGTTCTGAACTGGCCACAAGACTTTACAGTTGATGGTGTACTAACTTCATCAGGTTGGTAAAGAGCCACTATTCTGACATACTCTATCAAGAAAAAACCTAGGAAGTCAAATTAACTTTCTTTTGGATTAAATTCCCAAAATAAGGAAGAATACTAAAGAGCTGGATTCAATTTAGAGCAATCTCAAAAGGAACAAAACAAAACTGTAACATGAATATGTTTATCTAGAGGGGCAGTTGGACAAAAACTGTGTTCCACCTGTGTCCCCACCACCTCTGGGGAAAAAAAGTGTACTGAATCCACACATTTCTTTTTAAAGCCTTCAAGAATGCCCATGAAAAGACTTTGCCAGTTCTAGTGGACAAATATAAAATATAGCCTTTGTCAGGGGAGTGGTGGAGGGGTTGGGAGGGGAAATGTGCGTGGCACGACAGAGACGGATGGACACCTACACATAAGAGTATTTACCATTTGGTGATGGTATTTGAGGTCGAAGGTAGTCTGCTGAGGCTGCTCGAGTTTGAAACACCTGTGACAAGGGAGGAGAGGCTGCTCTTTGGCCCAGTAAAGATGATGTAGGTTCCAAGCTCCCCATAAGGCCACTCAGAAGATTGGAAGAGGCAGGTCTCTGAACTGGTGGACCCAGAAGTTCCTAAAGCCAGAAAAGTCAAATCCTTGTGAGCAAACCTACTTCTCCCTTCTAGTCAGAGGCTATGGGTTAGGGCTTAACTCTCAGAAGCCAGTGATGAATCTGCCTCATGCTCCACTGAAGCACTTGTCACAGATATGTGCCACACATTTCTCTAAACGCTGTTAGCAACACTGCTGTAAATTAGTGCTATAAATACAGGTCAGATACTTTAAATTTCCATACAAATAGCAAACCTGCAAACTGGAAACCAAAGGCTTACTTTGTCATCTATTTTTTTAGCCACCTCCCCACCCCTTGTTGAGATTAACAGTGACAAAGGTAGTGACACGTCCTCAATTACCAGGCAACATGGATCATTATCTAAGGCCCAACGCGGGACCACTGCAAAACACCAGGTCAGAGGACTAAGGTTCAGGACTCCAAGGCCTTTGGTGTGAGATTAAGTACCTGCAAGATGTTCTTAGGGACAGGCTGGCCTGGAGTCTCAGCGGGGGTCATCAAATGGCTGTCAAGGTTTCGCTAAAAAAGTCAAAGGAAAACTGGTTTTAAAGTTCTTACACACTTAAAAATTGGGGACCACTAGAAAGCATTAAAAACTTTTCAGGGAGTCAAAACTTAACAGCAGAATGACGTCAAAGTCACGAAAAACTAATTTAAATCAACCTGTTCTACTCTCAACACATAGGACCCAAAAGATCTGGTAACAAAAAGAATCTTCACGTGTACTTGTAGAGTCCACTCAGAGACCTGCAGACAGACACAGCCTTTCCCTCTCTGCAGGAACCCTAGTCCATGTCACTGTTTCTAACACCGTGACCACAAGAAGGGAGAAACAAAGTGGTAAAAAAGGGGAGCACTTACTTAGTTAGAAGCCACATGCAGGAAGTTTTGGTAATTTATAGATTTTCGCTTTTTGAGGCACCCTTTGCTATTCTTTGTCTTTAACAACATTTATAGACCAGATGATACTAAAAATCTAGTAAACAACATGCAGGTTTGGCCAGAATTGTTATATTCCCGAGTTTCACATTTCAGGAAATTTAACTTTTATTATTTATAAGCTGGCTATTTCAAATGGGTCTCATGTACAGGGTGAAATTCAATTCCTCCACTTTTTGTTCTTTTAAGGCAGCAGCAGTTACACTTTGCATCCATCCTGCGTTACCTCCTGCACTTGAGTACATCCTTATGCCCAAGTGTTTTCCTTGGTAGTTTCCCTTCCACTAGGGGGAGATGCCAAGGTCCACAGCATGGTCTTCAGGCATGACAAAAAGCCCAAGGATAACCAAATGTTTTGTTGTTTTGGAAATGGGACTGATTGCAGGTGATTTTAATAAGAGATATCCTCAAGAGTTATTTAATTCTATCTAACAAAAACAAATAGGCAGCTTTATATTTAATGGTTTACTATATTTGGAGGATACAGTCTACAATTCAATTTGAAATGGAGTTTACACTGAACCAACATGTTCTCCTTGGGGGATGAAACAATATAATTGAACCTAAACGGATGCAGGCAGATCAGAAATAGTATACACGACACACACAGCCAGAGTAATTAAAGACTGGGTTTATAGATGTAGACCATGACTCAATATGCAAGTCAAGCAGAATTGTGGGATAATGCCTGGTATGCTTATTACATTACTTTTCTTGTTTTCTTTTCTAGGTTATATTGAGTTTGTGTTACTCTTTGCCTAGCAACTTGAATTTTATCATCCATCCCTTATGTAGGTGTGTTTGAGGCTCATTCTCTCGGCTAAAACCAGATATATTTCAGAGCACTGAAATGCAAACATTGAAATAGTTAACCTCAAAACTCTCAGGGTCAACTGTGTTACTATCAAGCCCTAGAATCACATCCATATCTGAAACAAAGTGTTCAAAAGCATCAGGTTAACTGTTGAATCTTTATTTACACTAAAAGAAAGAAACTACTTACAAGATTTGACCCAGTCAGCAAGACACAAGGGTAACAAGGAGGATAGTTTGTGATCTTTTAATCTGGTCTTCATTTGAAAGAGTTTGTATCTAATAATTCTTTGTAATACAAATAACTCTAAAGCAGTTTACAAGAAACATGCTCTTAAACTGACATGGTGCGGTCTACCTACCTGAGATGCCACCGCTCAGAGGTGGACAGTCCTAGCAGTAAGGCTAGAACAAGGGCACCTCTGTTGGAATTTCTATCACTAACTGCTGGGCATATAAGAAACAATAAAAATCAGCTCCCTCCCACGGTCAAGGCACAATGAATCAAACAGCTATGGCTGCCACAGCTAACTTACAGTTCCCAGACAAGGTGTAAGGAGAAAAAAAAGAGGCAACACTCAATTTGGCATATTTGCTGTAACTTAGCAAATGGAGTAAGTCTATGTTTGTTTTTATTATTCAGATTTACCCTGATTCATTTATCACTTTGTATCATCAAGGGTAGCAATACTGACACATAGGCCATGGCTGAGAACCACCCCCAATGTGTTATGACAAAGACCAGTACATGCTACATGCCTGCATTTACTGATATGCTGTCACCTCGTAACCCAACTGAATGCCTAAAGGTGTTTTACAAGTTTGGAGTCACAGTTTTTTCTATTAGTAAATTAACAGAATTGTCTTGAAAAATCCATCCTTTATAACTGATTTGTGTAACTGCCAACGGCCTAATCAAGAAAGCAGATAATCTAGAATAGATCCAACTATAAAAATATAGTAAGTTATTTTAACTAGTAGCTGAATAAACACAAAACTTTCTTTGGAGCATATCCAAAAAGATATTTTTCCTTTTCTTTTTTGTAGCAGTGACTTTAGAAAGTTATGTCTGAATCTTTCAGTCTTTATACTATCACCCACAATATATATATAGATTAACCACAAACCTACGTTTTCTAGTAACAAATAGCATTGCAATAAATAAAGAACACACAAAAGCATCAGGGACCAAATGACTAGTAAAGAATTTCCAACTTACTCAGAATACCATTTTTTAAATACATTTATTGTGGGAAGTGGAATAGAAAGAGAGAAAAGGAGAAAAGGCTGGAGTCTGCATCAAATACTTACGCTGACTTTGGGTTGAGAAGGCAAAGTCCCACTTGCCTTCATGGTGCTCACTAGCTTGTTGAATGCAGTCATATCTCCATCTTTTTTTAGCTGTCGATTGCAAGTTACAGTACTCAGGGTCTCCTCTAAGTGTTCTGCCATGAAGGGAGTTGAATTCTTCAGTTGATGGTCTACCTTCAAGCCCTTGAGCCCTGCTTCTACCTCTTCCACTGAAAGCACAACCCCTGAATGTGCTGAAAGGTTGAGAAAGTCCAGGTTAAGTCAAGCAAAGGAATATGTATGGTAGGAATTCTCTTTGGCTACCATAATGGTAGCCAAAAATAGACTGAAGACACTTAAAATCATTCCTGCTTAGTGGAAATAAGGCCATAATTATGTACTTAATAAGAGATGGCATAAACTAAACCTAAAAAGCTTCAGTGCTAGAAACTGAGGGACTACAACCAGGGGGTGTTAGGCTTGACAAAATCCTGCTGCCAGGGACAGGAATCCCAGGTAGTCTAGTATCAGCAAGACCGCGCCAGCTCTCTGACTATCGTATCACTAAGGTTTTATGTTAAAGGCTTATAACTTAAGCAAGAACATGGCAGACTGGGGCAAAGACAGATGTACGGCGCTGCCAGATTTTGCTCAGGACAATGACATTTACTAGGGTGTTACAAATGGGCTCCTGGTGAGGAGGAGGGGTTGTTGGAAAAGTTATTATAGGGCCCAGGACCCGCTGACTACCAGGTTCTCAAAGAGGTGGTACTGTTCGGTAAGGTTTTTTTTAAAGAATATTAAAACCCACCATATGCTTGATTTTTGATAAAACAGCAGTATGTTAGAATTAACTGCCTTAAGACTGAACATTCAAGCTTTTTCAGATACCTAAAGCAAACTCTAATAAACACTTACAGCTCTCTTTAAGCTTTTCTTTATTTGCAGAAAGGCTGGAAAGAAGAGGTTTTAAATCCACTTTGGCTTTCTGTAGCATTTCTAAAATATCCACTTTATTTTCAGCATGGTCTTCCAATGGTATAGGAGCAAAATAATTCCCCGAATTCTGTCCAGGAGAGAGGATGGCTGGCTCAAAACCTAATATTGCAGGTAAATATATTCATAATTAATTGGTCCCCATAAGGCACAGAAACATATCTTCAATAGTATTAAAAGGACACAAATTGAAGGCTGTTTTCAGTATCTAAATACCCTTTAATTCTAATGGACCCATGACTAATGAAGACAATGAACAATGTCAGAGAAAGCTCAAGTCTATGTCCAAGGCCAGAATCTGAAGCCATTTTACCTGCAAGTCTCTCCAGTTCTTCATGTGGTGTTGACCCAAGACTGCTGGATCTGCTTCCCGACCGGCTTGGGTTAGAGAACCACCTACTGAACCGACTGGCGGAGACTGACCCTTCTCCCAAAACATCTTCTATCATCTAAAGGGAAAGACAAAAGGAGCTAAGATAATAGTTTCTAGGTGAAAGGACAAGAAGGTTCAAATTTTGAAAATGGGCCACTTACTTTGATACTTCCTTTAAAGCGGCCGACCTGAAGGTAAATACCATCAGAACTTGGGATTTTGAACATCTTTCATTTTTCTTCCCCTCCTTGGTCATTTCTGAGTAACCCAAACTTGGGCATAATCAACAATGTACTTTCTAAGCATATAAAGCAAAACCTCTGTGCCACAGAAAGTGTTTTGGTTTTCTATCCTTTGCCTCATTAGAAAATCCATGACCTACTCAGAGGACATAGTTTCAAAATCAAAATGGGCACCAGGAGTAAAGCATTCCATTGCCAAGCTGAGGAGTGGCCTTCAACTAAACAGCAGGTATGGCGAGCTGATGAAAGAAAATCCTTGCTTCAAACATTCTCATGGTTGTGATGAACATCATAAAATTTAATGCTGATAATTTCAGAAGCCAAAAGCTAAAAAGTAGAGCTCATAAGGATCACAATTCCAAGTCAAAGTTTAGAAAGTATCAGTGTGGAAGATGAACTTTTAAATGATCTCCACCATCTGTTTGAACTTAATGGGGAATTTTCAGGTGTTTGTTTTAAATCCAACTTCCATGGTTTCTAGTTCAATATGAGGCCCATTAAATGATGTACTACAATAAGAATAATTTCAACACTTTCATTAATAGTAATTTCTACTACCAATTCCTAAAAACTATATTTAAACATTTTTTTAAATGAAAATTTCAATTCTACCCTGATAAGTCCAGTTAAATATCCAAATTGATCTTTATGCAGTATTCTTAGCAATATTTAGAAAAAACAAGAAACTGCAAAGGTCAATCCAAAACTGAGACACATCCTTGACAATCAGGCTTAAACTTTTACTTCTATACCAATAATAAACAGAAAACACATTCCCCGCCTTAGTGACTTTTATCTGAAGTCTGCAGCCCATTGTTTCCAAAGTTCAGCGTGGAAGGTAAGATTTATTCTGTTATTCTTATCTTGAAGAATTTTCTCATAACACAGGACTTCCGGCCAAGATGGAGGCATAGGTAGACGCACTGTGCCTCCTCGCACAACCAAGATAGGGACAACAACGATATAGAAACAAAATAACAACCAGAACTGACAGAAAATTGAAGTGTATGGAAGTCGGACAACCAAGGATTTAAAAATAAACACTTTCATCCAGACAGGTAGGAGGGGCGGAGTTGGGCGGGGCGAGGGACTCAGAGCGGAGAGCTGGGCACCCGGGGCAGCACGCAGGCCCGCAGCAGGCAGACCCTGGGCGCACAAGTAGCAGTGGCTGGTGGGCCCCGGCCAGTGGGTGGCAACCAGCAGACCCAGCGAGGCGGCCATTGTGAAGCAAGGCACGGCAGGCAACTCAGGGTCCCAGCACCAGGAAATAGAGCTTTCGGTCACTGACTGAAAAGGAAGGTCCCACAGGGTACACAGGCCCACCCACACCGGAATTGGTGCCAGAGGGGCCCGGTTGGCTTGCGGAAAGTGGCGGAAGGGTCTGGGGTCCTACAGAGAGCAGAGCAAGCGCCATTGTTCCTTCTCGGACCCCGCCCCCACATACAACGTCACAACCCTGTGACTGAGATGCCCCACCCTGGTGAACTCCTAAGGCCCCGCCCCTCACTACAGGAGCTCGACAAGATCAAAAAACAAAACAAAACAAAAAACAGCAAAGAGATGGCTCAAACAGAAGAAGAATTGGAAGCCCC
>CM052546.1:52150604-52189660 GCA_028533065.1 Trachops cirrhosus | reverse complement strand
GTTAAAGGGACTTATCTAAGAAAAAGATAAAAAACAGGTGTAGTAAAATGACAGCAAACTCGCAGTTATTAACAACCACACCTGAAACAAAAACAAGAAGAAACTAAGCAAACAACTAGAACAGGAACAGAACCACAGAAATGGAGAACACATGGAGGGTTAGCAACAGGGGAGTGGGAGGAGGAGAGTGGGGGAAAGATATGAAGAATAAGTAGCAATGAAGGTAGAAAATAGACAGGGGGAGGGCAAGAATAGTATGGGAAATGTAGAAGCAAAGAACTTATGACACATGGACATGAACTAAAGGGGGGAATGTGGTTGGGAGAGGGTGTTCAGGGTGGAGGGGAATGAAGGGGGGATAATAGGACAACTGTAATAGCATAATAAAAATATATTTAAAAAAAAGAATTTTCTCATAACACATACCCAAACTAAGCCAAAAAATACTTTCACACAAGAAAAGAGATTTTAATTCAAGACACTAATTTGATTATTATTTGTGGTACTTCTATTTTCTGAGGTATTATTTAGTTTAAATCACATTCCACTTGTAGACTCTCACAGCTTAAATAATGCTGACTGTTCAGTGCACTTGCAATAATTAAAGTATAAGAGAAGCAGTGAGTGATGGGGCACTGTGAAAAATTGGGAATTGTACCCAACATATAATCACCTTAGTGATAAATGCGATTTAAAAAGTAACTAAAAGCTACCCCTATTAAAGATATTTTAATGTTAGATAGCATTTGCAATTTTACAAATAGCAAAAATGGCTTTACATTTTAATTCTTTTTATTTCCTCTGATCCTACTGTATAGGAAAAGAGTCAGAAGATACACAGAAGGAATATGAAAAAGTAAAGGACTTGAATATAAAGTATTTGGACATTTTCTAAAGATATGAGAGTAAATGTTAAGAAAGTCATTTCCATATTTTGATCAGCTACCAAGTTTGTTTCATTTAGAGAGTCTAAATTTTATTATAGCTAAAACATAAAAAGTAGAAATAATTAGGTTTATACACATTTACTGAAAATGGCAATTTCAAGAAACTAAAGCATTTTAAATCCAAAGAGAATCAGTAAGGTTTTATCTAGTTGGTCATCTAGCACCACAGAACAAGCTGGGATGCTCTAACAGTAGTGCCTTCTCTGCAGCTCCCGAGCACAGAAAATGGACACCTGGACTTGTAGCTCTGACTTCGTGGTCAGGACATTCTCTGCTACATTCTCGTCAGCCATTGGCTGGTCAAGAGGAGCCTGTGAACTGTATTCTGATATGTTTCTGCTGCTCTTTCTAGATTAGATTTTTAATAACATTTTTAAGGTAACCTATTAGTCTGGTTCCTCAAACAAAGGTCACCTAGATAAGCTGCATCCTAAAATTCATATTTTGATTATCAGATATTGTGAATATTTTTGCTCTCTGAAAATTACTAGGTTTTATTGGTCAATGCTTTTATTACTTTCCACTTTTACATAAATTTCTGTATTTTTGTATTTATTTCATTGTAGTTTGATTGGGGGATTTATTTTTTTAAAGATTTTATTTATTTTTAGTGAGAGAGTAAGGGAGAAAGTGAGGGAGAGATACATCAAAGGACGAGAGAAACACTGATCTGTTGCCTCTCACATGCCCCAGTAGGGGACCTGGCTTGCAACTCAAGCCATGTGCCCTGACTGGGAATTGAACTGGCAACCTTTTGGTTTGGGGGGGTGACAACCAACCCACTGAGACATACCAGTTAGGGCTGGGATTTCTGATGAATGCATTTAAAACTATACATTTTCTTCTAAGCATACTTTTGATTATATCACCAAGAGTTTTCTATATCATGTTCCTGTTTATCACTCTAAATAGTTTAGGATTTTTGTTTTGATTTTCTTTATTCTTCATTCAACATACCTAAGCATTTGTTATGTGCTAGGCACTGTGGTAAGAGGTGAATACTATCTAAAATAAACTTACTTGTAATTATTTAACTGAAATTATTTGCACATATGATCCAAATTTTCAGTTTGTGTTTGTGGCTGCCAACTTGGAAGGTATTGCAACGCAGTGAATATAGCCTATAGATATAGGTGTAATTCTGTTTCTACCTATTAATACCCAAAATTTGTGTAGAAGTGCCAAGTACTAGTTCGAGCACTTTATATAACATTTGTTAAATGATATTCATGTCCTATATAGCTATTCTTACTTATTTTTCCCAACTGACTGGTCATTTTCTGAGCACTGTTATCAGAGTCCAGCTGGTTATACATACAATCAGAGCATCAGTTTTTACTGATCCCAGTTTTGCTTTTAAAGGAATCTTTTATAGTACATACACCTTAATGAACAGTACCTCCATGAAAAAACATGGAGTACCTACTGCTCTGCATCACCCAAGTTTTGGTTGAAGGTGAGGGCCAAAGGATAAGATGGTGTTGAGTTCCTCTTCCTCCCTTTTATGCTTTAGAGGCAATATAATTGTGGGGAATGAAGAGCAAAGACTATTAACTGAAACTGCATAAATTACAATTCAGTTTCCACCATTTACTAACTGTGTGACTTTGGGCAAAATATCTAAACCTCTCTGTGCCTGTTTCCTTATCTATAAAATGGAAACAGTAGTAAGCTAATTTAAAATGGTTTTGTAAGGATTAAGTGACTTATTATATGTAAAGCCTGAGGCACTTGGCACTATGTATGTTAGCTATCATTAAAAGTTTAATTTTGAATTCTTCCTCTACCTCAGGACATAGGTAAGTTTTCTACATGTTTGCATTTGGAACCAAGTACAAACCTCTAAATCTTGACCTTTGCTATGAAAGCTTTTTACAATAAGATTTCAATGTTTTCTTAGAGAATGCAAAAAAAAAAAAAAAATCATTAAACCCAGTTGGCATAAAAATAAAAAATTACTATCCCCTCAAAAGCTAAGAATTTGACAGAACCACTCAGTTTTACATCAGGTAAATTAAACTCACATCTGGATGCAACCCTTCTGCTGAAGTGAACCAGTAAGGTATCTGGCTAGGAAACTTATAGTTAAAATCACTGCTACAACTTAAGAATAAAACTATGCAGCTATCAGTTGATTTGGAGTCACACTCTTCATGTTCCTCATGCTCCAAGCCAAGTGTGGTCTTGGACCATGCTGGTCCACACAGAGACAAGTTCAGATAGTGTAAGTAAATGCTCAGAAACTTTTTTTGTAGTTTGTCATAGCTGTGACATTTGTACCTTGTACTAAAGTACTGGTCCTCAATGGACTGGAAATAAAAATCACAGAGAATTTAAGAAGTGCTGCCCTAGAACTAACTCATCTGTAGCCCTATACCTAGGCTATGCAGTGCCTGCTCACCTATTTTGAGTGGCCATCTTTTGGAGGTTAAGGTGGGGCAGGAAAATGACAAGGGCCAATGCAACCTGCTCTGTTGTGACAGGTTTCACCTGCTCATGCACTAATCAAATAAGGAGCAGTTGTAATTAAGCATTAGAATCATTTAAGTTAAATTCCGTGAACCATCAATTCTAAAGGAATGGTCAGACTTAATTGTTGTATTTGGTGTTGTAAATGGGACACTTGGAATGTACAGACGCATCTGGTCAAATGATTTTTAAATTCTATTTCATCGGAGTTCTAGGCACTCTTTCAGCAACCACAGAAAACCACATTTCTGTGCCTCATTTCTATGTAGGTCACAGTTATGTGTTCTCTCCAAAAACCTGATGAGGCTCTATGACTCCCTAAATGGTTGAAGGGGTAAGAGCAAGGGCAGGTAGCAAATGAAGACCTGGGGTGTCTTACTGTTTCTACTTTAAAAGTCAAGAAAGATGCAATCTTAACAGTTTAACAACAACACTGACAGTATCCAAAGCTCCTTTTCATTAATGGTTTTCAGAACGATCACATCACAAAGAAACCACTTAATCAGCCAACTTCACCCAAGGAATGCAGATCAGTGTGATATCAATCTTATCAGTTATAAAACTCCACCTCCACAGTCTTTATAGCAAATACTGAACTACTTAAAAATAAAATCAGACAACATTCTTAAATATCTGAGTTCTTAGTCTAATGCTGCCAGCCTGGAAAAAGAGTTAATTAGTATAGATTTCTCACTTGAGTCATTTCCATTAAGACTCTCAAAACAAAGCCAACAACAATTCAAAGGAGTTATCTGAATTCAAAAATTCAAATAAAAGCTGTGGCTGGTGGCTCAGCTGGTTGGAGCATGGTCCCATAAACCAAAAGGTCATGGGTTTGATTCCAGGTCAGGGCACATACCCAGGTTGTAAATTCAATCTCTGGTTGGCGTGCACACAAGAAGGTAACCGACTGATGTTTCTCTGTTACTCTTTCTCTCTCTCCCCGCTTCCTCTCTCTAAAAGCAATGAAAAGATGTCCTTAGCCCTTGCTGGCGTAGCTCAGTGGATTGAGCACAGGCTGCGAACCAAAGAATCACAGGTTCGATTCCCAGTCAGGGCACATGCCTGGGTTGCGGGCCAGGTCCGCAGTGGGGACCACATGAGAAGCAACCACACATTGATGTTTCTCCCTCTCTCCTTCTCCCCACCTTCCCCTCTCTAAAAATAAATAACATCTTAAAAAAAAAGAAAAAAAAAAAAAGAAAAGATGTCCTCAGGTAGGATTAAAAAAAATTCAAATAATAGTTTATTCTTGAAAATTAAGAATAAAAATAAAAAACCCTCAAAACATCTAGCAAAGCAATACTTTAAAAAGAAGTATCTTAGCCCTGGCCAGGGTGGCTCAGTTGGTTGGAGCGCCATCCCTGCACCCAAAGGTTGGGGATTCAATTCCTGGTCAGGGCACATCACCTAGGATGTGGGTTCAGTTCCTGGTCAGATATCACATCAATGTTTCTCTCTCTAAAATCAATAAACATGAAAAAAAAAGACATCATCTTAAAGATTCAGGTCAAATTTAACCACATAGTTGCTCCATCCATTTTATAAGTGCTGCTACACTCACCGAAGCCAAGCATGGCACCTTATCAAGGTTAAAGAACTCATTGAAGTCAAATTCTCCTGGGGACTGCTCAGGTAAGACAGCATCCCTTGGCACTTCCTGATCAGCAGCAGGCTCCTGTGCAAGGATGACCTCCACCTCATCCTCTTCGGCCACTCCTCCATTGCATTCGATGATGCCTGAAAGCAAAACCAGGACAAAAACAATCTGATCAAGTAAACTGCTACAGACTTGTTCTGGGGCCTCAACCATCATCACGCATGCAGAAGAGCCAGGGATGACTTTAAAAGAGGACTTCTTGTGCTAGCACAGTATTTACAAGAGAAAAACGATTCCCTTCTTATGGAAGATAGAGGAAAGAAGCCTTAATAATAAGCCAAAACACCACTGTGATGGGAGAAGGGTTGTGGTCCCTCCTCTGCCCCCTCTTCAAGTTTCCCATAGTGCAGTGCAGTGATTTTCAAGTAGTGTGCTGCAAGAATTTTTAAAATATGCTATAACTGACTATTTAGTCGGGATACTGACCTCTTTTCCCTTAGACTGTCAAATAAAAGGATGACAACAGCCAACAGAACAATAGCCATCTGGTGTGAATGCCCAGTCTTGAACCATGAATATATAGGTCATATAATACAGTTGCATTTTACTGGTCACACTGGATAGAAGTTGTATCTGATTACTTGTTGGTACCAGAAATCCTTAAGTACAGGTATAGGCACCTAACTTTTTTAAAAAGCCACTCTGGTGCAAAAAAGGGTAGGTAGTTACTATTTTTTTTAATCAATCAAAATTACACTTATTTTTTGGTCAGATCAGCAAAAACTGTATTTTTTGGTGTGCTGCAGAATTTTAGTAATTAGTTTCTGTATGCCATGAGATGAAAAAGGTTGAAAATTGCTGCTGTAGTGGATTCTTTCTCTAACAAAAAATTTTTAGCTTTTTTGTTATTATTTTGTTATTTATTTTTACAGAGAGGAAAAGGGAGCAAGAGGAGAAAAACATCAATCAGTTGCCTCTCACACACCCCCAACTGGGGGCCCGCCACCCAGGCACGTGCCCTGACCTGGAATTGAACTGGCAAACATCTGGTTTGTGGGATGACACAAATCTCTTACTGGTTAAAAAGGGAACCAAATCAATTTGGCTGTCTTTACACATTCCTCTGCACCACCACATTCAGTCAGGGTCCAGCAACCTAAGTTATTTATGTGAAACCTAGCATGAGGGCAAGCTTCACTTGCCTACAGGATGGCTGTAGTTCATCTTTTATGGCAAAGCTCAAATGTTACCTCTTCTGGGAAGGAAGCCTGCCGGCCTATCCAGTTTTATCCTACCCAGCAAAACTGATCACTACCTTCTCTATAATCATGTTATTTCTCAAAGGTTTATCACACTGGCGAGACTAAACTCTCTCAGGGGCAGCTAACCTGCTCTAACTAGCTTTTTATCTGTAGCGCCTGGCATGTTTAAAGTTCAGTAATGTTTGGTTGTTACGATAGAAAGGTAAGGTCTAAGTGAAGCTACCAAGAACTAATGTTTAAGAAATCTAACATTTTAGTTTTAGCCACAGTATGTGCAAAAAGCAAAACTCTTAGGACAAACTTTTTTTAAAAAATAAGTACACTGAGAGATTGTAGATATTCAACTTTTTAATTTGAAGAACAGAATTCCCAAAGCCCCACTCTGCAAAAGCACCTATCTATGTAAGAGCTGCTTGTAGTTTCAATATCACAACAGACATGAAATCCTCCTAGAAAAACAAGTGCCAAAGCCTGGACCCATCCCTTCTCAAAAGTACCCAATATTTACCACAGTTTTGAGATTAATCAGCCAGGATATTCGAGACCACGAGAGGATACATGTTACCATCTGTACCATCTGCACTGTCATTCCAATAATGCTTCAGAGACCATAGCAGGGACTATGACAACTGAAAGATTAAGTGGCTTGCTTACCCAAGGTCTCAAAACTAGTAACTAGCAGAGGCTTCAACCCTAGGACACCCACCAATGTTCTTCCACACCATAGGGGTGCTTGCCACCTAAGGACCCTGAGCATTCTGAGAGCCTAAGGCAACCAGTAAGATGATCCTTTGTCAGCCATGGACAAGGCAATGGGCAGTATCTTCAATGGTCAGCACATGTCTATTGCCAACCAACAGAGACAAATGGTACTCCTTAAAAACTGACATTTGAACTAAAATGACTGCTTTGGCAGAAATATCATCCTTCCTTTACAAAGAAACAGCGCTAGAAAAAGTAAACAACTCAATAGCCTAACCAATGCCAAGTCTGTGTCCTTTCCACTACAGCAGTGCTTCTCCCTTACCCATTTTGCCCATGAGAACCTGCCAGCCCACTTCAGGCCTCACCAGCAACGTACATTTTGCTGCAGTTTTGTGTCCCAACTTAAGGATGGGAGCCAGAAGAAAGTCTAGCAGACATGAGTAGAAATACGCACTAGCGGACAAACACGACTGGCCATTTTTAATATGATAGACTCAAAAGCCAGGGACCCAGGAAAGGTAACTAAGGACAAGTTTTATCACATATCAGAATGGAGATATAATTTCATTACAGAGAATACGAATCAAAATTTTCTATTGATGCAGGGTTTTAACAATTTCCCTCTTCTACATTAATATTTTTCCTGGTTATAAGTGTAATACATATTCAAATTATTTCATTCATTACCATATATACATCAGTTAGCATTGGGCCCTGTATAGAGTGGGTGCTCAATATGTATCTGTTTTAAAATCATGTAGGCAAGGAACATGTTTGTCTTGTTAATGGCTATACTCTCGCACTAGTATGTGCCTGCAGAGAACTGCTACATGATAAATACAGTAAAGTGGAATACAGACAGAAAAACGGACTAAAAGGAACTCACCATCCCTCCCCACAGTAGTAGCTAGGATAGCCTAGGGACTTTCTATAATTAACTAATGGAGTGAGCCAGGTCCCACTGGATTCTATCTGAGGCTCTGCCATGAAACCCATGAGACAAGATCTCAGGTTGTCCCCTCTGTGCAGGCCTGTCTCTCTTTGCACGTGTAAGGTGAGGAAGTGACACCATTGATATATCTCCTGCCTTCTGCCTCCTCCACTTGTTCATACAAGAATGGTTGAAATTCAGATCTCATTTTAATGAGGAAAAATGTACTTTTCTCACCAGAAGCCTGATTTTTATCATTAGAAGAAAAGACTGCACTTCCTGGTACTGCTTTAGTTTAATTGAGAGTAAGAGAAAGGCATATCGTGCCCTGGCTGATGTAGCTCAGTGGACTGAGTGCTGGCCCATGAACCAAAATGTCGCTGGTTCAATCCCCAGTCAGGGCACATGCCTGGGTTGCAGGCCGACTGATGTGTCTCTCACACATCGATGTTTCTCTTTCTTTCTCTCTCTCTCCTTTCCTCTAGCTCTAAATAAATAAGTCTTTGGTGGGGGCAGGGAGAGAAAGGCATTATCTAAAAGGCAATTTAATCTCAAAGTCTCCCAAGTTATCCATCAATTTCCTGCATCACCCTTAGGAAGAAAGTATAACAGCATAAGATGAAATTTTCTATTGTATTTTAAAGATTGGGGGGTGGGGGCAGTGATTTCTCTGTTTTCTTTCTCCTAAATAAATGCCATTAGCTATTTCTACTTAAATACGTTCCAGACTCATAATTTTAAGGTGGCACCGATTAAACACTCACGTATTAAAAGAGCTTTCCCCTTTTGTTGCCTAGTATCTGCCAAAAGCTTTCTTCCCAACTACACCTAAAAAGAGTGGAAGGAACTAGAATTTACTGAGTAAGTGTCCCCAAGAGGCTGACCTTTGATGTGTACATTTGATCTTCAATACTAAAAGTAACCCTGCCCTGGCTGGTGTGGCTCAGTGGACTGAGTGCCAGTCCGAGAACCAAAGGGTCGCTGGTTCAATTCCTAGTCAGGGCACACACCTGAGCTGCAGGCCATGTCCCCAGTAGGGGGCGCGTGAGAGTTAACCATACATTGATGTTTCTCTCCCTCTTACTCGTTCCCTTCCCCTCTCTAAAAATAAATAAACTCTAAAAAAAAGTAACCCTTAAAGTTATGAAATAGGCACTGCCTTCATCTTACAAAGAAACAAGCCCATCTGTTGAGAGTTTTATCGAGTATCCTTTTACTAAGCAGTAGCCCCAAAACTAAAAACAGTCGATCCCACCTAGCTCTTCACTGCTTCTCCCCAAGACTACCAGCTGAGGGCTGCCCACTTCAGAGCCAGGTTACTGCCCTGAAAACGACTAACGGTGCCCCCACTCTGTACCAGGCCCCTCTCACACATTAGCTTTGCTACTCAGTTTAACAAGGGAAACACCTAACCTTATCTCACAGCTGAGGAAACAGTTTGGGAAAAGCCAAGTCACAATCAAAAGACCAAGGAAGGACTAACACCATGGTGAAAAAGATGAGCCCCAAAGCACAAAAGCATCTTGTTGCCCTGACTGGTGTGGCTCAGTTAGTTAGGCATCATCCTACAAGTTGAGAGGATTCCCAGTCAGGGAGCATACAAGAAGCAGCTGATGGATGTTGCTCTCTTACATTGATGTTTCTCTCTCTCTCTCTTTCTCCCTCCCTCCCCCTCTCTCTAAAAATAAAATCTTGAAAAAAAAAAGCATCTCATTCAATTCCCAAGTTCACTAACTACTTCCTTAGTGCCCACAGACAAATCACTTCAGGCCCCTGTGCCTCCAATTGCTCATCTATGAGATGGACATAAAAGCACCCACCCTACCAGGGTTGTTGGAAGAATGATTATATAAACAAATGCTTACCACTGTCTAGTACACAATGTGTGCTCAATAAATGAGACCCTTCGTTATTTTTACCTTATGTTTCTTATCTCTGGGGAACCCTTTTGTGTACACAGTGCTCTTAACAAGGTATCGTGAGACTTTTCTGTTAGCACTGCAGGCAGAACAAGTTGAAGAGACAGTACAATATACCCCTAGTAAATTCCCACTTAGGAAGCAGTTTCAAAATCAGGCTGCAACTTTAAGAACTTAATACTTCCTAATAACTGGTACCCATTCCTAAGTGTATAATTAAGTCAATTATAAGCACATCTCATTTAGAACAGTGAGCCTCCCTCCCAAAGTTTTTGCTGACCTTCCTTCACAGAGGCTGTCCGTCGCCTTGTTCTTTTTCTCCCCTTGTGATCTTCTTCCAGTATCTTATCATCAAAGCCAGTCAGCTCAATGGTTTCAGACTGACTTGTGGGTCCAGCTGAGAACCATTCTGGTTCTTCTTCTGTGTAGGAATCGTTTCTTCTACGCTCACCAAAGACACGCTTACTATCCCCAAACTCCCTCTGGAAAAGTACATAATGCAAAATAAAACAGTAAGATTCTAGTTAAGGCATTTCTACCTTAGTCAAGGCCTTGATAAATTAAGTAATGCTCAACAGTGCAATGAAGATACTATGCTGTAGATTTAAAGCCCCTCTCTGTCCTCATCCAGCTCTATTCCTCCCTATCTGGCTTAAGAATGGGGCACGTTCACCCAGCATCTCAAAGTAACCTGGTACAAATGAAGTAACTATTCAGTCCCAAAGTACATGAGGTGCCAAATAATCTAGAAGACAAACCCTGAAACGCTTGTCTTTGTAGTCCCTCTCTCGGTCTCTCTCTCTCAAGTCCCGCAGGTCCTTATCGCTAAGACGGTGATCCTTCTCAAAAGCCCTAGCAGAGATTATCCTCCCACTGCCAATTCTTCGTCCTCCAATCAGCCGAAGTCCATCACTGTCTTTCTCCAATGGGCTCCCCGAGCGCCGGGAGCTAACAGCAGCTGTCACGTGGCAGCCTCCTCCAAAGCTTCGCCTCTGTGGGCTGAGAACAACATCTAAGTCATCTTCTTTTATGCGCTCTCGTGGATCTGGAAAGAGGCCAGAAATAGAAAGTTAGGCCAATCAGCAAGGACATTTTCCTTCTCCAGATGGTATGTCCATGACTGGTGGTGGTGGGGTTCCTGGAAAAGAGTCACCTGTAAAACACCTAGAGTAATGTGTACATCACATACTTAAGACTGAGACTTTTGCTTTTGTTGACTAATAAACTATAGGTTTCAGTATTTGAAAAAATAACTACTTAAAAAGTTAGAAGTGTCTCTTCAACAGATGGCATTGAACAGCTGGATATCCATACACAAACAAATTTGAACTTGAATCCATACCTGGTCACACAGATAAAAAATTCAAAATGGATCACAGATCTAAATGTAAAATGTGAAATTACAAAACTTCTAGAAGAAAATACAGGAGGAAATCTTTGTGTCTGGGTTAAGCAAAGTTTTCTTAGGCATGACAACAAGAGCACAATCCCTTTTAAAAAATGAGAAACTGGGTATGATCAAAATTTTAAACTTCTACTCGTTGACAGGTACAGTTGGTCCTCTCATAATGCTGTTGACAGGCTCTGCAAATTCAGGTGAGACAACGTACAATGAAACCAATTTTGCCGGAGGCTAACTGACTTACACAAAAGTTAAGTTCCTATGGCAGTTCATCAATGTTATAATGAAACAACACTGAACAAAACATTATTCAAGAACCCAGCCTACTAGTCAAAGAATGAGAAAATAAGCCGCAGCCTGGGAGAAAATATTTCAAAACATATATCTGATAAGACCTGTATCCAGTACATATAAAAACTCTGAAATGAAACTCAGAAAACAATCCAATAAAAAAATGGACAAACGGTTTGAAGAGACACTTCACCAAAGGTGATATATGGATGGCAAAATATAAATATGAAAAGATATTCAATTTCATTAGTCATCAGTTAAGTACAAATTAAACCATAATGTGATACCATTACACATCTATTAGAATGGCGGGAACAAAGACTGACTAGCGCTCACCCTGCCCCCACCACTTCCTCCCAGTGCATTACCATTGCCCTGCTTTTCCTAAGCTCCAAGGGCCCTTCTTCCGCCTTTGTAACCTGTTTCCTGAGCCTATGCAGCCCAGCTACCTCACTTCTACTACCTTTGTAGCTTTCTAAAGAAACTTTCGCTTATAACTTGGAAAAAAAGACTGACCACTCCAAGTGCTGACAAAGATGTGGAGCAAGTGGAATTCTCATACAGTGCTGGAAAATGGAATAACCACTTCCAAAAACAGGTTGGCAGTTTCTCAAAACATTAAACATATCTACTGTAGGACCCAGCCATTCTACTTTAAGCTATCTACCCAAAAGATAAGAAAGCATATGCTCCCATGGAGACTTGTACATGAATGTTCATAGTCAAAAACTGAAAACAACCCATATGTCCATCAATAGATAAATGAACTGTGGCAAATTAATACAATAAACTACTACTAGGCAATACAAAGGAAGAAATTATTTATATACCCAATAACACACATAAATCTTAACGATTCTGAGTGAAAGAAGCTACCCAAATATGAGGAGGTCTCTGTAAGAAACCTAAGATTATCTTCTGGAGAGTGGGCCCTTGCAGTACAGGCTTCCCCCCGCTAGCTGAGCATTCTAGGAACCCATCTGTATCAGTGCGCCAGCTGGTGGCGTTGTGAGAGGCTGCATTTGGCTTCAATATATTTTTTGCAGGCTCTTTCAACACGTCTGCCCATTTCATAATGGCGATTTATGAGCCCACCTGACCACACCGTGCCGAGTGTTCAGCAGTTTTTGACCAAAAACAACATAACCCTCATGCCCCACCCTCCTTATTCACCCAATCTTGCCCTGACCAACTTTTTTTTTGTTTCCCTGGATGAAGAGAAGTCCTCGAAGGGAAACGATTTGCCAATGTGGAAGAGGTGAAACAAAAAATGGTGGAAGCGCTAAAAGGCATCAAAACTGACAAGTTCAAAAACGGTTGTGAGCAATGGGAAAAAATGTCACAATAAGTGTATCACATCAAATGGAGTACTTCAAGGGTGAATGAAGTTTAAACAAGAATACACAATTTTTTTATTTTTAAAGACTTTATTTATTTTTAGAGAGATGGGAAGGGAGGGAGTAAGAGAGGGAGAGAAAGATCAATGTGTGGTTGCCTCTCATGCGCCCCTAACTGGGGACCTGACCTGCAACCCAGACATATGCTCTGACTGGGAATCGAACCAGCAATCCTTTGGTTTTCAGATCAGCACTCAGTCCACTAAGCCACACCAGCCAGGGCTTAAATACACAATTTTCTATAAATAAATTCTGGGTTTCTTTGGGTCCCCCCCTTAGTGTATGCTCATTCCACTTATATTAAATTCTAGGAAATGGAAACTAAAGTACAGTGACAAAAAGTGATCAGTGCCAGTTGGGGACAATTGTAAGGAAGGGACTTGGAGTACTAGAGAACTTTTGTCGGGGGGATGATGGAAATGCTTATTACACTTTGATTGCAGTAAAGGTTTCACAGGTATAAACATATGTTAAAACCTCAAATGGTACACTTTATGTTCAGTCTACTGTATAAGTATTTCTCAATCAAGGTGTAAGAAAAATAAACATGTCAACACACACAAAAGTTCCTCCTAGAAAAACCAGAAAACTGAAGATAAGTCTAAGTGAGAAAAACCTTTTAGTCCTCTCACCAGAAACAGTTCCTAAAACGGGTTGGTATGTACTTTCCCAGAACTTCCATGTAGTGTCTCGGTTTTGTCCAACACAAGGTATAATATGGGCAGTTTATATAACCTGGTAAACACATCTCCAACATGTTTTTAACAGATGAACCATTACCATTCACACATACTCAAACTCATTTCTACTGTTGGGACATTTAGGTTGCTTCTATGTTTTCATCATTTAAATAAGGTCTGCGGCACACCTTTAGTGATTTGGTTAGGATAAATTCTTGGTTTGAGGGGCATGTCTGCACTAAATGTACTGATAGATCCTGTGTAGAAGGGTCTTACAGCTCAAACTAGAGTCACTCCTATTTTTTTTTTGCTCGATTCCAAATGTGTTTTATGATGGGTCTTCTTCTCGAAAGGAACTCCTCTTGCAATCCTTGACTAGTTTTTACATTGCCAGGTCTCCAGTTCACGCTGCAATATCTATTCTAGTTTAAAGGGGTAAAAGTATGGAAGATCAAACTTTACTCCAGTCTCAAACCATATCTAAACCCTGTATCCAGATCATAATCCATTATGAACCAGGAACTGCCAGAACTGATTTACGCCTGAGGACTAGTCTCATGAGACTAGGCATAGCCAGATTTGCAGCATAGCCTGAAGCTCCCTATCACAGCTAACTCAATAATCCACGGCATGAAAGGCATCAGTCCTTTTCATTTGGAAGCACATAGCCTAGTGTATCCACTTTCCACTGTTATACAAGAAGGCTATGATTTTACTCTGTTAATTAGGAAAAATAATCCAATAGGTAAGTCAGTTTCCCGATAATGACACTTTCCCTCAATGCACAAAACGCTCACAGCTAAGAATGAAGCCAGCAACAATGAACAGTGTCTCCAAAACTGCTGCCCCCACTTCTGAGTGACTGTGTGCTCACCTACTATCCTGCGCATCAGGGAAGGCCGGTCTGGATCCAACTCTTTTTTCATACTTTCCACTGGAGAGCTTCTCCCTGAAGCTGGGTAAAGAGAGGCATGCCACTTCTCAGGGTCCCAGACGCCATCGCTACAAGTCAAAGGGTACCAAGAGTTAGTACTTACACCCTTAAACTACACATGCAGTCTAATTTCTGAGCCTCCTTAAGTAGTAAGTTATGAAAATCCCTTTCCAATATAATATGTCATGGCTGCCATTAGAATGGTTATCTCCTTTTAGACGGACACAAAAACAGTTCAGTAATACTTTGTTGTTATTCACATAACACCAGTACTCACTTGAAAATTAGTGGTCTGTGCATAAATGAAACAATCGGGTCACAAACTTTGGGGTGCATATGGATTACATTAACTATGCCTGTCCTACACAAAGAATATGGCTCCATAAATGTGATTACTCAGTTTATTAAAGATTAGTATAAGGGAGAAAAAACTCCCTTCTCTCACTAGATAAAAATTGAATGCATGGTGCGTATTTTTTCAGAATTTCTATGCATAATCTCCGTTTCCCCATAAGCTGTTAAGAGCCTAAAATGTGTGGTTTGGGTTTTATTTTGTAACTCTTTCCCTAACGATGGGGTGGGAGGTGTGCAGAACAGCTTTGGAGCCCAATGATCTGGGACTGAATTCTAGCTCTGCCACCAACACCAGGGACATCCTGGACAAGTTACTGAGCTATGTCCTTTATTCTTCTGCAGAAAGGATTTACCCAACCCCAGATGAGACCAAAACAACACAATCTTTTTCTTAAATTTATTGATTTTTAGAGAGAGAAAGAGGGAAAAAGAGGGAGCGAAGGAGGAGAGGGGGGAGAAGGGGAAGAGTGGGGAGGGAAGGATGCAGTGAGGGACAGGGGAGGGCGGGGAGGGGGGAGAGGGAGAGAGAGACATCGATTTGTTGTTCCACTTATTTACACATTCATTGGTTGATTCTTGTTTGTGCCCTGACCAGGGATTGAACCTGCAACCTCGGCGTGTTTGTAGGAAGCCCTAAGCAACTGTTATCTGCCCGAGGCAACAATACAATTTTTAATTTACCAAGTTTGTAACAAGAAATCGACTAGAAGAAGCAACCTTCTTTCCCCGCTGCAATACCTGTCATATTTTTCAGAGAGGCATGAAGGCCTTTGTTTGGAATGAGGGCGTTCTTTTATATCCAAAAGCTCCTCCTACAAAGAGAAATCAAATAGTGATTTTGAATAATACTTCACATATTTATGACTTATTTTTTTTTAGTAATTGAGTGTCTACATTAAGTATTTCATACAGTTCCTGTTTATACTTATTTCAGAAAGGACTGGAATAAATTCAAGGTTCTTAGAAGAAGCTCGAGCAAAATTGGCAAATAACTGAATAGTGATCAGTTTCTTGCTAAGACACATTCTCACATAAATTGCTGTCCAATAATATATTCCACAACAATGATTGCTCATCAAGGCATGGAAGCATCAGATGTACATAAAACCTCCAGCTAATGTTACTACTCTAAAACACATTAGGTGCCCATTTATAAGGAGACAGATTTTTTTTATGTAAAGTTGCAAGAAAAAAAAAAGCACTAAAAACATCCATATACCATTTATGTGACTTGCCAGTTAACTTTTTTTCCTATTTGCTTCAGCATTCAGACTCTTCATATATAACTTTTTAAAAACATTTAAGGTATAATTGCACGAAGTCATGTTCCTTTACCTTTAAGTCTATTTCAGTGTCTATATCCTAAGAATAAGGATGTTCTTTCACAGCTTCTCATCTGGTTCCATTAAAGAATTAAGCCCTACAGAAAATTATTTGAATGACTATTTTTCCCATTCTCCCAATACACTTGGCTAGTTATCATTTTAGATGCACAGAAGAGAAAAATCTGTTATATACAATGGATGCCTTAGGGCATTAGGGCTTATTTCCTCAGAACATGGTTAAGAAGAGCTGCCAGTTTTAAATGACCAGTTATCAATAATATTTTTATTTAGCCTACCCCTCTGGGTCCCAATTTTGTCAACTGACCCAATAATGTCCTTTCTATTACTTTTTTTAGCCTCCAGTACAGGATCCAGTCTAGAATCAGATAATGATTGTCTTCAGTCTCTAGTTTGGAACATTTCTGCAACTGCTTCTGTCTTTTGTGGAAGTCTACTTTTATTCTCTTTAAAGAGAACATTTTTCATTATGAATTTGTCTGTTTCCTTGTGATCTGATTGAAACAGAGCATCCCTGGACCAGAATACTAACCTAAGGGATGTGTCCATCTCAAAGCACTGCTTCTGGACGCCCACGGAGTCCATCTGCCCCTCATCAGTGATGTTAATGTTGGCCACTTGGTCCAGGTGCTCTCCAGTTTCTCTACTCTTCAGTTACTACTTTCCCCCTTGCGCTCAGTATGCAATCTATGGGGGATACTTTAAAATCACCCAGATAGCCTGGTCTTCATCAAAATTTCTGCCTAAATTTAGCATCTGTTGATGGTTCTTGCCCAAACCAATCTTGATTTTTCAACTCTAGGCCTCTCTCCACATTTACCAGCCAGCACACGCCAGTCTACCGTAAACACAAACCCTCCCTTCTCCTTTCTTTACTTACCTACTTATTGGCATGGGCTCACAGATTCCTAGTTTTTCCAATGGTCTATAATTTATTAATGTCTTAATTATTTTGGTGTTCAAATTGTGAGCCTCTTCAAGCTGGCTCCTGTGTCCTTTTGATATGTGCCATCATTAAAAAAAAAAAGACAAACAAGAAAACCAAACACTTCCTTACTTTCTGTCTTATCTTGTACCTATCTTGTCCTAGCCCTAGAGCCAGCCATTCCTCTAAGAAATCCTAGTTCATCTAAGTGGGGAATGTGCAAGAAACCAAGGTCTGGGGACGGGGTATCCTTGTTTGCTTCTTGGCTCTTTCAGCAGAATGTACGTTTAGAAATGCACTATATATACACTAACATACACACGTTTGCTCATATACATAAAAACCACTGCCTCCTTCTTATACACATTTTAACACTTTCACAAAAAGGTAAAAAAAAGACGAATTCCCAAACTCTCAGCACCAGTAAATGCTACAACTGCCTTGTAAAAAAGCACATGCCCCTGTGCCGTGACCTCTGCAATGCCCCTATCACAGGCACCACTGCTGCTCTGGTCACTGCTCCCCACATCCTGAGGTAAACATGGAGGGACAGACTCACTCTCTCAGTCTATAGGAATCACTGCACATAAGCATGCAATGAATTCACCGAGTGTCTTCAGACACGTGAAGCATCTAAATCAGGGGTACCCAACCTCCCTTCTCCCCATCTGTCAGTGGGCACTGCTCGTATTACCGCCTGAGTTCTGCCTCCGGTCTCCCCCTCCCCAACTCCAGTTTGTGGAAAAAATTGTCTTTCAAGAAACCAGTCCCTAGTGCCAAAAAGGTTGGGGATGGCTGATCTAAATGTTTTCTCTATGATAGCAAAATACACTAGGATCAGATGTGATTGTAGTTTTAAAACTGGAATATTAGGCATTTGTACTTATTTATGAATTATGTATTATTTTTAGGATAGAAATACCTGGGAAAATTGAGAAATTTCAGATAAACTGAATTCCACATATAAGAAAATGTTTAGATACTGCTCTAAATTCTGAAACAAACAAACAAAAAACTGTCAAAGCACTGATACACCACCTGCAAAGAGCCAGTAAAGACGAGTCCAAAGAAATCTTCAGGGCAAACACAATGTCAAAGATGCAAGGGTGATGCATATTAGGGGGCAAATGGACCAATAGTAGTTATGATGACAGCACATATGGAAATACAGAAATCCCAAGGACATGAGTGCTTAAAACATTTCCCAGTAGAAACAGGAATGGCCTTGCAATATACAGGAAACACATACATACGCTACAGGAAAAAAGATTACACAGCAATTTTCTGCTATTAGAAGCAACCCCAAAATTGTTATATATTTCCTTACTCCACCACCCTCAAATCCAAATAAGAACCCCAACATACTCTTAAACAAAGGGCAGTATATTTCATACTTAAGTACGCATATTCTCAGTATACCAAAGTTTCTAAACAATGAAGCTGTGTTTGAAACTTTTAACCCCAAAAGGTAATAGGAAGCCGAAGTGATAGGTGTTCTCTGTTACTACTATAGCTACTGCTGAAACTCTAATGATTTTATCTACTTATTTACAAGTCAACTGGGAAAGAGTAACATTTTAACACAGCCACAAAAACATGTGGGAAGAGTAAATGTATTTGTGGGGCTCAAAAAAAAATTTTTTAAAAAGGTAACAAATAGTTTTAAAAAAGGGAAAAATGAGATTAAGGAGCTGGGACAACTAAACGTAACAGTATCCTGGATGGAATCCTGGAACAGAAAAGGGGCATTAGTTTAAAGCTAAGGAAATGTGAACGAAGTATGGATTTCAATTAATAACAATGTATCAACATTGTTAATTGTAATAAATGTACCATACTAATGTAAGGTATTAATAATAAGGAAAACTGGGAAGAGTTTAGGAACTCATATTTTCCCAATTTTTTTGTAAATCTAAAAATGTTCTAAAAAATAAAGTTTATTTCTACCTCACACCATATTCAAAAATTGACTCAAACTGTGCCAAAGATATAAATATAAGAGCTTTAACTATAAATTTCTTAGAGAAAACACAGGTGTATAAATCTTCATGATCTAACATTAAGAAATGTTTCTTAACTATGGCACTGAAAGCATAAGCAAAGAAAAAAATAAATTGGACTTCAAATTTAGAAACTTTTATGTTTCAAATGACTATTCAGAAAGTGAAAAGAACCCTGACTGCATATATGGCTCAGTGGGTTCACATCATCCAACAAGCCTAAAGGTCACTGGTTCGATTCCTGGTCAGGGCACATGGCTTGGATGCAGGCCAAGTCCTTGGTTGGGGGTGATCGGTGTTTCTCTCCCTCTTTCTCCCTCCCTTTCCCCATCCCTAAAAATAAATAAATAAAATCTGTAAAAAACAAAACAAAATGAAACGAAACAAAACATTAAGCCCTGGCTGGTGTGGCTCAGTGGAATGACTGCCGGCCTGTGAACCAAAGGGTTGCCTGTTCAATTCTCAGTCAGGGCACATGTCTGGGTTGCAGGCCAGGTCCCCAGTTGGGGGCATGCAAGAGGCAACCACACATTAATGTTTCTCTCCCTCCCTTTCCCTCTGTCTAAAAATAAATAAAATCTTTTTGAAAAAATTGAAAAGACAACCCTTAAAACAGGAAAAAATATTTACAAATCATATATGATAGTCTCCCCTTATCCACAGTTTCAGTCTGAAAATATTACATAGAAAATTCAAGAAATAAAAAATTCCAAGTTTCAAATCGTGCACCACTCCAAGCATGACAAAAATCTCATGTCATCCCACTGCATCCTACCTGGAATAGGAAAGTCAAACATCCACACTGTTCGTACAGCACAATAAAATATTTCAAGAGAGACCACATTACATAACTTATTAGAGCATACTGTTATAATTAGTGTGTTTTATTATTACTGTTAATCCTTTACTATGCCTAATTTATAAATTAAACTTTGTCACAGGCACATATGTATAGGAAAAAAAACACCGTATATTTAGGGTTTGGTACTATCCACGGTTTCAGGCATCCTCTAGAGATATAGTAGTATCCCCACAGATAAGGGGAACTACTGTATCTGATAAGGGTCTAGTATCCACAATATATAAAGAACTTGTACAACTCAACAACAAAAAGATGACCCAATTTTCTCCAAAGAACATACACACCAATGGCCAATAATCACATGAAAGATGTTTTGACATCAACAGTCATTAGGGAAATTCAAGTGAAAACCAAAGTGAGATACCACCTCATGTCCATTAGGATGGCTCTGAAAAACACAATACAAAACAAAACAGAAAACTAGAAAGTATGAACAACAATTAAAATAAAAAATAATAATAAAAAAATTAGAAAGTACTGGCAAGGATATGGGGAAACTGGAATTCTAACATTGCTGATGGAAATATAAAATGGTGCAGCTTCTATGGAAAACAGTGACAGTTCCTTAAACAGTTAAACACAGCTACTATACAACCCAGCAGTTCCTCTCCTAGGTATATATCAAAGAGAACTGAAAAATTACATCCACACAAAAACTTGTACAAAAATGCTCATAGCAGCCATTTTTTCTCAATAGCCCAAATATACAAACAACCCACGTGTTGTTTCCACCCAACTAAGGATGGATAAACAAAATGTGGTAAACCCATTATGATGGAATATCATTTGGCAATAGAAAGGAATAAAGTACTGCCCTGACTGGTGTGACTCAGTTGGTTGGGCGTTGTCTCCCAAAGCGAAAGGTCACTGGTTCGATTCCAGGTCAGGGCACATGCCTGAGCTGTGGGTTCCATCCCAGGTTGGGGTGTGGTCCCAGGTTGGGATATGTACCAGAGGCAACCCATTGATGCCCTTTCTCTCTCCCGTCTCATTTCTCTAAATAAATATAATATCTTAAGAAAAAAAGAGGAAAGTACTGACACATTCTATAACCTGATCCTTGAAACATTAAGTGAAAGAAGCCAGACACAAAAGGCCACATACTGTATGACTCTAAAAGTAAATCCACAGACTCAGGAAGAATGACTGTCAGGGGCTGGGAAAGCGGGTAGTGAGGAGTGAGTACTGCTGGACAGTTTCTACCTGGGGTGATGACAATATTCTGGAACTGTACAGTGGTGAAGGCTGCACAACTTTGTGAATCTACTGAAAACCACTGAATGGTGTACCTTAAAAGGGGTGAATTTTATATTTGTGAATTATATCTCAATGAAAATATTCTTAAGTAAATAAAACTGAGAGGTTCAGTTACCAGAAGATGTTTTGTTTAATTTCTCTTCTTACAGACCTATTGCTCTAACACAGATAAACATCAACTATTCTCAGACCCAAGAATTGCTTGGGTTGGCAAAAAGGTTTTAAACTTTCCCTCCCATAATATTCCAGTTTTCTTTGTTGACTTTATATGCTTGGCATATACCAGCTGTGAATACTCAAGTGACTGACGATACAAGGGCCTTGTAGGGGCACAAGACAGAGCAGTGAGCCAGCTGCATGCTGGCATTAACTGTACCAGCAGAACCATTTGTGGCAGGGTACTCCTCTAAGTGCAACAGCTAACCACACCTCTCTGTACAGAGGAGAAAGAACCACTTTCTTCAATAATAGGCTGAAAATTGGGAAAACAAAGCAATTCTTGGATTGTAAAAGCTGCTGGGAATAACTTTAAACATTTAGGTAAAACTATACTTAAAGTTCTTGAAAGCAGAGCATCTCAAACCAGTCTCATGGCCTCAAGGAAACAACATACAAAATCATGCATTTCTGCAGTGAGTACTGTATCTCCAAAAGATCTTCGATAGAGGTTAAGAAGTAATGCTTCAAACTGATCAGGTTTCTTAAAATGTGACCCAAGGTCCACCTGGGCTTTCAGGGAAAAATGAGAGAGATGCTCTTCATGGGGTTTAGAGAGCTGAATCTGCTTGCAAAGTCTTAAGGTGCATAAGATGGAATCCCAGCCTAAGAGGATCCCCCAGAAACCAAGAGCTAAGTTAATACAAAGTTGGTTTTTCTCCAAACTATCTACTGAACATATCCTGTGTGCCAGGCTTAGTGTCTTGCATAGGCAAATGACTTGTTCCTGACCCCTCTAGTCTCTCTAGAGAAGTGTTTTTGAAGTTGCCATTCTAACAGGAGCCTTAACAACAATTTCCTGGAAAGGAACCCTTTCGGGATATTAAAAAAAAAAAAATACCCAACAACAACAACAAAAAACCCTTCAACTTCAGCTAAAGGAAAAAGTACTTACAAAGTGCCCACTATGACCTGGGAGTGCTCCCTCCCTATGAATATTTAAGGAGGGAATGTAAGATTACCCTTTTGTAGAGTCCTAAGGACCCACAGAACCTTACTGATCATGGACAAATTCACTAAAATTATTATCTAGACAAGAGAAGTATTATCATCTGAGATTTTACTTTTTGCACAGGTTACCAAAACCTCATCAGGTAAGAACAAGCGGCTAATTGCCCAAGAGCCACACATCCAAGGAAGTATGAACCCATTTTCTTAGTTTTAGCAGCCTTCCTTAAAGAAAACGACAAGCCTCCCAAAACAATCTACATATTTGGGAGTTACTTATATGGACACCCACTTTTAGTGATCAGTATTAAAGAGGAAAGCAAATGAATGTGAGTATAAGCCCAAAACAACAGTGGTTAAAATCCTCATGCAGTTTCCTCCTGTAGAAATCCCATGCAGAAGCAGCTACGCATTCTGATGACATCCTGATATTATAAAAGAACTTCACACAAGTTGCTTATAGGAGATAAAAGGGGAAATATTCTTTACCTTTATCTTTAGATTTATCTTTATCTAAATTCAGTTCACAAGAGTAGGCAGCTCAATTTTTTATAATGACATAGGTGTCTTTAAAAAAAAAAAACACCCAAAGTTTTACTTCCTTGTTAATGGCCAAAACACTCCAGAAGTGACCCCAGTACCTCACCTGTGTGCATGTCTGGCTCTTCCTAAAGGTGGCAAATGTCCCTGGAATAGCATTCGGGCTGGGGCTGCCTTTGACCTCCCCTCCCAGTCCCTACCTCTACACACCCACTAGTATTGGACTTGGCACATCAGACTCTCAGATGATTGCTGACTGACCTGATATTTCATTTTACTGAGTTGCATGACTTTTCTGAAAGAATTAGAAAGCTTTTAAAAATAGATCGCAATGGGGTAATGGCATCCATAGATGTTACCCAGGGCAGTGGTGAACTAACACGTAGGGGGCACATGGGATGTATCCTACCATCCCCCATTCATGAAGTTTGTTGCTAAAGGGGAATCCTGTATAACAGTTCTTACAGCAAAGTCAGGATTCAAACTGGATCCTGCAGAGCTGATAAGCAGGACTTAGCACCCGGATTCACCCAAGCATCTAATGGTGACTGATTTAATGCAAAGACTTTCTTCTGTTGAAAGTAGTTATTTGAAAGCTAGAAAGGGAGTGGAAAAAAATGTTAAGTAAGCAGGTAGATTAAATTATTAGAAGGAAACTTAAGAAAATATTTTTACCATTGTATCTTCAATAGGACTTTCTAGTTTTATATTAAAATGGAGATTGTCACTGTGACATTTAAAAAAACAAGCATCTTGATCTAAAATTGGTATCTAAAGAGGGCCTTTTTAGTACCTCCCCTTACTCTTTTAGGCCATAAGCAGTTTGTAGCACTTATTGTATGCCAGACACTTTTCTAAACATTGGACATGCACTTTCTCATTTATCCCCCACAAGAATCCTTGTAGAAAGACACCATTCCACCTGCATTTTAAGAGGAAAAGGGTAACATTCAGAGAAGCTAAGTATACAGCAGAAGGCCACACAGGTTAGGTAACTGGTAGAGTGAGAGATTTGAAATCAGGCACTGGGGTCAGTGGCTCCTTACCTCCTCTCCACTGCCTCTCTTGACAGGACAAGGGAAGGCGTATAACCTCTCCCAGCAGCTCTGTCACTCAGTGTTGTGTCTGTTCTTGTTGACGGGGACCACTGGGAACTCTAAGCTAAACTGCCACCTTGATGGGCAGGCTTTCCCTAAGTGGGCCTCCTCTCACAGCACCCTTTCCTAAATCGAAGACTCTGCTCCTGAATTTCTATGGTAAAGGTTACAATTATGAAATGGGTGGCTCCTTATCTAGCTAGAAGTTCCCACCGTGACTGAGTAGGAGAGGATACTCATGGGGACAAGGGTGCTGAATCTTAAATTTTCACAATGACTTAGAATTGCAACAGGTAAAAGAAAACAGAAGACAGTATCTATGGTGCTGCCAGACGGCCCCCTCTAAGAACTTCCCAGACAGCTAGGTTTTCGGGACAACTGAAGCATTAAGATTGTATTAATGACTTTTCAAACCATAATTCTGCCTTCTCTAATATAAACAGACTTCCCTACCTTTATATTAGCTTAAGAAGTTTGCAGTCAAGTGTGGCACTGAAATGACACCTGTTACTACTCAACTCAGTTTATGAGAGAAACCTATGAAGTTATCAAACGAGACCTTTGTACAGGAAAAAACAACCATACGACTACTGACTTCAACCTAGGATTTAAAACGCATTTACTCTTTTCTTCTCAGAAGCTTTACTGACTTCAAATCTCACAACTGTTTTTCCCCAAGAAGGCTAGGAGGATTACTCAAGTCAGTCCACTTGAGTTGCTTGTCCCTTTTCTTACTGGTTTTAAGGAAAAGACTTAAAAATGGCTCTATCACTGTGATCAACTGCCTATCAGCCATAAATTAGGGTGGCCTCTTTTAAAGTTTGCTACAGAAACTGATGGCTCAAATGGTGTCAATTCATAACAAATCAAGGCAATGAAGATGACACATTGAATTAAGCTCTGATAATCCAACACCTACTCTTTAGATTTAACATGCATGATTAACACTGGTCAGTATCAAACTGAATGTATTGAGGTTCCTCTGCTTTTATTTCCTGGCACACTGGCAGGTGGCAGCATTTTAATGAGTCTAGGCAAGACACAGGAGCAAAGAAAGAACAGCACTGAGTATGTATACTCCTAGGATCTAAGATCAGCCTGTTCACCTGAAGGAAAAACACATGGATTTGAATTATGGGACAGTCCAAAGCATTTCTATTTTGTATTTCAAGCAGAAGATGGCTTCACTAATAGAATAGCAAGCACTATACCTCAAGAATTGGTAAACAAGGGCCTCTGATAAAAAGTTGAATGGGTCCCAAAGTTTTTTCACTAATAAGCAACACTATCTCCTGTTTCCTAAACCAATGGTCTCAAACTTGAATCAGACTCAGAATTCCCTAAAAGACTTGTTAAATGCAGATTTGTTTCACTACCTCTGGGAACAGGGCATACGATTTTCTACTTCTAACAGGTTACCATATGGTGTAAATGCAAGTTCAAAGACCACACAGTGAGAACTACTGTCTAAATCACTTGTAATCCATGACTTTGAGGTGAGACCCCACTCCTACAATCTCCAAAAGTCCTTCAACATAATCCAATCATAGTATAAATGTATTTAAATGCTACCAAAACACAGTAGAAATCTGACCTGGCAAAATGCGCCTCAGTGGTTCATAAGTTAAGGGCTCAAATCCCTCAGGATAACGGGTGCACATGATAAATCCACTCATACCCATCCCCATTAATCATCACCGAGATTCAGAGCTTGGCCTGAAAGTACCCAGCGTGAGTCTAACTTGAGCTTCTCAGATATTCACTGAAGCACAGTGGATACCAACTGAACCTGAAGGAGCACCTGAGTTGCGTGACATCGACACCATATATCAGGTTCTTCAAGGAATACTAAAGCCTAGCTCCTCAGTGTATGGTCAGTGGACCGGCAGTATGGGCACCACCTGGGAGGTGGTTAAAAAATGGAATTTTCAAGCCCACCCTGACCTAACAATCAGAGCTCACATTTTAGCAATGTTCACAGGTGATCCCCAGAGACATTAACGTTTGAGAAGCAAGCTGGACTAAAGGATGTCCTCACACACAGGGAAACTCTGGGAAACTTTGGTATGTCACTCTAGAAAGCACTTAAGCAAACATCCAGACTCCTCTACTTTCATTGAAAAAACCCTCTTAAATTCTGAACAGACTATTAATGTTATCCCACAAAACAACTGAATGCTAAACTGAAAAAAAGAAAGAAAGAAAAAAAAAGTCCTGGCTGGTATGACTCAGTGGACTGAGTGCTGGCCTGCAAACCAAAGGGTCACCGGTTCAATTCCCAGTCAGGGCACATGCCTGGGTCCCCAGTAGAGGGGTGTTCAAGAGGCAATCACGCACTGATGATTCTCTCCCTCTCTTTCTCCCTCCCTTTTCCTGTCTAAAAGTAAATAAAATCTTAAAAAAAAAAAAAAAGAAAAAAAAGAAAGCACTATCCTAACACTACCCCAAAACTGCCATTAACTAAATCCTCATGAATAGAATGGAAAGTAAGCCTATTTCCAACTAATATTTAGAAGAAATCTAAGTCATTAACCTAAAAAATGCTCTTCTTAAACACTTTAGGCACACTTATCTAAGTATGAGAGAATTCTAAGGTTGGACTATAAAAAATGGGCAATACTGAGCTTCTTAATCTTTACTGTAGATGTGTATACATTCTACTCTAAGAGAGACCAATAATATCTTTCTAAAAATGATTTAACCATAAAGATGAAAATATATTAAGATGAAATATACATGCTATCCTCAGGTCAGCCTGTGAAAGTGATTCAAAACTCTCTCTGCCATTACTCTATAAGTAGAGTACCGGTCAGAACTTTATTAAAAACTTTATTTAAAAAAATAGTTCAAATCAATTTCCTATCATTTAATAAGCTTTTCTTCATTCAGAATTCACCTGTCAACATTTTAGGTAATACATTTAAGTTGTGAAACACTACTCAAGCACTCTCAGGTTTGAGAGGAATGACATTAGGGAAGACCAAACCTGAATGAAGAAGTAAAATACTTTCTATCAACTCACACTGTTATGCCAAAACAGACTGTGTTAAGATAGTAATTAACCAAGAGCCCTTTTACACCTGAAAACACTTTTTCCTCCCTCCAGTGATGTTTTGTTTTTAATGCTAAAAATGAGTATTACTCTGGCAGCATTTGACACTTTATCAAGTAGGTAATAGTAGTGGCACCAGCATACAAACAGGGTCTGACTTTAAAATATTAACCAATAAAATAAATAAATAAATAAATAAATAAAATATTAACCAATTAGTATCTTGAGAAACCAGGGACAATAACCGTATCAGAGTTCCTGATTGGATCTACACCAAGAAAACATAGCTATGGACCCAACTAGGACATAATCCTTCCTGTCGACAGTCCCCAGCACATTTTCTGCACTCCAGACCAGTGCATCTCAGGGAACCAGAAATGAATTCACAGCTCAATGAGTCCTGTCAACCTCTTCAGAAACATTCAATAGCCAACAAGATCCTAAGGCAACTGCTTCAATAAATATAGGACACTGAGGTGATCTGCACCTCCCTGGAAAAAGAAAATAGCTAAATGAGTGTCTAAAAATCACAAGTTTTTAGCTCCGGGAAATATAACTGAAGTCTTACTTTTGTGAGTCCATGTCCAATTTGTAATGAAAATAAAAAACAATAAATAATATGAAAATAAAAAATCTAGTTACCCTAGCCAAGCACCTAGAATGCACCAAAGAGCACTCCTTTGGGGTATTCACCTCTTAAGGAAATGTCAAAACAGAGGACACTGGCTTTGTGAGACAACTCAGAGCTGGGATTCTTATTCTATAGCATGTAAGTCAACAATATACCAGATGTTACAGAACATGTGTACCAACATACACTGACCCACAAATTCATATGGGATATAAGCCAATATTCCCTTCACTTGAAAGCTACTTAGAAGCAAATTCTAGTTTAAACTCCAGGTATTCACACTTTCAGGAAAAGAGTCAAAGCAATGCTCTAGTTAACATTTAGTTTATATAGTGAATCAGAATGAGACTACCTTTAGATAATGCTAATGAAATACCTACACAATGTTACCAACCTCACTACCTTTATAAAGTAACACTATTTCATTAGTAACAAAGCCTACTTTCGTATAGCGATGGGGGGATTTGGAGGCCAGTTGCTTCTTCAAGTCAAGGAAAGCATTTCCATTTTCTGTATCACCCACACTTCTCCTATCCATGGCTCCTTGGTCTACAATTCTCTGCACCTGAAAGAGAAATCATTACAAAACTGTCATCGAGAACAATAAATTTTCGGAAGTCTCGACTGTTTTAAGAAACCAACTTTTCTCTCTTAAAATGCCTATTATTAAAAGACAAACCTTGATCCAACAATTAAGCTATAAACCAGAACCCAATTGGAAATAGAACCACTGGTACTTGTCTCTTCTAGAAAATAAAGTGCCCTAAATATAAAAAGGGTAAGGAAAGCAGAAGTGGAAGATGCCCCAATCCTGATTGGATACAGACTTTAGACGGCTTTACTACAAATAGAAACCAAGGTTAGTGGCTGCTACTCAGGGGAACCGTTTCAGACAGTAGTAGGGAAGTTTCCCGGAATGGGGGCAGGTAGGAGTGCGCTTGGGGCCGAAGATCCGGGAAGTCGGGCTGTATGTAATAAAGTGCCTGTCACTTGCCAATGGACGGCGCCAGCTGCCCCTCGTTATCCGGGGACCAGAGACTGGGGACGGAGCCCGAGCGCCTCTCGCCCAGCCGGCCGCACCTGTGGCCATGTCAGGGGCGCCGGCGGTAAGAGGCGAGCGCCGGCTTTAGGTCTGAAACTCGGCTTCCCCCGCCGCGACCCCAACCCCCGGCCTCTCGCGCAGGCCCCGGCCCAGCGGCCTCCTTCGGAGGAAGGGCGGGGGTAGTACTCACGAGCGGACACGGGCCGGAGGGAGCGGGGAGACCGAATCCCCCGGCCCGGGCGCTCCGAGCTGGAGCCAGCGCAGGCCCGCCGCCGTCCAGCCCGGCGGCTCGGGCCCGCCAGCCAGCCTGCCCGCCCGCCGCCCGCCTGTCGCCCCGCTGGCCTCGCGTCCCTGCCCGCCCCCCGCGCGCGCCCCGGCGTTCGCGCTCACGCACGCGACCCCAGGAGCAGCGCGCCCGCGCCTCTTCACCGAGGGCCCTGGAGCGCGGCGCCGGGACCCCCGCGCCACCGCTCCCGAGGCCTTACTCTGTGCCTCCGCCTCTCGGCGGCCCTTCACCTAAGCCGCGGCTCCCCTCTCCACCGCCAGCGCCAGTCCAAGGCTCCTCCGCGCGGCCTTCGCTCTCGCTCTCGCTCTCGCCCTCGCCCCCGCCCCCACCCGTTCGGGCTGTCTCTCTTCAGCCGCCGTAACCTCGGCCCAGCCCTCGGTCCCTCCTCCCAGATCCTTCTCCCCCTTAATAACTCCCTCCACGCACCCGGGCCCCAGCAACGCCTTCGCCGCCGCGATCCCGGATGTGAGGTGGCCGCGGCGGTGCCGGGCGGAAAAGAGAAACATCCCGGTTAGCTCCCCGGGCACCGGCTCGTGGACGCGCAAGATGGAGGGAAGAAAGAGACGGGGGATAGGGAGGTGGTGACAGGGTGGAGGAGGCCTGGGCCGGAGTGGCATAAACCCTCCCAGGTGTGTGCAGGCGGTCGTCGTGGGCAGCCCCTGGGAGACCGCCGGGTTCCCACGCGAGCTTTGGGGCGGGGCGGAACGGGACGGGTGGTGTCCAGAGCCTGCGATCTTCGCTCGGTTTCTCTCCAGGGAGGGAGGTGGCGTCCGCGAAGTGGGCCTGGGTCCGCGGCTTCCGGGACCTGGGGCACGTCGGTCGCCGCGTGAGCACGGGTCGCGCCCGCGGAGAGCCGTGGGGCTTAGGCTGTGGTAATCTGAGTTAGGCGAACCTGGGGTCTTTGAGCCTTCCGGGTGTGGGCTCGAAGCTCAGCACTTTGTTACCTGGGGTGTAAACTGGACGAAGCTCTTCTCTGAATTTCGCTTCTTTGTAAAATGGTCTTTCTGTATACATTTCTGAGGAATAAATGAGATTACGTGTTGCTGTATTACCACACTTACCACGATTGCTTTTGATTGAGTTAAAGGCCACTGATGAACTCATTAAAATGTTCTTTCCCGCCCATAACCTGAAGTCTTGCCCAGGAAGGGGAAGTTCGAGTGTGTTTGGGTGAAAATGAAATGGCCAGCGTCAAGCGCTTAGTACCCGGTGCTCAGACCCCAAACTTTAGGGCCTAAAGGGTCTCCCACTATGTGAACAATGACAGTAACTGCTGCGCGCGCGGAAGGAGCACTGAGGGATGGTTGGGCTGAGATCACCTGTGCGCCTGCTGTGCAGGGTTATCACAAGCTCCTGTTTCTGTCCTGCGGGACCGCCCAGAGTTTGTGTGAAATGATACATAGTTGTGGAAGGAATTTTAGTTTTTCTCTGACGGGGATAGAAGTCCCCATTTCTTTGAAGGGGCCTACTTTCTTTGAACTTTCACTTGTGAAATCAGGGAGGATATTGAGTGATACTGAATTTCCTTCCTAAGATTCTTGGCAACAGACAATTGTGAAAACGTTTTCCTTTTCCTCTGTAATACTGAATAAAGTGTATCTCACATTGTATTTTCTTTGGCAAGCAAGAGACAGAGGGAAGCATTTGAAAATGGATCTAGTTTGCATCCCAGATCTACCGCACCCTACTGGCTGTGTAGAAGAATTAGGCCATTTCTTTTTCTTTTTCTTCTTTTTTTTTTGACAATTGTTTAGTTTTTATTTCATAATCATAAAACAAATATGCAATCTGGCTAGACTTGGAAGGGGTAAGGAAAATGTGGAACACAATGAACTGTGATCAGAGCACAAGAGATTATAGAATGTTTCAAGCAGATGGGGATGAAGGGGTACTTTCCTAAGCTAAAGACAATTGTCTGGTGATTAATGTAAAACACAAGTCAAATTTATTAGAGTTGTCCACAGTGATCTTGCTGGTCTTGCTCTTCCTGGACCCAGAGCGCTCCATGGCTACCACAACATCCATACGTCTTTCACCTGGCCAGAGACCACATGCTTGCCATCCAACCACTCCATCTTGGCAGTGCAGATGAAAAACGGAACCATTTGTTTCGGGTCCCTCATTTGCCATGGACAAGATACCAAGATCCATGTGCTTCAGGGTGAAATTCTCATCATCAAATTTCTCCCCACAGATGGACTTGCTGTTGCCACCCTGGCACATAAATCCTGGAATAATTCTGTGAAAGCAGGAACTTTTATAATCAGATCCTTTCTCTTCATTGTTCAGAACATGAAAATTTTCTGCTATCTTTGGAACTTTGTCTGCAAACAGCTCGAAGGAGACCTGGCCCAAGGGCTCATTGTGGACAGCGATGTTGAAGGACACAGTGGGGTTGACCATGGCTGGGTGTGGGAAGCTCTGGGGCTGTGGCATCTGCAAGGTCCACTTATTTATTCTTAGCTTTATTTTTCTCATCTGTAAAAATGGGATGATGATAACCCATTCACAGGGCTGTTGTCAAGATTACATAGGATAAGGTGGGTAAAGGCATCATACAACCTCCATAAAACTGCATTTTTTTAAAAAAGCCTATACAGAGGCACATTGCAGGTGATCAAACAATGGTTGTTTTTAATATTAAAAAACAAAACCAAGCTCTTTTGGAATCCAGGTTTTTTTCTAATATTGACAAAATGGCCTAATCCCCTTGCCAGTATGGAGTAGTGGAGAAGGCCTATTTTTTGAAGCTTTTAAATCCTGATCCCTGCTACTTTGTGTGAAACCCAAGCTAATCATTTGACCTTTCTGGTCCTGTTTACTCATAGATCAGAAAGGGGTAGCAGTATCTACTTTTTCAGCTTGTAGTGGGAAGGAGAAATATATTAAAAATACTGTTGGTTGTTGGTGTGTAACAAACCACTCCAAAACTCAGTGGCTTAACTCAACATTTATTTTGCACCCAAATCTGCAAGTTCAGCTGGTTTTAACTGGGACAGTTGGTCTGTGCTCCATTCAGAATTAGCTGGGGTGGTGGAAGGGTGGGGGCTAGGATCACCTAGCTCACTTACATGTTTGGTGGTTGATGGTGGCAGTCAGCTGGGACCATTGGAACTGTTGGCTGAAACACTTACACATGGCCTCTCTGTGGCCTGAGCTTCCTCATAAGATGGTGGCTGGATCTGAGGGCAAGTATCCAGAGAGAACAAAAGAGACAGTTGCTGAATTTTATTTTCTAACCTAGCCTTGAGATCACCCAGTGTCTGTTGAACCACATGCCACATTCTGTTCCTTAGGTAGGAGTCACTAAGACTGGCCCACGTTCTAGGAGAGGGGACTCAAGGAGAGTGTTAAAAGAATTTGTGAGCATATTTTAAAATTACCACAAGACACATGTGGAATTTCCTCAAGGCAATTACGGTAATACTGTCCTGGCTTAGAGCAAATTTGCTAAGTGCTGTGGTCTATCCTAGTTATGATGTACTCTTCCACAAGGCTCTTTAATGTCTTATAGAATCTTGGTCTCAATTTATCCTTGTGAAAGAAAACAATTTTATCTAGAAATAAAGGTAATAATTTACTAAAGGAGGGCATCTATAAACTACATTTACTGGTGCCATGCAAAATCTAGATGTTTGCAAATACTTGTTTCATTGCAGCATTTCATAAAACTAAGTGTATTTTTTTAAGAATTATATATACACAGAAAAGTATACAAATTCTAAGGGCTTATCTTGTGTTTTCACAAGACAAACTCACTCATGCAACCACGGCCTGGATCAAGAGAAAAATACTTCAAGAAGCTTCATTCACACTCCTGAGGCATTAACTCTCCAAATGGTCCATTGTAGTTTTTCAATGTTATTCTCCTTGGCAGGTGATAATTTATTATCCTAAGTGCTTCTTTTTGCAATAATGAATTTTCAAATATAAGTGTGAGAAATTACTTGGGAGAGTAAGAGAGAGAAATGATTTAAATCTAGTCACTTACTAAATATTTGGAAGATTTTGGTTTTGTTTCAAATTGTTCATATTTTGGCCTAAGGGGTCTCAAAGGTACGGTTAGTTGGGGAAATTAGCATTCTAAGAACAGTAGAGAAGTGAATGAAAATATTAAAAACAAAATTTGAGAGCAGCTTCATCTCAGTTGGGATTACACCTCAGCTGTCCTGCACCAACCTAAATGTTTTTTTTTCTATTCAGTTTTTCTTGTTCCACGGGTAATTCCCAGTTCCAAGAAAATAAAATATAAATTTTCACAGTTGTGCCATTATGTACTCAAGGTTAAGGACTATTACAAAGTTACTAAGGGACTTCTGGAAGACCATAGAGCAAAATATTTGCAGATCCTCAATCCCCTTCTGGCCCTTTAGGCCTTTGATTTTATATATGGAAAGTACTTAAAATAGAATCTGACACCACGTAAGTGTTGCTGCCCTAGCTATTATTCTATAGTGTTCTAATCTTTCCTGACTGTTTTCATTATAACTCAAGTGGAAATGCCTTGCATTCCTTCCTAAATTAGTCGAAGCTGATGGTGGTAAATTCACATGACAGAAAGAAGGCACCAGCAAGTTATTTAGAAAGCATACTTGTTGATTTATTATCTTGAATATGTCATAATTTATATAAAGTACTCATAAGACTAATTTTACAGTAAGTAAATATTATAGTGTTAATTAGGACTTTGAAACTAAATTATTTTAAGATTGCTTGGCTGTATCTTCAGATAAGAGTCATCCCTAAAAGATTGGCTCCTCTGTCCCACTGAAGTGGAACTTCTCTTAAACACTTTTTAAATTACAAAAATCAACATGTAGAAAATAGAGCAAAGGTGCAAATTTCATGATATTGTAATCCTGAGATACCCAAGTTATTTTTCTTCATGTTTTTAACATAAAATGCTTTAAAGCATTTAAATGCATGATGCTAGCCTTTGCTCTGTCCACAATACATCTCATGTGCTTTCAAGCCATGTTTTACAAATCATAGGAGAAAAGCATATAAAAATGCCATCCTATCCCTGTTTTCAAAAGATGGTCAATGTGGGCCCTGGCTGGTGTTGCTCGGTGGTTTGAGAACTGGCCTGCAAACCGAAAGGTCCCAGTTTGAGTCCTGGTCAGGGCACATGCTTAGGTTGGGGGTGGATCGGTGTATGGATGTTTCTCTCTTCCTCCCTCACTCCCCCCTTTCTTTAAAATAACAACAACAACAAATAAACCAATAGCGAGGAAGATGAATGAAAAAATTAAAAAGATGATTAGAGTGGACCCCAAACTTAAAATTTAACAACTATTTACTGACAACTAGTGCTTGTTAATTAAATTTTAGAGGAAGGGGTCATATCAGCCTGGAATAATTTTAATTGGGGGTCTGCAGAACGACGAGCCCCCAACCGCCAGTGCAGAAGGACAATCTGCATTCCCTGGGAATCGAGAACCAAGTGCTTGCCGCGCGACGCGTAACTTGACGATCCGCTCCGAAACTGCTTCCACTCGTCTTGAAGGGCAGCCGTAGGAAGCTGAGCTCAGAAAAAAGATAGCAGGCCAAGGAAGTTGAGAGCCCTTCGCGGCTACTCAGTGGTAGCGTTTATTCACCTATCTCCGCGCTAACTTCCCTCGAGGGCTCTCTCAAGCTCCCAGAGGGAGGCGTGTCTTCTGCCGAACTGAGGCTGCGCGAACTCCGGGGTCCCTGGCCGGGCGTCTCTCAGGCACGCCGCGTCGCCTTGGAGACGTGGGCGGGGCCGGCGCGAGGCCTGTGAGTTGAGGCGCGGGAAGCGCTGAGCCCGCTGGTGCCACACGGGCTTAGGGGGCTGGTCGGCGTCCGACGGCTCCTCGCGAGACTTCCCTGAGACGCGATTCTGAAGGACTTGACTTCCCAAGGTATGAGGCCCCGTGCGACCGACCCTAGCTGCTTAGTAGCTCAGCCTCTCGGGCCAGGAGGCCACCTGCTAGCGCATGCTTACCCCGCCAAGCTGGGTGGGCCTGGTTACTCTACAGTAGCAGTCTCCGCTTCCTCCTCTAGAAATGCAGGGGATGCTGCCCACCTCCGGGGCAGGGCGGGAGTGGAGGAGAAGTGAAAAGAGCGCGCGGCACGGCCCCCGGAGCCTGACTTCCTTGCCGGCGGCGCTCGCCTCGTTTTGCCGAGTGTTGGTTTATCTTCAGTACCTGTCGCCCGGGCCCGGGGGCGCTGCATCCTTCCGCGCCTGTAGTGCGCTACAGGCGGGTGTCAGTAAAGAGCCTGCATCCGTGCGCGGCTCTTTAACGTGCGCGGATCTGATTCGGGGTTTCTGCATGCCTGCTGCGTAGCCGGGCGAGGGGCTAGTGTAAACAGACCTCAGGGGTCCCATCTGAGTCCCAAGGGGCCAACAGGGCAAACGGCGTTCAGATAAAGCTTACCCCGTGTGGGAGATTAGTGCTTCATTTTATTTGCTGGGAGGCCGTTCAGATTTCTTGTTAGCTTCTGTGTAGAGGTATAGTAAATATTTGTTGAGTGAATGGTGTTAAGGACCTGAGTACCAGTCCCAGCTGTGCCACTTAGTTGGTGACCTTGAGCACTTCATTTATAAAATGAAATGGCCACTCTGTTGGAGTAGTTGTATTAAAAAGCAGGTAATTGATGAAGAGTGCTTAGTGCCATACCTGGCACAGAGTACCCAGTTCATAAATGATGTTGTTATTGTTTTAAATAAATTGGGAGCCTGGCTCCACTAGGAGCTGGGCCTGGGCAGATTCGCCAGGAGGCAGTCGAGGTGGAGTAGATGCTGAGCGGGCCTCGCCGCCACGCCCTCCACTTGGGCTGGAGAGACTGCCAGGGCAGCAGAGCGGGGTCTCATGCTCCCACCCCGCCCACTCCCCCATAAATGTTATTGAATGTAAGCTCTACGTTTTAGATTGCGTGGTGCCCGCCTAAGTGCCATGAAAGTCTGAAGTTTGGAGGTGTCAGGGAAGACTTCCTGGAAGTAGTTGAAACTTATTGTGGGGCTTAAGATACGAACTTAGGTACTGTATTTGTTTCCCTGCTTTTCCTTTTAGTAGGGTCATTCATTTCTCAGACATTGTTAGAAGCCGCAAAATACTCTAGACACTTTTAAAATATACTTTTCATGTATTTTTCAAATTAACATACATAGTTTTAAAACACTAATATTAAAAGCTTTTTATAGAAAATAGCTGTCACACCCCTGTTATAGTTTCCATTCTTCTAGCTGTTTGTCCTGCTGTTACTTATAAATTGAAAGTAAATATCCTTATAGGTGATACTGCTTTCACCTGTGATTGTTAATTTCGCACATTAAGTCACAGGTGGCAAACACAAGGCCCCTGGGCCAAATGTGGCCCTCTACCTTGTTTTATCCTCCTCGGCACCTTGTTTCTACCCAGTGGCAGCTCCGAGCTCTTGCTGTTAAGGAGTAGTTACATTTATACAGTCCTAAAATTACATTCTGCCCTTTGAAGGCAACCCTGAGGCTGATGTGTCCCTTCCCAATAAAAATGAGTTTGACACCCCTTCTTAAGTGCTGTTATTCGTGGTAGAAAATCACTTTGTTTTCCTTCCCTCATTTCACCAGTGTGGTTATATAATTTGTAGTTAAATTAATAGTCAGTGTTTACATTATATAATAAATATTCACTGCTGAACCAAGTACTGAAACCCTGTACATACCATCTTTTTTCTGTGAATTAATAATTGTCTTATTTTTTCTCTTTTTAAAAAATATTGCCCTGGCTGGTGTAGCTCAGTGGATTGAGAGCGGGCCTGTGAACCAAAAAATCGCGGTTTGATTCCCAGTCAGGGCACATGCCTGGGTTGCAGGCCAGTTCCCAGCAGGGGACCCATGAGAGGCAACCATACATTGATATTTCTCTCCCTCTCTCCTTCCCTTCCCCTCTAAAGATAAATAATAAAAACTTTAAAAAATATTTATTTATTTATTTTAGAGAGGGGAAGGGAGGGAGAAAAAGGGAGAGAAACATAAATATGTGGTTGCCTCTCGATCGCCCCCTTCCTGGGACCTGGCTGGCAACCCAGTTATGTGCCCTAGACTGGGAATCCAACCAGAGACCCTTTGATTGGAAGGCCTGCATTCAATCCCGGAGCCACACCAGCTAGGGCTAATTGTCTTATTTTTTCTTTTGCCTAGTATTCATGCACAAATCACTAAATTATTTTTTTCTGAATGCTTCAGCATTTCTAATATGGCTATCAGTAATTTTTTGCATACTCTCAGAACCATCAGATTCTTTTTTTTCATGGAGACATTCCTCCTCTCCTCTGATCTGGTGGCTCTGTGCTACCTAGTTCTAATTCAGGGACTTCTTTTCACATCTATCCTGGGATTTACTTCTCTTTGCTGTTGTCTTGTGTTGAGTTTCCTGTTGTCCTGACCCCCTTTAATTTTTTTTCTTGATTTGTTTCCATGGCTTTTGGAGCACATTCTCCTTAACAACTACTTCTATTTCCTCTCATACCTCCTCCTCCTCCTCTTTTTCTTCTAACAGCACTTTGAGATATAATTCACATACCATACAATTCACCCTCTTAAAGTGTTCAATTCAGTGGCTTTTAGTTTCTCCATGTAGTTATGCAACCATCACCATTATCAATTTTAGAACATGTTCATCACCCAAAAAAGAACGTTAATGTCACTCACTTGTTAGTAGTCACTATCCATTTCCCTGCATTCCTCCAAGCTCTTGCCAGTCACCAATTTACTTTCTGACTCTAGATTTGCCTATTCTGGACATTTCATACAAATGGAATTGTACACAATGTGGCCCTTTGTAATTGGCTTCTTTCACTTAGCATAATGTTTTCAAGGATCATCCATGCCTTAGCAGGTAATAATACTGTTAGGGTTGTCGGTGATTTGGCTGTGAAAGAATTCACAAAGAGAAGAAAGTGCCGAGAGTAAAGGTTTTATTTTTACTTTCCCAAGGGAGGGAAAGGGCTAGGTGCAGAGATATGCACCAGCCTGGAGAGATTAGGGCTTTTGGGCTTCATTGGGTAATGGGGTGGTTGTAAAGCAGGATGTTTCAGTTGGGCTGCTGGTCAGGTTGTTGTGGTCTGGTGTGTAAATTCCTGTTTTGTAAGTTCCTGGAGCCTCTGCCTCTTCAGGACGCTTCTAATAATTTTCTAGTCCTGGGGATAAAGGCTCGTGAAATAATTAGGGTCAGCCATTCTTTACTGGGTCCAGCCAGCCCTGGGAAAGAGGGCCTGGAAAAGTGGCTTTTGTCCTATTAAGTACTGCATTTTTTTAATGGCTGAATAATGTTTCATTGCATGGATATACCATATTTTGTTTAGCTGTCCATGAGTTGGTAGACATTTGGGCTTCCACTTTTTGACTATTAGAAGTAATGCTGCTACAGACTTTTGTTTTCAGTTCCCTTGGAAATATACTGAGGAGTAATACTGCTGAATCAAATGGTAACTCTATTTTTTTTGAGGAACTGCCCACCTGTTATCGAAAGTGCACCATTTTACATTACCACCAGCAGTGTATGAGGGTTTCAGTTTCTTTATATCCTTGCCAACACTGGTTATTATCTTTGTCTTTTTTTAAATGTATTTTATTGATTATGATATTACAGTTGCCCCATTACCCCCCTTCATTCCCCTCCACCCTGAACACCCTCTCCCACCCACATTCCCCCCCTTTGGTTCATGTCCATGTGTCATAAGTTCTGTAGCTTCTATATTTCCCATACTATTCTTGCCCTCCCCCTGTCTATTTTCTATCTACCTTCATTGCTACTTATTCTTCGTACCTTTCCCCCCCCTCCTCCTCCCACTCCCCTGTTGCTAACCCTCCATGTGTTCTCCATTTCTGTGGTTCTGTTCCTGTTCTAGTTGTTTGCTTAATTACTTCTTGTTTTTGTTTTAGGCACGGTTGTTAATAATTGTGAGTTTGCTGTCATTTTACTACACCTGTTTTTTATCTTCTTTTTCTTAGATAATTCCCTT
>CM052546.1:52121860-52150104 GCA_028533065.1 Trachops cirrhosus | reverse complement strand
GGAAGTCTCCCCTGCCTGAAGATTCTTATAGGTGACATTGACAACCAATTAATCTTGGAGGATAAAAAGAAATTTTGGGGGGTATAAGGGGACTAAATGGTAATGGAAAACATACATAAAGATTAAATTAAAAGAAAGAAATTTGGGTCTCTACTGGTGTTCTTATGAAGGGAAGTTGAAGGTCTTGGAGCAACATCTGGACAGGAAGAATGAGCCAATTATAACTTTTTGAGTGTGGCTCACTCTCCTAGTTTCTTTTCTTAGAAAGTAACCTTTAAAAAATGCAATTAAAACTATTTCAAATCAGGGACCTTGCATGTTCATTTAGTGTTGAATTAAGAAGGAAGGGCACAGGCTCATGGATGGAGAACAGATGGTAGCTTGTTGTGGTGGGAGTGCTTAGAGGGTGGAGGGATTGAGCAAACCAGAAAAAGGACCCATGGACGTGGACAACAGCATAGTGATTGCTGGGAGGAGGGGTGTAAGGGGACTAAATGGCAATTGAGAAAATAATAAAGATTATATATTAAAAAAAAGATGGGCACAGACTTCTGGTCAAGTTGGTGGCATAGGGAAACAACAGTAGAGTGGCTGAGGCTGGGAATCAAATCAATGATTTGGAACATAAGGAAGCAAAAATGACCAATCAGAACAAGAAGAAGGAAAAAAAAGAATCCAAAAAAAACAAGGATAGTGCAAGCAATCTCTGGAACAACTTCAAGCATTCCAACATTTGCATCATAGGGGTGCCAGAAGGAGAAGAGAAAGAGTAAGAAATTGGAAATCTATTTGAAAAAATAATGAAAGAAAATTTCCCTAATTTGGTGAAGGAAATAGACATGCCAGTCCAGGAAGCACAGAGAGTCCCAAACAAGGTGGATGTGAAGATGTCCACACCAAGATGCACCATAATTAAAATGCCAAAGATTAAAGATAAAGAGAGAATCTTAAAAACAGAGAAAAGCAGTTAGCTACCTACAGGGGAGTTTCCATAAGACTGTCAGCTGATTTCTCAAAAGAGTTTGTAGGCTAGAAGGGATTGGCAAGAAATATTCAAAGTCATGAAAAGCAGGGACCTACAGGCAAGATTGCTCTAACCAGCAAAGATACTTAGAACCGAAGGGCAGATAACCGTCCCAGACAAGAAAAAACTGAAGTTCATCATCACCAAACCATTATTACAAGAAATGTTAAAGAGACTAACTTAATAAAAAGATCACAACTATGAACAATAAAATGGCAATAAATATGTTATCTGTCAACAACTGAATCTAAAAAACAAAGTAAGGAAACAAGAACAGAGACAGAATCATGGACACAGAGCATTTCGTTGGTTGCCAGATGGGAGGGCATGAGTGAAGAGGTGAGAGGATTAAGAAATACAAATAGGTATTTACAGAATAGCCATGGGGACGTAAAGTACAGCATAGGAAATGGAGTAGCCAAAGAACTTATATGCATGAACCCTGGACATGAACAATGGTGTGGGGATTGCCTGAGGGAGTGGGGGGTGCTGGGTTGAGTGGGGTAAAGTGGGAAGAATTAGGACAACTGTAGTAGCATAATCAATAAAATATATTTTTTTTTAAAAAGGAAGGGTAAGAGAGTAGGAGCTGGCATGTAGCTGTTAGAAATGTGGCTCCTAAGAGGCTTCAGATAATTTACTCTTATTCCCTTTTTTCTTATAGTTAGAAGAGAAGATAAAAGGAATTGATTCATGAAGAATCTGCTCAATAAGAAGTGTATATTAAGCCACTGGTTGAATTTCCATCAAAAAGAGATTAAGCGTGAGAATGGAGAGGAAGGTTGACTCCAGGTGAGTGATGGGATTTTACGAAAAAGCCACCTGAAATTGTGGCTCATATAAAAAAGCCTGTAAATATTTTGTGTGTGAAAATAGTAAATAATAGAAAAAGTTTTTTTTTCATAAATTATGAATGGTGAGATAGGAAGTTTGGGTAAGGAATTTCTGTTGTTGATTTTGGGTTTCTCATCCAAAGATCACTTCATAACTTATGTTACAATCAAAAACTATTTTACGTGTGTGGAAACATCTATCGTTAATGTTTTGATTTTGATTCATTTATTGAGCCAGACCTTGCACTGGGTGCTGGGGCTACCGCAGTGAATAAACAGACTGGACCGTCTTCTCTTAGAACCCACGGTACACAGGGAAGTGCCACAGTGCAACAGGTTTCTCTGCTTTGCAGAGAGTCCTGAAGAAACAGCCCAACCTTCCTGACAGCAAGGTGCCTGGGTCGGTGAGGATCACTCTGAATGAGTTCTTCAGGGCATGAATGACAACTAGTGCCATGAGGGAGGTTGCAGTTGATGTCCCATTGCATCCTGGGTAGATATAGGAGGACTGGAAAACATCAGACCAAAATTGAAACAGGTTATGAAATGGCCCTTGAAACCTTCAAGTCTCACCTGAATGGGTATTCAGCCACATGAAGGAATTCTTTGGTATGGGCTACCTGGATGCTCTAAAACACTGATTGCAAAGGCTTTGGCCAGTGAGGTTGGACTGAATTTCTTAGCCATAAAGGAACCTGCATTAACGAATACATATGTTGGTGAATCTGAAAGAGCAGTTGGAGAGACCTTCAGAAAAGCAAGAGTGGTGGCTCCTTCCATTATTTTCTTTGATGAACTGGACGCCTTAGCAGTTGGAAGGGGCGGTTCTTCAGATTCTGGGAGTACATAGGGCCCACCTTGTGTTGGCTCAGCTCCTAATGGAAATGGATGGCATTGGACAGTTAAAGGATGTGACAGTTTTGGCAGCTACTAACTGCCCAATGTTGTGATGCGCCTGGAAGAATTGATAGAATTGTCTGTGTGCCTTTACCAGATCCAGCAACAAGGAGGGAAATGTTCAACCAACAGTTTCTCTCCGTGCCAATCAGTCAGGACATTGATCTGGATGAACTCATTCTCCAAATGGACACACATTTGGGAGCAGAGATCAGAGCAGTCCATAGAGAGGCAGCCCTTCTGGCTCTGGAAGAAGACATTCGAGCCAACTGCATTGGGAGAAAACATTTTATTCAAGCCTTGAACACTGTGACACTGAGAATTCCTGAGTCACTGAGACTCTTCTATGAAGATAATCAGGAGAAGGGTAGACTACCTACACTCTGAAAAAACATATGTATTCATTATGCTAAAAATGCTTTGTAGAGAAAACTTGTTTTTATGTTTTGTCTTGATAGTGTTAAAAAAAGAAATCCTCAGTGGATTCAGTGCCGGCCTGTGAACCAAAGGGCCACTGGTTCGATTCCCAGTTAGGGCACATGCCTGGGTTGTGGGCCGGGTACCTAGTTGGGGGTGTGCGAGAGGCAACCAATTGACGTTTCTCTGACACAGCGATGTTTTTCTCCTGCTTTCTCGCTCCCTTCCTCTCTCTCTGAAAATAAATAAATAAAATCTTTAAAAAAAATCTTTAGCAAGCAAAATGTCTAAAATATGTTGACTGGAATTAAGGGGCTTCAGTTTTTGTGGACAAAATCATATTGATGCAATGGAAATGACTATGAAAATCTCTGGACAGGAGTTTAAATCAGTTTTATCTGGAGATGTGAGCTGAGTTTTAAAATGCAGACTTCTAGCTTTTTCATTTTGGACCTGGTTCCTTCATCCCATGAAATACTTTCCTTATTCCAGAGTCCATGTCAGTACTTCCCTTAATGCCAAACCTGTGGCCATCAATTTAATACAAGAACATAGATATGCATATGGATGAATGTATGGTAGAAAATATTTACAAAAACTTTATTTTTGAAGGCCAAACAATGAAATGGCCAAATAAATGCACCACCCAGGCTTATGTGGCCTTGTTTCCAAATATGTATTTGTTCTCATTATGATCCATACCTGCTTTTTTGTTTTAGGCTTCTTAAACTTTACTTATGACAGTTAAAGAAAAGAATTAAGAGTTATTGTGTATACTCGAAAGCCCTTTGTAAGTTTATTTTTATTTTTTTACTTGTCCCCCAGCTCTCTGTAAGTTTAAAAAACTGAAAATATAAGCCCGGCCCAGGCCTAGGCTTATATTTCTCTCTCTTTTTTTAAAGATTCTATTTATTTTTAGAGAGAGGGAAGGGAGGGAGAGAAAGAGAGGGAGAGAAACATCAGTGTGTGATTGCCTCTTGCACACTCTGCACTGGGGACCTAGCCCGCAACCCAGACATGTGCCCTGACTGGGAATTAAACTGGCAACCCTTTGGTTTGCAGGCCCGCGCTGAATCCACTTGGCCACACCAGCCGGGGCAGATTTTTTTTTGTGTGTGAAATGCTGTAACTAAATCACATGAAGTGTTTGTGTTTTAACTTGTGCACATTTTCTGGTTACCAATAAACTTTTCGGTTGAAAGATAAAAAAAAATTGCCCTGGCTGGGGCAATCACATTGTCCTGCAAGTTGAAGGGTCACTGGTTTGATTCCTGGTCAGGGCACAGGCCTGGGTGTGGGCCAGGTTCCTGGTTGGGGGCATGTGAGGGGCAACCAATTGATGATTCTCTGGCACATCGATGTTTCTCTCCCTCTCTCCTCCTCCTCCCCTTTCTCTATTAAATAGAATAAATTATGTATAGGAATGTCTTTAGGCTTATGATGAAAGTGGCTTCTTCTAGAAATGATTTACATTTCCCTCTGTTAGTCTCCTTGGTATATTACTGGTCAGGAATCACCTTTAACCAGTTTTAAGGCTTATAATTCTCTGACTCTGGTAAAGCCCAGACCAGAAATTCCTGCCAGACTGCAGTAGTTTCCATTCACCCATACCCTCAATGTTGTATGCGGCCCTTGAGTCTTTTGGAGATGGACTTGTGTTTATTAAACTGATGTACACACTAGAACAGCAGTTACTTTGAATCATTCCAATGGATAAAGTACCAGTCTTTTAGTTTATATTGAGAATTATAATTGTCAGGGAAACCAGCGATGTATGTATGCCCCCTCTCTCCCAGGAAGGCACTTGATGCAGGAAACCATGTTACATTCAGAAGATTTCTTAGGGAGTTTGAAATCAAGTTTGGGAGCATAGTTGATGCTTCATCTCCATGACTGCTAGAATGACATATCAAAATGCAAATCTGACTGTCATCCTTTTTCTACTTAGAAGTCACTTAGAGTCACTTTCCAGTCACTCTTGTGGCCTTTGGGCTCCAGTCCAACCTCCACAGCCCATTTCCCAGCCTCACTTTTTGCCGCTCCGTGCCCCCTGTTCTGTTTGCAATAATAGTCCTGCTCTGTAAGTTTGGATTAGGTTCAGAAAATCCAAAACAGCAGATGCTAAACAAGAGAGAAGTTATTCCCCTTTCACATATGGGAAATCTGCGGGTTAGTGGCCTAGAGCCGTGGTGATTGTTCTGTCCAATAAGGTCCTCATGGGCCTGGAACCTTCCCCTTCTCCACTCCCCCTAGGGAGTGGTCCTCAGTCTCCCAGTCCAAGTTCACAGCCATTCCGGGCAGCACAGTGGAGGAAGAAGAAAAAGTGTGCATTTGCTGACTCTTAAGACATTACTGGGAGCTGGGACCTGATGATCCTACCTGAATTTCAGAAGTTCGTAGCAGGGGAGCCTGAGGAATTAAGTCTTTATTCTGGGCAGCCCTGTGCCCAACCGAACATTTTTTTCTGTGGAAGAAGGAGAGGGTAGACAGCGGTTGTGTGGTGTTGTCCTTCCTGCACTTGCTGTAAGCTGTCCCCATCTTGTTTGCTCATTGTGCAACATCTTAACCTTGAATACATATTTGTCTCTGTAGCCTTAGGCCTGCCTTTGTTGTAGCTTCTTCGTCCGGAGTGGATAAACACGCTACAGGACACATCTGCAAAGTACATTGTTAAACGAATTAGTCGGGCATGGCTTCCCCAGGCGCTTTTCCGTGAACGTTTTCAAGTTCTGTCTTTCTCCTCACTTTTATTTGTACCTCTTGGCTAATCATACTCTTCTTGTTGAAAACATAGTAATACACAGTAATACGATTACTATATTTTTAATTAAGCCAGGCTCCCCCCTGTTTTTCGTAATTTTTGGCTCATTGGTATTGTGTTTTTAAAACACCTTTTTGAACCATTTCCTATTTCTTTCAGCTTTTCCATTTTTCTACTCTTCCTCCCTTGTATAATTTAACAAATGTCTGTGAGTACCTACCATGTCCCTGGCAGTATGTTAGGGGCCGGGTATGTATTATCAAATAAAAATGGCCCCTGTCATCATGAGGCTTACTTATAGATTAAGGGAAACAGACACATAGGTAAAGAGTTGTGTAATTTCAGTTTCTAATCTCTTCCTTTAGGTGTTGATTTTGTTAGAATGATTTAGCTTTCTGGGGCTACCTGACTTACACCAATGTTGATATCTTTATTGTCTTTAAACTTCCAGATCTGTAAATAGTTCATTTGCCGCTTGAATTGCTAGCTGTTAAGGAGGAGCCCAGAGAGGCTGACGAAAGGAGAGAGCAGTGGGGACAGGGATGGCTTTTGGCTTCGGCTTCCCAGTCTGCTGAGTGCCGACTACCTGTCTGACTAGGCAGCAGGGCAGCAGGGCTTCGAAGGGGCAGTGTCACAGTATACCTGCCACCAATGTGACAGTATACCTTCATGGGCTTTTAACCTTTTGGGGCCTCTTTTTATTTTAAAGTGAGTGGGATGAATTATTTAATTAAAATTTTTTTGTTAACCTTTTATTTTGAAATAATTTCAAATTTAATGAAATGTTAAAAGCATAGGACAAAGAACTATAAACCTTTCTTCTTCCAGATTCTTCCATTATTAACATTTTGCCACACTTGTCTGTGTGTCTCTGTCTCTCTCTTGGCATTTTCCTGTCATTTGCGGGCATGCGCAGAGGGGCAAAACATGTTAGTCACTCAGTGTACATGTTCCCATTGAGGTCCAACGAGGCAGTGCTCTGTCTTCTCGTTTCAGCTCTCGTAATGTAAAACAAGTGCCCTTTTTTTCTTCTGTGTAAGGCCATATTTTCACAGTTTTGTGCTTCTCTTTGATGATTTCTCTGTTTAAAGAGGCGCCCAAGCACAGTGCTGAAGTGCTGTCTCGTGTTCCTAAGCACAAGAAGGCCGTGATGTATCTCATGGAGAAAATCAGCATGTTAGACAAGCTTTGTTCAGGATGTGTTATAGTGCTGATGGCCAGAAGTTCAATGTTAATGAATCACTATGTGTATTAAAAGAGGTGTCTTTAAACAGAAGTACACATAAAACACAGTTATGTATTGACTGATTGATGAAGATGTTTTTGAAGGCTTGCAGGAACCTAAGCATGTATTTCCTCTAAGAACACTGGTTCAATATATTCACTAATTCAGTGTTTATTTGACTTTACAGAACATAATTACTGCAAATAATGAGAATCAACTATATCTGTATTGATATACCTGTAGATTTGTATCTATATTTTACCTCTACCATTTGAGAGTAAGTTGAAGCCAGCTATCCCAAAAACGTTATAACAAAAGAAAACAGCAAAGTATAAGAAAAATGTTCTCTTTTATTCCTATCCTTTCTGGTCCAGGATCACATGTTTGGTTTTTTTGTTGTTTTTTTTTTTTCAGTCTCCTTTAATTTGGAAATCTTTTTCGTCTTTCCTTAATCTTACATGAATCACCTAAGCAGTTTTTAAGAGTTCAGAACACTTAACCTTTTATGAATATTTCTCAATTTGGGTTTGTTCAATGGTTCTTCACGTTTAAATTCAGGTTGTGCATTTTTGACAGGAATATCACAGAAGTGAGGCTGCGTTTCTCTTAGGGCGTCAATATCAGGAGGCATGTCATGCTGACTAGGTCCCATCACCACTGATGTTAACTTTTATCCCTTAGTTGAGGTGATTTCTGCCAGGTTTCTCCCCTATAAAGTAATGGATAAGTATTTTGTGGGGAGATACTTTTCAAAACTACATTAATGTCCTGTTCCTCATAAACTAGCACCCACTTGCTTTTGCGTCCATTGATGATTCTTATCTGAATCAGTTATTATTATAATAGTTCTTAAATGATGCTTTTCTAATTTCCTTCTAAGTTTATTTGGCATTCTATTGCAAAGTAGAGCTTTTCCGTTCTCCCACATGTATTTATTTATTTATTTATTTATTTATTTATTTATATCAGTGTGGATTTATGGATTTCTATTTTATTTAGTGGGTTTCTATTTTATAGAAATATGGATTTCTATTTTGTTTTTCACCTATTATTATTCTGATTGTCCCAGATTTGGACAGTGGGAGCCCTTTCAAGCTGGTTTCTATGTCTTTTCTTTTTAAAAATATTTTATTTACTTATTTTGAGAGAGAGAGGAAGGGAGGGGGGAAAAAAGAGGGAGAGAAACATTGACTGGTTGACTCTCTCATGCCCCCAAATGGGGATCTGGTCCATAACCCAGGCATGTGCACTGACTGGCAGCCCCTTGGTTCACAGGCCAATGCTCAATCCACTGAGCCACACTAGCCAGGGGGAGGCTCCTGGGTCTTTCTGACATGCACCATCATCCTTTGAACACTTCTTTATTTTCTGACCTAAAAAGATATTCCAGGCTCATCTTGTATTTTCCTCGTCCCAGACCTGAAAATCTCCAAGGAGAGCCTGGTTCCTTTTAGTGGGGAATGGTACTTCATAAGCAATATTTGAGCTCTAGGTGTGCGCACTGCTGATGGGATGTCATTGCTTCTTGGTATCTCCTGCAGGAGATCTCTGCCATCCATTTCTTAAAAATCATGCATTCATCCCAATAATGTAATCTCTTAATGTTTCTAAAATGAGATTAAAAGTTAGAATTTAGTTTTTAATACAAGTGTATGGTTTCATATTGGTGTAAAAGTTGCTTTGTATGAAAATTGCTCCTAATATGATTTTTTGTTTTTATAGAAAAGAATGTTTTTAATTTGTAAGTGATTAGCCTTAAAATGACACATTAAAATGTTAGGATTAATGACTCCGTGGTATCCTCTAGCCCTCCAGTTTCTGCCTAGAGCCAACTCAGCAGTGCCCATCTCTGGGGGCTGGCAGGTATTTCTGTCAGCTTGGGCTGCTCATTGTCCTTGAAGCATAGTTATTATCAGCCTGTCTCAATGAGTTTGTTTATTTACTTTTGCTTGTATGTTAAAAGGTATTTGCATCAATGCAGAGATAATTTGATCCTGTCCTTTCCCCCTTACACCTTGAATTTAAGGTCTTTTAGAGATGGTACAGTTAAGAAACTTTATTCTCCAAAGATACTGTCCAACAAGAAGTCTTCTGCCTTCTCTGGGATCCGGAGTGAGATGCCTCGTTCCCGTCATCTGGTGCAGCATCACGCTCGGACCCAGAGGGGTCGGTTAAGAGAACTGCGCATCAGGTGAGCATGCGCGTGGTCACCTGCCCGCAGTGACTTTTCCCTTGTTCTTCCTTCTGGTTAAAATAAAGGGATGATTCTTATTCGCCTGTCTCAGTTAGTTGGACATCTTGGTGCCTTCTCTTGATTGTGAAATGTTCAGGAGAAAAGGAAATATTTAGGACTCTGCAGACATAAAATCCTTCATTGAGTGTTTTCATTCACATTCTTTAGTTGTACCCGACAAGGTGTAAACTATAGAGTCTCCCAGAAAAAGTCTAAACAGGGTCCAAAAAAAGGATCATTTTCTCTTTCTCTTGATTAGATCCATCAAAGGGTTCCATTTGTGCATTCAGTAAAATATATCATGTGCCTCCTTGGCCAGGTGTTGTGCTAGATGCTGAGCACATAAGGTGAATAATACATTCCTGGCCCTTGACCTCATGAAAGCTTAAAATCAGATGTGCTTGACAGACCGTTACATAGATCAGTACAACGAAGTGTGTAAGTGCACTGAAAGGAGGGGGTGCAGTACCACAGGTTCACGTGGCGGGTACAGCCATGCTAGTGTAGCCAGTGGTGACTTCGGGCAGGAAGTGTAAGCCAAGTCCTGAAGCATCATATAAAAACAAGCCAGATAAAGGGCAGGGGAAAGAAGAGCATTCCAAACCAAACCTGGAGATTAACTGGCCAAGGCAAGTCAGCTTTGTGTGTGTGCGCCAGGACTGCTAGGTTCTGAGGGTACCGTAAGATGCAGTAGCCGCTCTCGGGCTCACAGGGCAGAGGGAACAACGGGCACCTGTGAGCTGATGACTGATGTGGTGTCATAGTGTTCACATAATGGAACAGTGCTGAGAGTGCAAGGCTGTTCCCGCTGCTTGGGGTGAGGAAGGTCCCGGAGGGCGTCACACAGGAGCAGGTGTTGAAGATGAGCCTTGATGGGTAAGTGGGCACTTGACAAGTGTTTTAGGTAGGAAGAATAGTACAAACAAAAGCTTTATCACATACTTCCTCTTCCTCAACTCTGAAGTCTTCATTGACAATACATTATATTGAAAGTATTTTTTAAAAAATAATCTGCTTGATTTTCGCTATATAAACCTCTCCCGTCCTATGCTCTGTTTGATGCAAGATTAGCTATGATTCACCTTTTGACTCATACTAGCATCTCTCTCCTCCTGGGACTTTAAGGTTTTCCTCTCTTATCCAGAAAGCTGATGAAATAAGCCAAATGGAGTTTTAAAATGTGTATATCCTTTCTTTTCTTCTTTCAGATGTGTGACCAGGAAGTTTTTGTATTTGTGGATTCGAAAAACTTTTGGAAGAGTATTTCCCTCTAAAGCCAGGTAGTATTAGCTCAGAACACCAAAATTCCGCCTAGTTCAGTTTGTTTGTTTAAGCCCTCATATATATAACTTTTATTATGGCATGTGTAACATACCTTCCATGCCCCTGCCCCAGCCTCCAGCAGGCATTTAATAAGATGGTAATTTAACACTTATTAGTTTGACTGAATGAGTGTTTGAAGGAATCATAAAGTAAACCAGGAGAGCTATACCCTCTGGGAAAAAAGTATTTGCCCAGAAGTAAATGAGATCTTTACGGGCACTGGTAAGATGGACAAATTCACTTGATCGAGGGAAAAAGTTGCTACTGGGAATGGGAATGAAATGTTAGTCAAGGGAAAGTCCTTCTGCCACAGCCTCACTTTGTACAAGCTGCCACTCACTGCTTTGGGTTTTGGTCAATAGTTTTAGCTGCTGTGCCCAGGATGGACTGCAAGGGGAAGCCATAGGAGTCAGGGACACTGCAGTAAGTAGTGGGGTGTAGAGAAGGGGCCAATGTAGGTTATGTTTCAGAGGGAGAATTGGCAGCCATTGAAAATGTAAGCATTTTTTAAAAACAAATGTTACTCCCTAAATGGTGTAGCTCAGTGGATTGAGCGCGGGCCTGCAAACCAAAAGGTTGCTGGTTCAATTCCCAGTCAGGGCACATGCCTGGGTTGCAGGCCAGGTCCCCAGTGGAGGGCTCATGAGAGGCAACCACACGCGGATGTTTCTTTCCATCTCTTTCCCCCTCCCTTGCCTTCTCTCTAAAAATAAAAATAAATTAAAAAATCCTTAAAAAATAAATAAAAAATGTTATGGGTTCTCACCCCTTCCCTCTCCCCTTACTACAGTGTTTCCTGTTTTATTTTCCTGAGTCTGGCTTTCCTAATCTGGAACATTTCCCAAGGTCCCTTGATTCAAGGTCTCTCCAGCAAACTTGGCCTGTGTGTGTTGTCCAAAATCTTTTCTTTGTATACCTTGTTGCGGGGAGGAGCGTGGCTTACTGTTCCCATCTTCTTTGTGTCGGTGGAGCTCCCAGTGTGGCAATAGCCCATCCCGGTTGCAGGTGTCAGGTGTGGCTCACCTCTGCTTTCCCTTCTTCTCCTGCACCTTGGCCCTGCTCTTCTTCACTGCCTGATAGCTCTTTAATGCCCCAAAATATCTTTTTTTGTCCTTCTTTTCTTGTTCTCAGGTGGAGTATTGATCTGAATTACCCAGTTTGCCATTATCAGAAGTCTCTTGTTTTTGTTATTTTTTATTCAGTTGAGTATTTTATTTATTTTCCCCCTGTTCGCTTAGAAGTTTATATGCTTTTCTATTTTTCTTTTAAGGACTTCCCTAAGAATATAATATACAGTAGTCTCCCTAATCTGCAGTTTCAGTTACTTTTGGTCAACTGTGATCTGAAAATATTAAATGGAAAATTCCAGAGATAAACAATCTGTAAGTTTTAAATTGCATGCCGTTCTGACTAGCGTGATGAAAGCTTACACTGTTCCACTCTGTCGCACCCAGGAAGTGAATCATCTCTTTGTCCAGAGTTTCCATGTGATATATGTTGCATGCCCTCTTAGCCACTTAGTGGTGGCTCATTTGTCAGATCAGCAGTTGTGGTACCACAGTGCCAGTGTTCAAGTTACCCTTATTTTGCTTAATAATGGCCCCAAAGTGCAAGACTGGTGATGCCGACAATTTGGGTATGCCAAAGAGAAGCTAAAAGTGCCTCCTTTAAGTGAAAAGGTGAAAATTCTAGACTTAGTAAAGAAAGGGGAAATGAATGTATGCTGAGGTTGCTAAGATGTACAGGGAGAACAAATCTTCTATCCATGAACTTGTGAAGAAGGAAGAAGAAACTTGTGCTAGTTTTCTGGGAGAGAGGGAGAGACCACCTTCACACAACTTTTATTACACTCCCCACAGACCACGTCATTGCTCCTTTGTTCCTACATAAATGTTATACCGTGCCGGTCTTTTGACTGCTGGTGGTTTGTGCGCACCTGCTTGCCTTTTGGATTCATGGGGCTATCTTGTTGCCTGTTTTTGTTGTAATCAATCCATGAGTTTTTGGTTTTGCTACATGGCTGCTCTGCGTGTTTTATGGGGATTCAGAAATTGAACAATGTTGCCACCTCCACCGTCTTCCCCAGATCCTTTTCCTACTTAATTTTATTTAACTTACGTTTGACCCATATTTAACTGGAAGTCTATCTTCAAATAATACCTATTTATAGCCCAAGTATTTGGGAAACAGTGATAATATTACTTAGGAATGCGTTTGACTCCAGGAAAGTTTGGTGTTGGCTTAAACAAATTGGGGTTTGCCTTTTCTCAGAAGCACTCTGGAGGTTGGTATTGCTTCAGCTGTTCAGTGATGCCATCAAAGACTCAGCCTTCTAGTACCATCTCGTTCGCCATCCTTAGCATATTGACCTTTTGTCCTCAGAGATGACACCACATAAGTGCAAGATGACTGTCTAGCTTTACACAAGAAGGAGGGGGAAGGGTGCTGTCAGTTCTGTCTGTGTCTTTATCAGGAAAGCAGAACGTTCCTGGAAACTCCCAGCTGCATTCTGCTTCTGCCTCATTGGCCAGAGGTATGCTGCTGGCCTCCTTTTGATGCAGAGGAGGCTGGGGACAAAGTTTCTTTCCAGCCTCTGTAATGGATGTCCATGAGGAAGCAGAGTCTCGGCAGAGGGGCAGAGGGTGTTGCGTTAGCTATTGACTGGTGTTTGCCACACTGCTTTACTTTCTCTTCTTACTTGTTTCTTTTTCTCTCTTTTGTGGTGGCTGGGTATGGGGGAAAGAATACCGGACTGAACTTTAGGAGACCTGGGTCTTGGTTGTAACCCAGACCCTATCTAATTGTTTGAACTGGGGATAAGTTACGGCTCTGGGCCTCAGTTTCCCAAATTATAAAATGGGAGAGTGAGAATATTTGTTCTCTTAGCCGCCTACCAGAATTAGAGTTCTGATACTGTGTTCCCATTGATTAGAAGTTTGTGATGGGGTGGTTGTTTTCAACTTGCACTCTTAAAAATTTTTTTTTTTATTTATTGATTTTAGAATGAGAAGAAGGGAGGGAGGAGAGAGAACAACATTGATTTGTTGTTCCCCATATTTATGCATCCATTGGTTGACTCTTGTACGTGCCCTGACCTGGATCTGCAGCTGTGTCATTTTGGGACGATGCTCCAACGCCCTGAGCTACCCCACCAGGGCTGATCACCTTTCGTTTTACCTGTCTACGGATCTTTTTTTCATTTCTGTCATATTTTTAATATTCAAGAGATCTTTTTTGTTCTCCAAATGTTCCTATTTGTTTTAAAAAATTGCATCCTGGAGGCTTATAATTTTTTAGGTTAATTTAGTGATTTATTTGTTTTTAAGATTTTTTGTCTGCTTATATTGTCTGTTACTTTGAAGTTCTCTTTTTCTGTGTGTTTCTGGGCACTGTCTCAGGTTGGAACTTTCCCTCAAATGTGAAGAGACCCTTTTATTATCTGTTAATATTTTTGTTAAACACTAAAATGCTAATTTTAGAAGCTTTTATATGGATGCCTAGGGACCTGTAAGTTGAGGGCTTCAGACTTTTTCAGCCTTGGCATGTCGGGGACGACACTCTAACTAATGGGGTTAAGGCCAGGGCTTTCACTTCAGACTTTTGAAACAGCAGACAGTTCCACTTGGGTACCTCCTGATGTGGGTGTCTGAAGGCCTCTTCCCTTTGGTTGGTCAGTTTTCCCAGAGGAAAGGGGTCCCTCAATCTTCTGGGGTGGGGTGGAGGTGGGTGGCAGTGGTTTAAGCTTGGCTGCCAGCAGAGGAGAGGAAATGTGGGTCTTAAGATTCTTGGTTTACAGACTTCTCCAGAACTCTGCCTGGGATTCTAGAATCCAGTGCCTGTCTGGTTTACCCTCTCCAGAGCTGAACCTGAGTCTGCTTGGCTAACAGGATGCAGGGGCCTCTCTTCCTTACCCATAGGTTTACAAATAATCCTGTGCTTCATCTCCACCCAGGGCTCCCTCTTCCTGACGCCCCCTGTTTCCACCCACTTCTGGAGTTTGTGCCACCAGCTCGTTGCTTCTTTCTTGACTTCCCCACCACAGGATACTTATTTCTCTGCTTTCTCTGATCTGTTGATTCACTTGCCTGCTTTCCGTTGTGCGAAATTTGTTGACATCTCTTGTCTGTCATCATTGCCCCTAGTCTCTTCGTCTTGTGGGCTTACACCTTTTGAAATGTATTTGCTGTTATTTCAGGGAGGTTTTAGGAAGGGAGGAGGTAGGTAAATAGTAGATGGTAGAAGAAAGCACATGTGCAGATGGAAGAGTTCTTTTCCTTTACAATACTTAAAAATTATGAACAAAGTTATTGTTAAACTTTTTTTAACTACAGAAGCGTATAATGTATGAAATACCAGTCTCATCATCACATCCTCAGAGAGAACCCCTGGTAATAGTATTGGTATTCTGGAGATCGTTCCAGGCTTTTTTTCCTTTTTTTAATTTTAATTGTTGTTCAAGTACAGTTTTCTGCCTTTTACTCCCATCCCAGCCCACCCTCGCAGTCCTCCCCACCTCCCTCCCATTTCCACCCTATTTCCAGGTGTTTTATACATATAATGAAGTCATGTATATATGTATATATACATATAAAATATATATGTGCACATGTACTTAAAAATATAGATGTATTTGGTGTATATTATATTAATAATTCAAAAATATGGGTACACAATATTAATTTTTTAAAAATGGCATTATGTTATATATACTATGAGGAGACTTTATTTTTTTTACTTAACAACTTTTTTTTTGGTTTCTCTCCATATCAGTATCCTTAGTTTCACTTCATTTATTAAAAAAACAACCACATGGCATTGATTGAATTTAACCTTCCCTCTTTTAATGGACATTTGTAGTATTTCTTTTTTATTACTTATAACAGTGAAGTGAGCCTCCCTGTGTATATCTTCACAGGACAGTTTTTTGAAGCCGGCAGCGGGTGAGGAGGAGGTACATGTTAGTGGGCTGCGGAACCATGAAAAGCAATTCAAGGGCATTGACAGGACTAGAGTCCGTGAGGTGCGAATCACCTTGGCAGTGCTCGTTAGCATCGACACAGTGTCTCTGCTCTCCGTTTTCGTTCTTGTTACCTTGTTTCCCCTCTTTATCTTCCCCTCACTAGGCGTTGACTTATTTTATAACTTTTGCGCGCCTGTGTGAGAAGTGAGCTACTACTTTTTACTATTCAAAAATACTCTTTAGCATGGTGAGTGAAAAAAATTTGAGAATAATTCTCAACTCACTTAGGGTACTTGAAAAGTCATGTTTTTATTTTATTTTACTTTAACATCTTTTGTTGGTAAGATCTATAGTATAAAATTTTAGGCCTCATTTCTAGTTTAAGTAGCTCTATGGTTTTGATCTGAAGATGTTAAATATGTCCATTTTTAATTTATTTTGGTATTACCAAGTAATGAACCACACCTTACTATGAGAAAGCAGTGGAACTGTTACGAAACTGTGCTTTGGGAAGAGAAAGCAGTTTCAACATCATCGCGTGTGTGATTTTTCCCTTGCCCTAGGCTCCACTATCGGCAAAGAATACTCCGGAAGGCCTTTGAAGAGTGGAAAGAAGAGTGGTGGGTGTGCCATCGAGAGTGGAAACTCTGTGTTCGAGCCGACTGTCACTACAGGTCAGATGTCGTTTATGTCACTCCAAGTTTACTCGTACACATCATCAAATCATTACTTGGCATGTTTATGGTCAGAGAGAATAGTTCTGAATCGTTTTCTGTTTTTCTTCAAATTCTCTTAGAGTAACAAGATCAAAACCTGAAATCAGACCCAACACATGTGCGTGTGAGCACACACACACAGAGACACTCCTCTAATGCCAGTGACCATTAGGTATTGGTCACGCTAATGATTCGAGTAGGGTTTTCTCCTTCGCTTTCACTTCTTTTGTTTGTTTGTTTGTTTTATATTTAATTTATTTATTTTTAGAGAGAGGGGAAAGGAGGGAAAAAGAGAGGAAGAAAAACATTGATGTGAGAGAGAAACATCGATTGCCTGCCTCTTGCAGGCCCCCAACCAAGGACCTGGTGCACAACCCAGACCTGACTGGGAACCGAACCAGCAACCTTTTGGCCCACAGGCCAGTGCTCAATCCATTAAGCCACACCAGCCAGGGCATGAGTTTTACTTCTGTAATTTTTAATTCTGAGAATATTCTATTCTTTAACATTATTTTAATTTATACTGATTATAGGAGAAAATGCATACCCAATAAATCTTATACATTAGGTGTTTAAAATGATATTTACTCTCATTATAATTACTTCTTTAGTTTCTCTGTTGTAAGGGTTTTGATTTATATATTTTAGACAAAATACATTGAATAATTCTAATCTGGTAGAGTATGACATTAAGTCTTAGGAAATGGGGTAGTGAAAATATGGAGGGACTGACGTCTGAATGTGTCTAGTGTATGTATTGAGAAGGAAAAGAGAAAAAAAAGTGCCGTTGACCATGTTTTAGTGCAAAGGAGAAGAGTAATGTTTTACATACTGTAGACGTTAAGTTGATTACAACTGTCATTCCAAACTTCATGGCTTTGTGGGTGCTGAAGGTGAAGCCATTCTCAGAAAGGTCAAGGCTTTTCTCTTCAGTGACACTGTGAGGTGCGGGGAACAACACTCTGTCAAGGTTTTGGTATATATTGGTATTATTGGTATATATTGGTATATATTTGGTATATATTTGGTATATATGTAGGTTTTACCGTGATTATAGGAAATGAAATTTTAGCTTAGGATGTAGATATTTTTTGTATCGGAAATGGCCCTGGTAATTTCTCCTGAGTATGGACTGGGTACAACAAATTAGGAATTGTTCCACTTTAAAGAAATGCCATTTGCTTCTTTGGCTCCTCAGGTATTACTTGTACAATCTGGCGTTCCAGACCTGGAAGGCCTACGTGCATCAGCAGCAGGCTGTGAAGAACAAGTACATGAGAGCCGAAGATTATGGTGAGAAACGGAAATGCATGTCTAAAGAAAATGCCCAGACTGACTTTTCTTTATTAAGACTTTAGTTTTTAGGAGCAGTTTTAGATTTATAGCAAAATTGAGGACAATGGACAGTGATTACCCATATGCCTTCTGCCCCTTCACATGCATAGCTTCCCCCGTTCGTACATATTTTCTCCCAGTTGGTGATTCTCTTTTCATCCTCTTATTAGTGTCTTTTGCAGAGCAAAAGTTTTTAATTTTGATGAAGTCCAGTTTATCAATTTTTGTTTTACGGATTGTGTTTCTGATAGCTTATGTAAGAACTCTACTTAACCCAAAGTTGCAAAGATTTTCTCCTAAAAGTTCTGTGGTTTTACTTATGGATCTTGTATATCCTGCAACCTTGCTAAATTCATTTATTAGTTCTAGGCTCTTTTATGTAGATTGAATGGGATTTTCTCTACAGTCATCGGTAAACAGAGACAGCTTTATTCCTTTCTTTCCAAGACATTTTTATTGCATTGTCTAGGGCTTCCAGTGTGACACTGAATTGGAGTTGTGAGAGTGGACATCTTGTCTCATTCCTGATCTTAGGGGAAAAGCATTTGGTTTTTAATCATTAGGTGTGATATTAACTATAGGTTATTTGTAGATATCCTTTATCAGGTTAAGGATGTTCTCTTATATTCCTAGTTTTATGAGCACTTTTATCATTAATAGATGTTGGATTTTGTCATCATTTTTCTCTATTTTGAGATGATTATGTGGCCATTTTTTTAGTTTGTTAATATATTGAATTATATAGAGTGACTTTTGAATTTTGAACCAGCCATACATTCCTCAGATTAACACCAATCTTTGTGTATTGCTGGGTTCAATTTGCTAATTTTTTTTTTACCCTCACCCAAGGACATTCTTCTTGATTTTAGAGAGAAGGGAAGGGAGGGAGAAAGACAGGGAGAGACACATTGATGTGAGAAAGAAATATTGATTGGTTGCCTTTTGCATGTGCCCCAACCAGGGGTCCAACCTGCAGCCTAGGCATGGGTCCTGATTGGGAATCGAACCGATGATCTTTCAGTATGTGGGATGATGCCCAACCAACTCTGTATTACACAGTTTAAAGAAACGTCACTTGGATTTTTAAGATAAAAGAGTTATTTCTGACATATGACATTGTTTTAGGCCGTGTCCACAGACCTCAGGGAGTACCCATTTACTCTTGCACTGGTAAATAAAAAGTCTGCAAGTACAGTCAGGCCTTGGGGAGGAATAGTTCTCAAATTGTCATCAGAATCTTGGTAGGGACGATTAATGCGAATTCCTGGGTTCCATGCTCAAAAAATAACAGCTTGCGCTTATTGGAGACACTTATCATAGACAATCCAATTTACTCTGTGCAAACATACCCTCTAAGGGAGGCAGCGTTTTATAGATAAGGAACTTGTGCAAGGTTACTTAGCTAATAAATGACAAGGTCAGTATTCAAACCTGGCTTGTCTTATCTTGGCAGCCCAAACTCTAAACCATAGCACCATACCAGCCCTTGTGGCCTGGGGTGTGTTGATTTCTGAGATCTGGGGTGGGCTCGGGGAAGCCACGTGTTAAATTTTTCTTCATAATTTGAATCCACTTGTCAACAACTATGAAATAAAAAGTGTAGCTCCAGTACCATTGACCACATTTTGGAGAATGTTCTGAAAATGGTTTATATAATTGCATTGTATCCTTTGTATGTTAAAATGAAAAGAAATTTACTTTATTGGTAATTACTTTCATAATGAAAATGGAATTTACCACAAAGGGAAACCTGTTGACCTTTGCAGCTCCCTATCTAGTAATTTCTCTGTTCTCCAGGATCATTACTGGTCTTCGTTACTGTTTCCCAAACAGATACAGAAAGTATTTTTTTGTCTTGCTTATGCTACTTAATTATTATTTCAAACAGCAAGTTTTATAATACAGTTTCTTAGTTTTTAAACTTTGTATTGTGGAAAAATTTAAATCTCTAAAAAATTGAAAGATAGACTAATGAACCTCCCACCCAACTTCAACAATTATCAACTCACACCAGTCTCACTTCTCTGCTTCCTGTGTTACTCACATCATTTCATCTGTAAATGTTGCATAATATATCTCTAAAAAAATAAGGGCTTTTAAAGTAAAGTATTTCTGAACAGTACAGTATATTGATTTTCCTTTAAATGTTTTGTAAAGTTATCACTGGTATAGCCATTCTTCACATGCACTTGCATCTTTATTAATTTTGTAGAGTTCACAACTTTTCCAGCAGGGGGCACTTGAAGGCTGGAGGAATTTATTCAAAGGTGGGATAAGTACAGAGAGTGCCATGAGATTTTATCATAACCCAGAGTAATCAGTCTTCCCTTATCCCATTTTGAAAATCTCTTTGGTGCATCTAGATGCAAAGCAAAAGATGCGGCAGGCCTGGAAGTCCTGGTTGATCTACGTTGTTTTTCGAAGGACCAAATGTCAGATGCAGACCGCAGCCCTGGAGTTTAGGCAGCGGAGTATTTTGTGGTGAGTGTGCTGAGATACCTTACAGTTTAGCAACTATCATTTTGTCTCAGCCTTTTTTTTTAAAGATTTTATTTATTTATTTTTAGAGAGAAGAGAAGGGAGGGAGAAAGAGAGAGAAACATCAATGTGTGGTTGCCTCTCGCAAGGCCCTTACTGGGGACCTGGCCTGCAATCCAGGCATGTAGCCCAGCTGGGAATCGAACTGGTGACTCTCTAGTTTACGGACCTGCGCCCAATCCACTGAGCTACAGCAGCCGGGCCTGTCTCAGCTTTTTTTTAATGCTGCTGCGAAACAGCAGAAAACCCCACCTTAAGACAGTTTTGAACATAATTGGTACCTAATATATATTTATTGAGAATTTGTCCAATTATAAGATCAGGTTTTCACATAATTATAAGTAACACTAATTGAGTACTCACTATGTTCTGAATCCTGTGTTAAGTATGTGGGTATATTAATTTTTTAATGTAATGCATCTCATTTAATCCTCACCATAAACTGTAAAGTTAAGTATTCTTATTGTACAGATTAAGATACATGAGGTCTGTTTGGAAAAAGTCCAACCATTGTTAATATAACGAGAATGGTTAGGGTAATGTTGATGTAACCTGGCAGCCAAGGCAAGTGGACTGGAGTGGGCATGCGTGAACAATGACGACTTCACTGTACTAGTCATGGGGGGCAGTAGACACTGTTGAGTGAGCATGTGTACTGTGTGGCCGTCGCATTCAAAATGAGTGAGTAGAGCAATGAATCTACATCACATTTTGCATTAAGCTTGAACATTCCTCTGAAAACTTTTCAGATGATTCAGAAGGCTGCAGCTATGGGCAACTGGTGATTGGCAGCTTCATCACGACAACACAGCTGCTCATGCAGAGTTTTTTGGTGAAATATCAAATCACTCCAGCTATTTAGCTCCCCTATAGTCCAGATTTGGTACCTTGTGACCTCTGGCTTTTCCCAAAACTAAAATCACCTTTGCAAGAGAAGCAATTTCAGACCATCAGTGAGATTCAGGAAAATAAAACAGGGTAGCTGATGGCGACTGGGAGAACTGTGTGAGGTCCCAAGGTACCTACTTTGAAGGGGACTGAAGCATCATTGTCCTATGTACAATGTTTCTTGTATCTTATATCTTCTTCAATAAATGTCTCTGTTTTTCATAGTATGCGGCTGGACTTTTTCTGCACAGACTTCATAAGTTGTAATTGGAAAAGACAGAGCTCGAGACACAATTTTTCTGATATCAAAGACCATGCTTCTAACTGCTTCCTCACACTGCAGCTCATCAGCATTGTCCACACGTTGGCGGGGATGAGTCAGTCCACTTGGAAGCCAGTTGTGTGTAACGAGGAGCTAAGCCACTTTATAATGGGGCTGATTCCACTGAACAGTGTTGCTAGTGGTCCTCGGTGTCCTGAATGACAGCATAGTAAGAGCTTAGTTCCTGCCCGAAAGAGCTGGGCCTTGTATGGATAAGAAGCCTCTGCTTCTCACTTAGATTGAGTTGGGTTCAAATCCCTGTTCCAACGTGTATTATTGGGTCATTTCACCTCTCCAAGTCTCACTTTTCATCTGTGAAATAGGCGCACCAATAAGAATCTTTCGAGGTTGTCATGGGAAATAAATAAGGTAATACCTGTAAAGGATGTAACATAGTATTCAGAACATCAGTGGATGTGAAGTTATTTAAAATTTTAGAAATTTTGAAATTATTTAAAATTTATTCGGTAAATATTTAAAACTTCTGAATAAGTATACAATTCTACTAGAGTCTGTTCAGGGATATTTTACATAATTCTATTTATTCAGTGTATATTTATCGAGGGCTTAAAATGTTCCTGGTACTGTGTTGGGTGCTGGGTCTACATTCAGGGAACTTCTAATCCCCTAAATGCTTAAAAAGATAACTAATAATGCAAGATAGCTTGAGATTTTGAAGTGAGTAAGGCAGCTAGCACGGCCTAGGATAGGAGAAAGGAGATTTTGGTGAGTTAGAGTGACCAGGCAAATTGTTTCTATAAAGCAGAGGTTGCCAACTGATATCCTCATTACTGTTTTTCTACATCAGATCAGAAAATAAGCCGAAAAGACTTAATACTGGATGAAACCCGGCCAGGACAGTAGGAAGGGAAGGGATCTCTCAAGACCGGAAATCTAAAAGCTACTTTTTTTTGTAGATTGTTCTGTGAACTCTCCTGATTTTTTAAATGTTGGCAATAATTTATTATATATTTTTAAAAATTTGCACGGGCCATACAGAGCATGTCTGCAGTGCCTAAGGTTGGATCTGACTAAGGCCATCAGTTTCCAGCCTTTAATTGGCAGCTCTGGGACTCTTGACTGAGCTTTTCAGCAGTGGCTCTAACATCCATCCATCTAGAGATGGCACCGTGAGGGGGAGGGTCTTGACCTGAGAGCCCGAGGCCCAGCCCTCACTACCCTCCTCTTTTCTGCATGACTTTTCTTCTGGCTGGTTTCATCTTCGCCTTGCTCCTTGACAGGGCGTGTTGGAGCGAGTGGAGGCGGCGACTGGAACAGCTCCGTGTGGGGCATGCTCTCTACGCCTCCGCTGTGAAGCACCGGGCCCGGAGCCTCCAGCTGCAGGTGAGTCCCGCAGACTCCGGCTTTGGAGTCTCGTCCATGTTGTCACGCTCCACACCCACAAAGGGTGGGGTGGAACTTCCAAGCAGAAGGCCAGTCATCGTGCTGTGGCCTCTGCTGGGCCCTCCCCACAGCTGGGGGGGGTGGGCTGAGAAGGAAGTGGGGCGCCAGAAACAACATGGAGGGCTGAGCTCTTCAACAGACAGAGATTGCTCTTAGGGTTATGCTAGATATGATTACCACTGGTTTGTAGAGCATGTCTGCTAATTGAGGAACTGGAAAGGAATTTATGAGTTAGTTATAAATATGTTAAAGAAACAGCAGTATATTTTTTGTTTTCTCCTTACTGTTTTCTTATAGCCAATTAGTGCTAATGAGGTGACTCTTGGAAAGCACCTAAGGATGGGGCCTGGCTGCCCATGGAACCAGCCGTGTTATTAGAGGGTTGGAACATTCAGTCTCTCCCCACCCCTGACCTCTGGGGAGGGGAGAGGTACAGGCGGTGGAATTAATCGCCAGTGGCCAATGATTTAATCAATCCTGACTATGTAATGAAGCCTCTGTAAAACCCCAAAAGGGTGAGGCTCGAAGAGCCTGCCGGTTGATGAATGTGTGGAGACATGGGGAGAGTGGCATGTCTGAAGAGGAAGCTCCATGCCCCTTTCCCACATACCTTGCCCTGTGCATCTCTTCCATGTGGCTGTTCCTGAGTTACAGCCTTTTATAAGTAACAGATCACTAGTTTATGTTTCTCTGATTCTGTGAGTTGTTCTAGCAAATTAATCGAATTCAAGGAGGGGGTTGTGGGAACCTCTATTTGTAGCTAGTCAGTACATGTAACAACCAGGACTTGCAGTTGCCATTCTGAGTTGGAGGGGATCTTTGGACCCTCCAATATGTGGCCAGTCATTAGAAGCACAGGTAAGAGCCTGGGTTTGGGGCTGGCATGGAAGTTTGTGGGGGTGAGGGTGGGATAAGTGTGGGGGACAAGGCAGTCTTGCAGGACTGGACTCAGCCTGTGGAGTCTGAGGCCATCTCTGGGTAAATAGTGTCAGAACTGATTTGAATTCATGGACATCCTGTTGGGATTGGGCCCAGGAACCCAGTTTAGAGGGAGAGTAGGTTTTAGGTCATGAGGTGACAAGGAGGCAGATTGTAGGGCTTTGCAGGCTGTGCCCATTAAAGACTTGGGCTCTCATTCCAGGGCAGGTGGGAAGCTATTGGCTTTCAGGGGAGAGTGATGTGATCACACTTACCTCTTAGAAGGATCCCTTTGGTTCATTCTGTGCTGCCTTTTGAATAAGAAAGGGAGGGAGAGATATTAGAGGGTGTGTGTGCTTGCTTATATTTTCCGGAAAAATAAACCTAAAACTAACAAAAAAAGTGGTTACCCACAGAGGGAGGGAGGGAACAATGTTGGAACAAAGTATTTTTGTGAATTTACTTTGTTATACATTTCAAACTTTGGAACCATGTAGATATTTTATATAATTAAAAAAACAAAAAAGCAAAAAGCAAAAAAAAAATCCCTAGGATTTTAAAACACTCTGAACCAAACATACCAAGTTTGTAGCAGTGACTACACAGAGAACATAATTACTTCAAATAACCTTAAAATACAAGATTTTGGCCCTTCTTCCCTAGCAGGATGTAGTCTAAGGACGTGGAGAACCGCCAAGAAATATAAAACTGTACTTGGTAGTCTCTTGTTAGGGACGGGTTTGGAATTATGTTAAAATGCTTACAGCTCCATTGTAAGATAAAGCAAGTAACTACAGCAGTGTCCTTAGGAATCATGGTTTTCAGGATGAAAGAAGATATTACAGGTATTCAATCAAAGAAATTAAATAAAAGCCCTGTAATCTGAAGCTGGAAATATAAATATCAGTATGGACTCAAGACTTTTTTTTTTTACCTAAAAATCTTCTGACTAAAAATCTTCTGACTGAAAAGACTTAGAAGCAATGGCATTAATACAGCATTTGGCTTCTGCAGAGCCCAAGCTGTGGTCTCTGCTATTTCCCACAGAAAGGAACTGAGGATTTTTTTTTGAGAAATGGCTGATTCCAGGTCTACAGCTGGAAATAGACATCATAAGACTAGGGCACAGATTTTCAACCTTTTTCATCTCATGGCATACAAACTAATTACTAAAATTCTGTGGCACACCCAAAAATATATTTTTTGATACTCTGACAAAAATATTTGATTGCTTTACAAAAAGTATAATAATCATTACGTACTTGTTTTGCTCCAAAGTGATTTTTTTAAAAAATCAGACACCTATACTTATATAGAAGGATTTCTGTACCAAGAATGAACCAATCAGATGTAACCTTATTACATCATGTGGCCAATAAGATGCAGCTCTATTCCATGACCTTATATATTTATGGTTCAAGACAGGGCATTCACACTGAATGGCCGTCATTGTGTTGGCTATTATCACTTTTTTATTTGCCAGTCTAGGGGAAAAGAGGTCAGTGCCCCTGACTAGTGGTCAGGTATTGCATGTTTTAAAATTCCTGCAGCACACGGGTTGAAAGTCACTGGCTTAGGGTACGGTGTGCTGCCAAGTGAGCAAATGAACAAAGGCTGACGGGGCTGTGTTAGGACTCCTGTGGGCTTAAGCTAGAACAATGTGAGCATCAAAAAGAATAATGACTACAGTGGGTTGAAAAACATATCAAATATGTAAAAGTAATGCATTCATAATGAGAAGTAAAAAAGGAACTCATTGGTCACAATTTAGGTTAGAGCTCAATTCCTTGAAAATTAATGAAGGTAAAAATGAAGCATTTATCCTGCCTTTCCTGTACAAACTAATCTCTGAGAAACCAGAAGGTTAATGTGAGACTAGCCTTCTTTATAGATTTTTAGTTAATAAATGCAGGAGCACTGAAGTTAGAAACTCACTGTTTGCAACTCCTAATGAGAAAATGGGTATAGGCAGCCAGCGCCAGGTGAAAAGGCGATGGGGAAATATAATGGAGGGATCAGAGTGATGCCACCTGAAGCCACTGAACAGTCTTGGCACTGATGAAACTGTGGCAGCCTGCCATGATGTGCTTCATGGTGCAGTGTAATGGGAAAGACCTAGAAACACTCGAGAACTGTTCTTGTCTAAAAATTTGAACATGACTCCAGTGATCGGTTCATAGGAAATTCAGAGATCAGAGGAATGAGTTTAAGCCACCTTGAGGAGGCAGCCAAGTCTCTATAATATTTTATAGGGTAAACATAAAGGAAGAATTGAAGGTTACACTAAATGAAATAAGGAAAAATCTACAGAAAACCAACAGTGAAGGGAAGGAAGCCAGGATTCAAACCAACGATTTGGAGCATAAGGAAGAAATAAACATTCAACCACAACAGAAAGAAGAAATAAGAATTCAAAAAAAATAAGGATAGTATATAAGAAGCCTCTGGGACATCTCTATAAGTGCCGACATCTAAATCATAGGGGGGCCAGAAGGAGAACAGGAACAGCAAGAAATTGAAAACTTACTTGAAAAAATAATGAAAGAAAATTTCCCTAATTTGGCAAAGGAAATAGACATACAAGCCCAGGAAGCACAGAGTCCCAAACAAGTTAGACCCAAAGAGGACCACACCAATATACATCATAATTAAAATGGCAAAGGTAAAAGATAAAGAGAGAATCTTAAAAACAGCAAGAGAAAAGCAGAGAGTTACTACAAAGGAGTTCCCATAAGACTATCAGCTGGCTTCTCAAAAGAAATTTTGTAGGTAAGAAGGAACTGGCAAGAAGTATTCAAAATGATGAAAAGCAAGGACCTACAACCTAGATTGCTCTGTCCAGCAAAGCTATTATTTAGGATGGAAGAGCAGACAAAGTGCTTCCCAGACAAGGTAAAGCTAAAGGAGTTCATCATCACCAAGCCATTATTACCGGAAATGTTAAAGTGACATATTTAAGAAAAGAAGATCAAAACTATGAACATTAAAAAGACAACAAATTCACAGCTATCAACAATTAAATCTTAAAAAAAAATACTGAGCAAACAACCAGAACAGGAACAGAATCATAGATATGGAGATCATTTGGAGGGTTATCAGCAGGGAGGGAGTTGGGGGAGATTGGGGAAAGGGTGCAGGGATTAAGAAGCATAACTAGTAGGTACAAAATAGAAAGGAGGATATGAAGAATAGTATAGGAAATGGAGAAGCCAAAGAACTTTACATGCATGACCCATGAACATGAACTAAGGGGAGGGATTGCAGGAGGGAATGGGGTACTGGGCAGAGGGGGACAAAGTGGGAAAAAGTGGGACAACTGAATAACAATAAAATATACTAAAAAATTTGTGTATTTTTGGGAAAAAAATGAAAATAGACCATAGAAGATCATGCATAAAAGCAGGGACAATAGCCAAGAAGCTATTATCAAATTCCTGGTGAAATTGTGGACAAGGATGATAGCAAGTTGGTGTTGGATTCTGAGTATGTTTTGAAGATATTGCCATCAGGATTTGCTAATGGATAGATAAGATATGATGTGTCAGAGAGTCTAAGATGACTCCCAGGTTTTTGACCTAAGAAACTGAACAGTGGAGTTGCCATTCACTGAAATGGGGCAGATGGAGGGAGAAGCAGACTTGTGGGGAAGCATTAGGAAGAGCTACATTTTTAGCTCCATGTCTTCAGCCTGACAGGCTTTCTTCATATCCAGAAGGAGATGTCAAGAAGGCGGTTGGATATATGTGTGGAGTATTGAGGACAGGTCCAGACCTGAGATGTAAATTTGGGAGTCCTGGGCATGCAGATGGTAATTAAAGCTAAGAGAGACTGGATGAAAGCATAAAGGGAGTGAGTAGCTAGTGGAGAGGTTCCAGGACCGAGCCTGTTAGGCGGGGATCAGCAACTGGAGCAGAGAGAGATGTGTGATGTCCTGGGAGCCAGGTGAAGGAATGAAGGAAGGTGTGATATTGGCTGTGTCAGGTGCTTCTGGCCCTTTGGGGCGGGCAAGGACTGATATTTGACCTTTGGATTGAGAAATTTAGAGATCACTGATGTGCTCGATCAGAGCACGTTTGGTGCGCTTGCTGGGGAGAAGAGAAAATAGCTTTTTTGAGGAGTTTGGAAAGGAGGGGAAGAAATCGAGTGTTAGCTCCCTGGCAAAGTGTGGCTGGTGTGTGTTGGTTGGTTTGAGAATTAACTGATTTATTCCTTTTAAGAAACATTTCTGTGACAGTAATCTCCCCCACCCCCCACTTTTTATTTTTGACAAATACCAAGTCACAGAAGAGATGGAGACTGTATACAGCTCACTAGTGTAACCACTGTTTACATCTTGCCACATTTGCTTTCTCTAAGTATATCAGTATATTTTCTGAGCCACTTTAAAGTTGCAGACATAAAATTTAAATACTTTAGCTTATATCTCCTAAAAATAAGGACATTTTCTTTT
>CM052546.1:51997493-52121360 GCA_028533065.1 Trachops cirrhosus | reverse complement strand
GACTTCCATAAACTTCAATTTTCTGTCAGTTCTGGTTGTTATTTTGTTTCTATATCTTTGTTGTCCCTATCTTGGTTGTGCGAGGAGGCACAGTGCGTCCACCTATGCCTCCATCTTGGCTGGAAGTCCAGGACATTTTCTTATATAACTATAATATCATTATATCCAAGAAATTTAATATTGATATAACATCTAAAATACAGTTTATATTCTAACTGTATATTGTTGCTATTTTAGTGTCAGGTCCAGGTCCAATGACAGGTCACCTATTGCTTTTGGTTTTCATATCCCAGAATGGACATGTATAAATTTTTAGGATGGGAGACATAATAGCACATTCATATGCTGATTTAAAAAATCTGGTAGAGTGGAAATAGATAATGCAGAAGGGGGGACAATTGCCAGAGTGATAAACTTAAGAAAGTGAGAGAAGATGGGATGTATCTTTAGTGGAGGGATGGATGACCTTTGATGGGAGCATGGACGGTTTGTCCGGAGTAACAGGAGAGAAGGCAAAGCCTGTGGGCAGGTGGGTAGATAGAGCGGGGGGAGCTTGAGAAAATTCTTTTGTGGTTGCTTTTATTTTCTTGGTGAAATAGGAAAAATAGTATTCAGCTGAGAGGAAAGGCGAAGAGGTGTGACAGGTTTAAGAAGGTATGAAGCGGTCATCTGAGACGGCCCTTTTCAAACTAGGGCATGCGCGTTGCTGAGCATGCATGAAGATTTTCTCAAGTGTGTGCATTTATGGACATTCTTTAGGGAATCATTTTGTAGACTTCAGCTTCTGCAAAGTCTACAAAGATACACTTCCAGGAAACCAATGTATCTGAGGAAGGGCCTCCTGACAATAGGCTTCCTCTCACTTTGGAAAAAAAGACAGACTCACCTATGCCAAATCTGAATTAATTGTATCACCCCTTGGATCGTCCCTGCTTCTTCTCTGCTCATAGGTTTTTTTAATTTTTAAAATTTATTTATTGATTTTAGAGAGAGAGAGAGAAACAGAGAGAAACATCAGTTTGTTGCTGAGTTTTTCCACCTGTCTTTTTACTCACTGGTCCTCTGGCATGTGCTCTGACCAGGGACCAAACTCGCACCCTTGGGGCATTGGAATGATGCGCCAACAAGCTGATCTACCCGTTCAGGGCGGCTCATGGACTTTATTGTTCCTCTTTATTTTTGTTCTTAATCCAGGGAAAAACTGTCTTTCTGGAAGTAGGATGCCCTTCTTAAATATCCTTTCACCCCAAATTCCCACAGCCAATCATGCTACTTCCTTGTGTCTAATTTTCACCTTTCCTGAGTGTGTTTGTGAGTGTGTGTATGTGTGTGTGTGTTCTCCCCACCTGTACTTGACCTCTGCTTTCCTGCCTCTCCTGTGAGTGTTGTCTTTTCTGCATCCTTCAGGCTTGGTCGCGGTGGCAGGAACAGCTGCTGTGTGTCCAGGAGGAGAGACAGAAGGTGGTCCCTGCAGTGAAGCACCATCAGCACTGGCTAAAGTTGAGATCCCTGAAGGCCTGGCTGGAATTCCTGCAGGTCCGGAGGGTAAAGAGACAGCGGAAAGGTGAGCAGGAAGTCCCGGGCTCAGGAGGCAGAGGGTTGGGTCACAATCTCCACTCTCCTTCTGCCAGTGGTGCTAATTTATTCAGGAGAGATACAATGGTGTTATGCCACGAGTTTTGGTAAAAGGAGATTGAGGGGGAAAATCCATCTTCCTCAATTCACATTTATTTTCTTTTATGCATACATTTTATTCAATGGGGTTTTAATGATCCTATAACTACTGTGTTACTATGATTAACATGATGTATGTAATTTTGTCTATTGCTTTTTTCCATACAACTAACCAACACTTTCCTATGTCTTTAAGTATTCTTCATTAATGTTATTTTTTTAATGGTTACATTTAATAGGATGGCTTACCTTAATCTACTAGCCACTCTTCTGTTGATAGATATTTGGATTGTTTCTGTTTGTCCGCAGTTATGTGAATGTATGTGGTTCATGATGTTGAGTTTTTTTAAACACTCTTCAAATGGTTTATTTACCAGGGAGAGTTCAGAAGTGATAATATGTAGTTCATGCCCATCAGGTATTGTCTGTGCGTTTGTTTCTTTGGCCTATGCACAAGTGACTCAGCCTCCACGCTAGATGCTGGGTTGGGCTCTCCAGCTTTTATGGAGCACTCTCTGCAGAAATCTCTAGGCTGTCAAAGCTGTCTCTTGGAAGAGTTTGAATGTGTCCATTTGAGACTAGTGACAGGAGACCACGACCTGGTTGCCCAAGCCCGAACGGAAAGGCAGTAAGCTGTTAGGAATGATGAGCTGCAGACTAATGTTCTTCCAGTTACAGACTCCCTTTCATTTCCTGGACTTCGGCTCATCGGGCCATTAGCTAATTAGTGTTAAAAGGAGATGAAGCTGGCAGCCTGCATCAGCCTGACTGAAAGCTCAAAAAAGCCTTTGCCAGCATGTTGTCGGAACCGTGTGTCATTGACTCAGTCCCTGAAGTCCTATCAGGGAGACCTCAGCAAGAGGCAAAACAAGACGGAACTTTTGAAAGCAGCAGTTGCCATTCTTACTCATCAGTAGTAACTATGAGCCTCAGCTCTTTGATTTTATAGCATCCCCTTCCCTAAAATTCCAGACCTTTTCTCTTGGAAAGAAGAGATGTAGCTAAGGGATTCCAATAACCTTCTCCTGTTTAGAAAACATTTATTCTAGAGTTCTTTGTGAGAGCAGCCTTGAGTCCCTGCTGTCTGCCAGTAGTGGGGTTCACCTTGTCTTAAAGATGCTTCTGGTTCATTCCTCAATGAGGGGTGTCAGAACGTAAGTTATTTTCTCTGTTGCAGAGCTGGCTGAGCGATTCCACCAGGTCACTGTTCTTCAGACACACTTCTGTGATTGGCAGTGGGCCTGGCAGCGGAGGGAGAGTCTGCATGCTCGCCATGCACGGGTGGAGGCGCTGGCCGGAAGGATGGTGCTGCGTCGGGCCTTCACTCACTGGAAACACTGTATCCTTTCCAGCCTCCCAGCCCTGTCCACCCCCTCAGCTAGGACAGCGTGAGCTCAGCATCCTGTAAAACAAGAATCAGGAGATACATAGAAAACAATTACTGAACAGTTTAATAGTGCTGATCTCTCTTGATTTCTTTTAAGGTTTTTTGATTGGGAACATTCATACAAAACAGAATGTATAGCATATTTATAGTTTAAAGAATAATAATTAAATGAACGTCTATGTACCCACCAGTCAACTTAAAAAATAGAACATTGCTAGCTCTCGTCTGTCCGCTCCTTTCTGATGGCATTCCCTTCCCCCTCCTCCTCGGAGGTGATCCTACTGTGCTGAATTTTATGTTAAAATTTTGTAGCCTTTCTCCCCATTAGGTGGTGGAAATAGCCATAGCCATTTCCGTCTCAGAAATTTGTTCTATTTCATGTCTGATTTAGAAAGCCCTCTGTTCTCGGCGGATCTGTTATCATGATCGTAGCTTCTGTTTCTTGAGCATTTACTGTGTGCAGGCGTTCTGCCTTACCCCTTAATCTTCATAGCAGTCCTATGGAGTGGGCATCACTGCATTCACTTTACAGATGAGGAAACAGAGTCAGGGGAACTAAGTAATTTTCAAACTCACAGCAAGACATTGGCAGAGCCAGGATGTTTTAAGCCCTGGCCTTTGAGGCCAGTGCACACTGCACCTGCCACAGTGTGTGCCCAGGTGTGAGGGTTTAGACTGCCTGGGATGTGCATCCACGCACTCGGTTGTTTATCAAACTCTTGCGTTGTTCTGAACTCCTGCCTAAGTTCCGGAATAATTGGAAACTCGAAGACTAACAGATGTTCATTGTCTAGTGGGGGCAATAGACATGAAAATGAATCTTTACAGTGTGACATGAGAAGTGCTGTGATAAAGGTTTATATCAAGTCCTGCGAGAGCTGCTGTGGCAATTCAGCCAAGGAGATGTTTGAGCCGAATTGAAGGCTTAGGGGATGACAACTTCGCCCAGCAGAGGAGTTGGGGATGGTGTTTCCGGTGGGAGGAGTGGCACTTACACAGGCGTAGATGAGGGAGAGCATTCAAGGGTGGTGAAGGGGTCCCGTAGTGAGCTGTGGGGGGTGGATGGCAGTACCGTAGTGCAGGTGGATGCTGACTGGGGACCCCTTGTGGGCGTGGTCAGGAATTTGGGCTTTCTCTTGGCAGCACTGGGGATCCTCTGGAATTATTTGAGAAGTGGTACAGCAGGTTTATACTTTGGAAGGGCAAGTCTAGATTAGAGGAGCGAAGCTAGGGCAGGGACACCAGTTACGTGAGGTGGCTGTCTTACCCAGTCTGTATGAGGAACAAGTCCAATGAACTGCAGTGTGTTGGGGGCGGGGACAGAAGAACGGGAGAGATTTAGGGGAAGAGCAGGTGGACTTGGCGACTGAGTGGATGGCAGGAGTGGGAGGAGAAAAGCTTTGAAAATAACTCCAAGGTTTTTAGCTGAAACATCTGACCGGATTGCGATGCCAGAACAGAGAATGCAGGCGAGAGAAGTTCTGCGTCAGATACAGCGATTTGGAAACGCTTAGTGCAGTTGTTGGCAGTTTCTCTCAGCTAGTCTTTGCCTCTCATGACGGGCATCAGAGGAGAGAAAGGTGAAGCCAGCTGTTTGAGAAGTAACTCACATGGAATCCCTTTGCCCACTCGTCCTTGGGTCATCAGGAGGGAACGGGAACATCAGCCCATCTGCATATCCCGTGCTCCCCTGCAGCCAGAACCCTTCAGACAGGTCACTAGGATTGTACCATGTGGGGGTGGCAACCTTGTTGAGACCAGAGGCCTGAACTCCTGCAGACATGCTGCTGTGTGCAGAAGCAGCTGCGCGGTGGAGGATGGCAGAGGAGCACTGCAGGCGCTGCTTGCTGGTAAGCCTGTCAGCCCTGCTCAGGCATCCCTTCTTGGGGTTCCAGACCCCCATCACGCTCTTCCAGTGCCCCTGCTCCTGTGGTGAGCTTCAGTCACGAAGCTCTCCTTTATTGTGGGCGTCCCTGTTGTCATTTTGGATCAGAGATGGTAATGGTGTGGGGTCAGAGGAGACTGGAGCTACGAAGGAATCTTAGAGATGATCTGGTCCTGGGGATGTTTACATGGCGGGCCCCCGTTTTCATGGTGGAAGCCTAGTTGGTGAAGTTGGTCAGAGCAGCAGTGCTGAGGATGAAGCGCAGTCCAGGAAGTAGTGCCTGTGCTCTCCCCCGCCCTCACCAACGCTTTTAGTGTCCTGTGGAGTTCCCCAGAGCACAGCAGGAGAACCCCTGATCACTTCACTTCTGTCTCAGCAAACTGAAGTCTGGGCCGGGGGAGGATGGGCTTCGCTCCGGCCACGCGTGAGGCGCTGACAGAGCTGGAGCCAGACCTGAGTGTCCTGCTTCTGCCTCAACCCCCTACTCCCCACGGAGTCCTTCTCTTTCTTCTATTCTACTCTCGCAAAACTGCATTTATAATTGTGCAAGTATGCACATTGACCCCACATGGTTAAAAAAAAACTCCAAAACATCATAGACTACAAGCCTGTCTCCTTTGTGAGAGGCTAAGCTGATGTTTTTGACCTTCGTCTGTAGTGTTCCCATCTGGGTCAGGGGTATGCCCTGGTCAAGGTCAGGGTGTGTTCGTTCCTGTGCGTGACCGTGGACAGCGGGGAGTGGGTCACAGCTATTTATGAAATGCCTCGCGTGCGGCCCGGCTTGTGTCAGGCTCCTGTTGAGGCTCAAAGCAGAGAAACACTCTCAGGGACCGGGGAACAGCGGTGACCAGCTTTGACTGAGCCTCTTGTCACTGCTATTTATAGACAGTTTTGACTTGTGACCTCTCGTGTCCTTTCTTCTTTCCACAGCACTTTTGCTTTAGAGCCCTAAAGGACAATGTGACCCGTGCCCACCTGCAACGAATAAGAAGGAATCTCGCTCACCAGCAGCATGATGTCATGGTGAGGGTCTCCTGTACCCAGGGACCTCTCCTGATGGCCACTCTCTTTTCAGCCTTTGTGCTTACATATTTGTCCCCGACCTATAGACTCTGAAACCGTGGTGTCCATTTTCTTGAATAGTCCATACCAGCCAGTAGAGAACCTTTGTTATTGCCTTGTTTAATCCCATTTTTTATCTGTTTGCTAAGAAAATTGGTACTTGAATCAGAGGTCAGGGACCGTGGGTTCTGACCCTGAGCTGGGGCATGGGTTTGAGCCCGCCCTCTAGGAGGTTTTGGTGGTGTCTGTGGTGGTGTCTGCTCCGTCAGTCTGTTCCCTGCAGGGGCTGGTTTGCCTGAGGGCAACGGGCGTTCTGTCTCTTCTTGTAGATTGTGTTTCTGGGTGTACAGGGATGGTGTTTACTTGTTTTGTTGTTAATTATGAAAATGTTTAAATGTATAGAAAAATATGAACACTAGTGTAATAAGCAACTATATATAATACCATCTAAATTCAACAATTGGTAATATTTGCTATATTTACCTCCTTTTTTTCTTTTTTAAAGATTTTATTTATTTATTTTTATAGAGAGGGGAAGGGAGGTGGAAAGAGAGGGAGAGAAACATCAATATGTGGTTGCCTCACATGTGCCCCCTACTGGGGACCTCGCCCGTGATGCAGGCATGTGCCCTGACGGGGAATCAAACTGGCGACCCTTTGGTTTGCATCCCACACTCAATCCACTGAGCAATACCTGCCAGGACAACCTCCTTTTTTTCTGAATCATTTCAAAATAAAAAGCAGATATCATGACACTTTACATCTAAATACTTAAGCATGCATTGCCCAAAAAGAACGTTTTCTTATGTAACCCATTAGCGTTATGATCCCTAGCAAAGTGAACAGCATCTCCCTATTATTCAGTGCCCAGTCTGTGTTCGAGTTTCCTTCAAAATATCGTTATAGCTGTTTTTACTTTTTTCAATTAAGGACTGATTATTCACTACATTTGGTTGTCTCTTAAGGCTCTTAATAACAGTCTTCCCCCCTCCTTACTTCTTTTGTTTAACATGTTTATTTTTTAAACTGCGGTAAAACGAACATAATAAAACTTATCGTCTTAACGATTCTTAAGTGTACAGTTCAGTGTCATTAAGCACATTCACGTTGTTGCACAACCATCACCACCACCCGTCTCCAGGACTTTCTCCATTTTGCAAACCTGGAACCCTGTACCATTGAACAGGAACTCCCATTCTCCTCCCCCAGCCCTTGACAGCCACCATTCTCCTTTCTGTTTCTGTGAATGTGACTTTTCTAGGTGCCTCATATTTATAGTATCAGCCCTTTTGTGATTGGCTTATTTCAGTCAGCTCAGGGTACACTTTTTATTTTTTTATGACACTGACTTTTTGAAAAGGAAGGCCGGTTATTTTGTACAGTTTTCTGTATTCTAAACTTATCTCTTTGTTTCCTTTTGATGTCATTTGATTTTCCTTTGCTCTATGTAACTGCTATAACTGGATGTTAGATCTAAGGGCTAGGTTAGATTGAAGTTACATATTTTTCGTCAAGACTGCTCCACAGGCAGTGCTATGTGGTGGGATCACTTTCAGTTTCTGCAGTGGCATTGTCTCCCACACGGCCCGTATTAGAAGAAATAGCTTCTGATTTCCATAGACTGGAAGAGCCTTTGTTTTGCTTTTCGTGTTGGCCCAGAATAGCTCCACATAGCTTCTCCATAATCGTTCTGCAAGCCTGTTACGTGTTGGGTGCTCCAAACTGAGGTCATTCCTGCTTTAGGGGACCTTGCAATCTTTTGATGTAGGGATTTCCTAATAGGTTAAGAGAGATCAGTTTGCCTTAATGAACTTCCACTTTCTTCCTGTTTTGTTTCAGCTGCTGCGCAGGTTCTGGAACCTCTGGCAGTCTCAGATTGAGCAGAGGGAGGAAAGAAAGCAGCTGCCCTTCCTGCGTGCCGCCTGGGACCACTACAGGTGGGAGCTCGGGCCTTCTGTGTGGGGTCCCCAGGAACTCACTGTGATGGACTCCCTGTTCTCCGGGAGTGACCACTCACCCTTCCATGTGTTATGGCAGCAGGATCAAAAGGCCCCACTATATGCCAGTTGTTCCTAAGCTTGTGTTTCCCTTTTGGCTGATCAGAGGGAAGGCAGAGTGGGAATATTTGTACTGGTTCTTGGCCACTGTGGTTTGAAGTGTGTGCCTGCTAGCTTGCCGCCTCAGTCATTCCAGCTTTAGTAACATTTGCATCGTAGAATTCATGCATTAACGCTGTTCAAGAGAAGGCTCAGGCCAGGTAAATATTTGTGGCGTGGTCTTGAATGGTGCAGAGTGTGTCCTCAATTTTTTGGAGTTAATCGTTGCGTTAAAATAAATACATGAATGCACCACATGTCCATGAGGAAAATGTATAGGAAGTGTATAGGAAGGAAGGCAGAGAGTTAAATAGAAGCTACCTGGGTCCCTTCCTCCAACCCCTTAGTCTCACTCTTCAGAAGTGAGCACTATTCACTGCACTCCACCGCCTCATAAAAGCCAGTTTGATGCACTTAATTTGCATAGTTATAAGTTTAATTTGGGAACATTTTTTAATAAGTTAGAACCCCAGTGTTTAACAGACTCAGTTTGGAGTTATCAGGGTGTGTTATTATTCTAAGTCCTGGTTTACAAAACTGAACGTGGTTCTCATTCTCAGAATCACTCTGTGAAGGGAGCATGGTAGTTGTAAACAGGCCCCAGAGCTCAGCCTCAAAACAAGAAGGGCATTTGGGGGGTTTCATGCAATCACCTTAGTTTCAGAGATGCTGCACTTGGCGGTCTAGTTCGGTTTACAAGAAAGTTGTTAACATTTTTGGGCAAGCCACAGTCCAAAATCAGGGTTGTCTTTAACACTCAAATGTAATTACATCTAAATTTATCTGCCTCAAAAACAAAAATTTAAAAACAAACCTGGAAGTGGGATGGGCAGTACCTTGGCGTTCTGTGTTGTATTTCAGAATAACATTGCTGTGCAAGTGTATCAGGTGGTGGTTGCAGCATACTCAGAAGAGGCGATACAAGCAGGTATGGAGTACCTCGTAGCAGATACCTCTGCTGGCTTACATTCTTGGATCCATTTGCTTTGGAAAAATTCTTGGAAAAGGCCCATGCCAAGAGGTCTTGGTGTTCAGATTTGGAAGAGAGGGTGCTGTAAAAACTGAAAGATATTTCCCCCAGTCCTCTCTAGTGATGTCAGAAAGTCTGCATAATTCCCAGTCCTTCATCTGTTTTGAAAATGTGGGTGTTCTCTGAAAGTGATGAGCTCTCAATGGCCGTTTATTCCATGTACATCTTTACTCAAATTCCTTTATTATATTAGTCAGCCACCCATTACCCAGTGGCACCTTCAAAAGATACTGGGAAAAGTGCAGAACGTAAGTGCCACATCCCTGTGCTAAACAGTGTGAGACACAGGTACCCACAGTGGGCGGGGGGGAGGGGGGGTTAGTGAAGGCAAAGTGAGAAAGATGGATTCTGTTCCATTTCAGGAGGACTTGGTGAGCAGCTGCTGTGCCTCAGACACTGCTGCGCTAAGCACTGAGGATACAGCCGAGATACAGAGCAGGCAAAGCTGCTCTCACAGGGCGTGTAATTTAGCCCCAGGGATCTTGCAGGCCGGCTCCAGTGGTGCGTGGCTCTCTGGAGTGCTGAACCGAGGAGGATTTCCGGGCCACGTTCAGGCTCAGGGGGACGGGTGCTGTCTGCACGGGCGCTGCAGCGCGAAGTGGCGCGGTGCGTGCCTGGCCGTTCAGCAAGGCGACACCGGCCAAACCTGTCCCTGTTATTTTCGTATGCCTTCCTGATGGGTATGAACACTTAGGCCACAGGAAAAAAACTTAGATAAATATAAATATATGTATATACACACAAATATACAAAGAGATGCTTAACCCACTTTTAATTGAAGTGAACAGTTTTCCCCTATCATGTTAGCAGAGATTAAAAATGATTTAAACTTCTTCTCAATTTTGTGTAGGAAGCAAACCTCCTTCAAGAGTGTGACCTGGAAAGGTCGTTTTCTTTTTTAATGTAAAATACAAATAATAGTCGTTGATTGTTTTACCTTAGCTGTTGCAGGCCCAAGCAGATAGTCACTTCCAGCAGAGAGCTGTGCCCGCAGCCTTCCAGGCATGGAGAAGACTCTGGTGGTGGCACCAGCAAGAAAGTGTCCTTAACGCAAGAGCAGCGCGCTTTCACAGGTATGCAGCTGGGGCAGGCGTCGGGGGTCTGATTTTGCCACCCACGCAGCCATTTGCTTTGCCTTTCAGCCTCCCAGGCCTGTAGGCCCAGGTTTTCCCTGGTTTTCTATAATGTGCCTGCATTGATTCCATCTAGCAGGAAGACAGCCAGTATTTTCTCCTGGGAAAACTTTTGTCCATTTTTACTGCAAATGCTTTCAAAACAGCCTGGGTTTTATGCCCCTTCCATCATTTTAAGCCACAGTGAGCTCCATTAAAGCTGCCCGTTAGCTCTCTGGATCAGTGTGGTCAGACCTTGCATTGCTCTGGCGGGCGTTCTGGAGTGTGATTTCCGTGAAACGTTTTGTTCCTGTTCTGCTAGACCTGGTTTTTTGAAGTCGTGAAATTAGGACAGACAAGGAGCAGAGCTGCATCTTTTTAGCTGCCAGTGGGGCAAAGATGTACGTGGAATGTAATGAAATGATTCATGGCTAACTCCGTGTCTGCCACTATGCCAGGCCTGACGTGATGGGAGAAAGGATAGACTCACTGGCCTATGACACCATCATCTTCCTTAATAATTTTCTTCTGCCAGCAGTCCTGAGAGAACAGGTTCAAAGCGATACGTGACTTGCCCGTGTGATACAAACAGTAATTAGCAGAGCCACGGTTGAAATTCAGAACTCCTTGATTCCAAAGTCCAAGGAGGAGGAGGAAGATCTTTTTAATGACTTTGTGGGAGATAAGGCTGTCATATAAGAAGCAATTGAAGAACTGTTCGGGAGAACAGATCCTTGTGTCCTCAGTTAAGTCAGCCACAAGGTCTAGAGCTCAGAGCTAGTGCTGAGGCTGGAACCTGGGGGAGGCCTGGCTGTGAGCCGAGGGGGTGAGGGTGAATAGCGAGAGTGGGCAGGATGAGGAGGACCAGGCTGAGGGGTTGCCTGATCCTATAGGTAATGGACAGATGTTTGTGGGGATCGAACCCACAACCTTGGTGTATCGGAATGCTGTTCCAACCGGCTGAGCTACCCTGCCAGGGTATCTGGCTTCTTCTAAAGTTCAGTGAAATGTTTTTGAGATTGAGCCATGTTGTGTGTTATCAGCAGTTCAGTCTTTTATTGCTGAGTAGTATTCTGTGGTATGAATATAGGACAATATTTTAATCCATTTAAAATAGGAGTTGTTTCTTGGGTTGAGGCAGTCACAAATAAAGCTGTTGTGAACATTTGTGTTCATGGCCTGTTCTCATTTCGTTGGGTAGCGATACCTAGTGCGTGGTTATAGGTGGTCACATCATTTTCTGTTCCCACCAGAAAATACGAAAATTCTAGTCGCTCTACACCCTCTGCAACATTTGGTTTTGACAGTCCTTCTAATTGAGCTGTTCTGGTGGGTATGGGCGCTCATTTCCCCGATGACTAATGATGTGAGCATCATTGAAGCCCGATCAGCTAGGACAAAAGCCAGTTGTTCGACCGAGTCAGACCGACCGTAGGCACTCCAGAGTGCTGCCCGACCTGATGGAGAGGAGTTTGCAAGCTGTGGGTCCCTCGGAAGGATTCTGAGGGGGTCCAAGAGAAACAGGGGTCAGTTTGGGGTGGGCTGCTGTTTCTGAGGCAGGAATAGGAGGGCCGAGAAGGGGGGATTCACTCACTGGGAGTCCTGTCGTGAGCATCCTCGGGAATAAATGAAATCAGCGGAGCTCGTGTGGGGCAGTGTCACTCCCTGGGGTGTTACAGCTGCCGTTACAGCTGTCGGGTGACTGAGGGAGACACCGTCTCCTGGCCGCCACTTTCCCTGTGTCTGTCCTGCCCATCTGACCAAGCGGTGTGGTTTTGACTCTTTCAGTCTTTTACCATGTGTTTATCGACTATTAGTCTATCTTTTGTGAAGTGCTCATTGAAGTCTTTTCTCTGGCTTTTAGAACATTGGGTTATGTGTCTTTTTATTATTATTGATACATAATTCTTCACATATTCTGGACACAAGTCCAATGTCAGATATATATACGTATTGAAAATATCATCTTCCAGTATGTGGCTTGCCTTTTCATTTTCTAACAGTATTTTTTTTTTAATGAGAGCACATGGCTTTGCCAGTGTTACAGCCCCTGGTGGCTGTTGACCAGTTGTCCCAGCACTGCTTCTGCGGGCTTTGACTTCGTTACGGTGAGCAGGTGGCTGAGGCCCAGGCAACAGAGCAGTGGCTGCTAAAGCTGTCTCCCTGTCTACCTCCCCTGGGACGCGGGTTTTAAATGCCGCCTCCTGGGTGGCTTCAGACCTTCTCGGTCAGCCCTGGGGGCCACGCATCTGTTTCAAGCCACTTGCCCCAAGGATTTGTGTCCTGGCTGGTCAGCATGCACTGGGACAGCTTTCCCTGGGATCGTTGGTCACTGTTGGCAATTCAGCGTGGAATTGCAGAAGAACAAGTGTCTCAAAGTCGGGGTCTTTTTCAGAATGTGTGCCTGGCTGACACCAGAAATACTTGGAAAGTATCGCGTTGTTTGTGGGAAAACAGTGGGAAAGTATCCCACTGTTTTCTGTTTCCTTCCCTTTTTCTTTCTCCCTCTCTAAGCTTATTTGCCTCTTTATGGCACAGTGTAAAAGGAAAAATCCACTTGGAACTTTTCATTCTTTTTTAGTTGTTTAATTTTAAGTGCTTTACTAATTATTATTATTATTATTAATAGGGAGACATTAGAGAAGCAAGTATTTGCTATTTGGTGGCAGAAGATGTTTCGGCATCAAGAAAACCGCTTGGCAGAGAGAATAGTAAGTGGCTTTCCCTGAGGACGTGCCTGGGACGGGCAGGACCCGTTTCAGGCCTTTGCATTCACTGCCTCCCCCTCAGGACACCGCCTGGAGCCCAGTCCCTCACTAGAGGACAGCCTGCCCGTGATGCAGGAGAAGGGCCAGGGTCTGGGGCGTCTGTTTCCTTTGCACTGTGGCTTCTGGGCCAGGGTAGCTGGCTCCCGAGCGTCCATTCTTTTGCGTCGGTCATTGTTTGTAGCCTCTAGATTCTTCTGGCTTCCGTGTCCCCTCCTACTTGACCCATTCAGTGTTCTCCCGTCCTGTGGCAGGCCATCCTTCACGCCGAGCGGCAGCTCCTGCGGAGGTCCTGGTTCACGTGGCGGCAGCAGGCGGCAGCACATCGCCAGGAGCGCCAGCGGCAAGCCGTGGCCTGGGCCCACCACCGCCGGGGGAGGCTGCGGAAGGCCTTCGCCACGTGGAGGGAGAGAGCCCGAGGGCTCAGATCAGAGTGAGTGGGCGCTTCTGCCTCAGAAGCTTTTCCCGTCTCACACCGGCTTTGGTCAGAGTGGCAGCACTGTCAGATCTGAGTGCCCGGCCAGAAGGTCGTGTTAGCCTAGACTCTGGTTTTAAGTTCTGGAAATTTCAGTCCAAAGCAGTCTAAGTGAAACCAGGGCTGTGGCGAGAGGATCCCGGAACGTGACGGGGACAAACATGCCTGTGGATCTGGAGTCCTGTCCACAGGCTGCACCCCCCATTGCTGCTGGGAGCCCATGCGGAGTGACCGTGGCCAAGGATTAGACTAATGGGCTTGTTGGGACGTAACTGACCCCCTCTCCAGGAGCAGCGGCTGTGGCCGGTGGGCATGGTGTGGCAGTTTTCACCACACCATTTGGTTAGCGGGCAGGACAGGCAGTCCGCATTCCCACTGCAGACACTGTCCTGCTTTGGTGGCTTTCTGCATCCACTTTGTGCTGTGAGGTCTCCCCACCTCTCAGGCTCTGGCCTCATTTAACCTGCAGTCACCTGCATGTGCACAGGCTTCCGTGGTACTTGAAGCCCCATGAGGCAGTCTGCGAAAACTTGATTACACATGCACTTTCCTGGGTGGACAGCCCAAGTCCTTTGGCAGCTGTTTGGAGCGGATCTTGACTCTCTTGCAGATTTAAGAACTGCTAGACAGGAGCCAGGGACGGTGAGGTGGCGCCCTCAGGAGGGCACCCCGCTGGCGCTGGGCTGCAGTGCTGAGCTCTGACCCCCCCCCCCCCCCCCCCGCAGGAAGATGGGCGTGGTGCTGGCTGCAGAGTTCAACTCCGCACGACTCCTGCGTTGGGCCTGGAACAGGTGGACGGAGGTGAGGCTTGGCACAGGTGCCACCCACATGTGGCTTGTGGACAGGTGGAGCTGTGTGTCAGTGTGACTCAGCAGCCATATGGGCTGCTCCCCAGTCCCTCTGAAACCACCTGCCTCGGAGCGTAGGGAAGAGGCCAGGCGGCAGATGAAGAAGGTTAGCCTGGTTTCATGAGACGATTGGCTCAAATGCCTTGTTCTTTTACGGGCTAGGCTGTTCTTATCTGAACTTACTGAATCTGAAATTCCTGGTCTGGCCACTGATACCCACCCTACTCTGAGCAAAGACGTTTGTGCTGACATTGCTGGAGCATTTATCCTCAGTCAGGCACTGGCCCCATGTAATCACCACAAAACCCCTAAAGGTACCTATTTATAGGTTAGGAAGCCGGGCTCCCAGGTTTTGATCCTCACCCAAGCTCATTCAAACTGTGTGTAAAATGGAGGCCAAGCTGAGCCTGTCCTTCCCGGCCCTCCGTGGCCGGCTCTCTCCTCTGCCGCAGGGTCTGGCCCTGCGCGGCGCTGAGCGGCAGAAGCTGATGCGAGCAGACCTGCATCACCAGCACACCCTGCAACACAGGGCGCTGCAGACCTGGGGGGTAGGAGCTGCTGCCTTCCCCTCACGGGCTTGCCTTTGGGGGAGGGGAATCCTGAAGACTGTTTCCCTTCTTTGTTCTTCCTGCCCTGCTCACAAAAGAGTAATCCCACCGTCCTCAAACAGAGCAAGCACCCTGGACAGTGGGTCTTCCAGCCACAGGGCTAAGTTCTTCCACACTTGCTCAGAAAATACAAACAAGAAAAGTAAAAACAAATGCTGTCTGGGGACCCCAGCCTTATTCTCAAAGTGGCCCCTGGTCCAGCAGTCCAGTGGTCTGACTTAGGAGGTGAGGACTTAGTGAGACAGTCCCTTCCCTGTTGTGTGGGTAGTCTCGTGGCCTGGGGCCTGGGGCCTTTGGCCTCTCCCTACCCTCTGGTGAGTGCTGTTAGCATCAAAGTCCCTGCTGAGAACCTCTGAGGCCTGCCTGGGAATAGCACCTAGGGGTGGCCTCCAGTCCTGGTCTCCTACAGACTTACCAGAGCCGAGTGCGGAGCATCCTACAAGAGGTGGCGGCCAGGGAGAGCCAGCACAAGAGGCAGCTGCTGCGGTGAGTCTCCCAGGCCCAGCCTGAGGATTGGGGAGCAGACTCCAGACCCAGGCAGGATGGGGGCTTTGTCCTGGGCCAGCACAGGACGGGCCTGGCTGCCTTGTGCTGCTCATAGCGTAGCTTTGGCTTTCCCACAGCAGGCACCCCATTCACTGGTTCACCTCATATGTCTTGAGCCCCTGCTGTGTGCAGAGTGGGTCTTCAGGGAAGCAGCTCTCACCTGGATGTCTGTGAGACCTCCTGCTAGTCCTGCTCCTCTGAGTGCTCCCCCCGCCACCCTTTTCAGACCGGAAAGATTCACTTCTCAAGGCACCATTTTAGCACCTGTCCTGCTCTGGAAGCTGCAGTGGCTCCCTTCGCCTCTCGGTTCCCAGTTCGTTGCCTCCCCGCTTGGGTCCCCAGACCTTTCACTGACTCCCCAGAGTCATCTTTCCATCGTTAGGACCTTCTGCATCTGTGACACCCATGGAGGTCACCTGCCTCGGCTCCAGCTCCCACATGAGCCAGTCCCCCAGCTCCTGCTGAGCCAAGCTCTAAACTCGCTCCTCCAGCAGGCCTCCCTCCTTCCACTCTTTCCTTCCTTCTCCAGCTGCCTGTGGGCAGTGGGCCTTGTGGGCTTGAAACACGGCTGTCCCTCCTTCAGAGTCCCATGAAGTGTCCACTCAGCTCCTCAGAGGGGCGAGGAAGGAGGGATTCCCTGGAGTGACTCAGCACCAGGAGCGGTGCTGAGGTCCCGGTGCCCTCCCTCCAGCTACCCTGTCTCTGTAGCTCCCTCATCACGGCCTGAGTCACCAGCCTGCCATTGCCTGGCTGTCACTCTGCGTTCCCCGTAGCACCTAACTGTGTGAGGGTGTGGTGTCTGGGCTCGTTCACCACTATGTCCCTGTGCCTGGCACGGGCAGATGCTCAGGAACTGAGTTGCACGTCTGCGGTGGCGTAAACATTGGAAAAAGGGATGCTCTGAACACAGCGCGTCCTCGACTCAGGAGAGGGCTGAAGAACCAGGCGTGGTTCACAGGAGCCTCACTCGCCCTCTCCACACTGGTGTCACCCCGTCCTGGCCTGTGTACCTGCAGGGATGTGTTCCATCACTGGAGAGGGAACACCGTAGCCCGCGTGGATGAAGCTAAGAAAACCTCTCGAGCAAGAGCTCACTACAGAAGGACCCTGTGTTTCAAGGTGAGGCCTGGGGAGACCAGCTGGTCACCCAGGAGGGTTTGGGACTCTGCTCCCATGGGGCAGTGGTGTGGGCGGTGGTGCCAGGGATTTGAACGGAACAAGGAACCTAGGAAATGGGATGACTCTCCTCCTCTAGAGCCAGGTGAGCCGTTGGGTTTTATTTATTTTATTTAATTATGAAGCAATATTTATTAAAGCAGAACAAAGCATGTAGTGAGTAAACTAGTTTGTATCAGAGGCAGCATTTGGCACACGTGGACTTTTCCACCGGGACAGACCGTTTAATCACCACATCTGCCCAGTGGTGGGAAGAGGATGCTTGCTCCTGCTCATCAGGCTCACAGGGTGTTTGGCCTCGGGACTTTCTGGAAAGCGTGGAGCATCCCATTTGGTCACTGTTGGTGGGAAGTGGCCCCAAAATACTACGTGATGGGGTCTGGTCCCCATGCACTGGGAGAGGGGAGGGGGTGGTAGGATGTGGCTGCGGGAAGAAGACAGAAGGGACTCAAAACAAATGAAATGGCAGAGGTGGGCGCTGGCCCCGGGCGCTGTGGCAGACAGACAGCAGCAGGTTGGAGCCCGGCTGGAGGCTGGGCCGGGCTGCTCCCAACAACTTGGAAGTGTCTGGAGAGGAAGAGCAAGTACAAGGGCCAAGGCCCAGCCTATCCGCAGGAAAGCGCCGCGGCCAGCGGCCAGCGGCCAGCGGCCAGCGTGTCGTTCCCCTGCTCTGGGAGCGGGGTCAGGACTCCGCTTGGCTCTAGGGCTCAGAAGGGAGGAGGCCTTTCTGGGGTGAGTGGAGTTCGTGATGGTTTGGGGAACAGGCACCAACCAGGTGTCCGCTGGCTGCTTGACTCCTTTTTAAAGTGTTCTGTTAGTGTGATTTCGTCAGTCTCACACACAAAGGAGTGCGTGTAATGTGTAGTTTCTGTTTAACAAATTCAGCAGAATGACGTCTATTTCCCTCTGGTGGAAAAGGCCCATCACCCGAGGCACTGGGCTTCCTGTGAGGGGACCGGCCCTGCCCGTGGGCTCGGCCTGTGTGCGGGGTGTGCGCTCTTGGGAATGCGGGAGTGCGTCTCAGCGCTGTGTGTCCACCACTCGGCCTCCTTCCCTGAGGGGCTGCTAGCAGAGCTGGGTGTCCCCGGGACGTCAGGACATGCTGTGGTCGCCTCTGTTCTTCACTGCCCCTTAGGTCTTGGTCCAGTGGCGGGAGGCTGCATCAGTGCAGATATACTACCGACAGCAGGAGCACTGCGCCATCGGGGAGGCTCAGAAGGTGCTGGATAGGGGTAAGCGGGGCCTCTGGCGGCCAAGGAGAGGATTGTGAAGGGCCCAGGACTGTCAGGCTGTGCCATTTGCTTCCCTTTAGTCTTTGACCCCTTCCTTCATGTGCACTAGCTTCCTGTGGCTGAGGTGACAAAGCACCACAGACTGGGAAGTTTACAACAGAAAATTGTTCTCTCGGAGTTCTGGGGGCCAATTCCAAGATCAAGGTGCTGGCAGGGCCGTGCTCCCTCCGAAGGCTTAGGAAGAATCCTTCCTTGGCTCTTCCAGCTTCTAGGGCTTGCAGCGGTCCTTGCTGTTCCTTGGCTTACAGACACATCACTGTAGTGCACGGCAGGCCCTGGGACTGCCATGTCCACTAAGGATAGTACAAGGGACGTGGGAGACTTGAGACTGTGTTCTCAGCGCATCGTAGATGTGCATTCGATACCTGTGGGGCCATTTCTTGGCTCAATGAAGGCCTCCTCTCTGTTATGGGCACACCTTGGCAGTCCGAGTGTGGGGCTGGGGGCTGGAGGAGGATGAACTAGGGGCGAGGTGTCATTGTTAAAACAGTGTTTAGAGTGCAGGCAGGAGTCAAGCGCTGGCTATGCCGCCTGGGGCGAGTCCTGGCTCTGAGCCTGTTTCTCCCTCTATAAAGTCGGGATGTGCTGCCTGTCTCTCGGGGTTGTTATGAGGACCCAGTGAGACTAGTGTACATGTGCTTACAGCAGAGCCCGAAGGTGTCAGCGTTCAGTGCTAATGCTTGGCCTCCAGGCTGCAAACGCTGCCCCCTGACTCCCCCAGCAGGCACTGGAGGGCACCCCATCTGGGCACCGGTGCTCTTCTCTCAGAGCCTAAGAAAAGGAAGAAATTCAGAGTAAAAAACAAAACAATGAAAACAGAAGAGGGTGTTTCCTCCAGAGGGAACCTGGTGACACAGACACCAAATGCAGGATGTGGGCCCTGCCTGGCTCCGGCTGCTGGACTTCTGAGCCTTGGTTTCCTCCCCGGCGAGACAGGGCCACCGCCTCTCACCCTGTCAGACTTCTGGGTCGCCCGGCAGTGTCAGGCACTCTGGGGGACCCTGGCACACTGCGGTCCTTGTGGCTCTGGTGGGCTCTCAGGCAGGTCATGACAGCAAACACAGACCTGCTTCCAATGCCCAGGGAGCTCACAGTTGCTAACGGTGGCCAGAGCTGTCCACAGAGGGAAATCCATGCGTGGTGGTCTCACTGGGCGTGGGCACACACCCCAACTTCCCCACACAGCCTTCTCCACTCTGCTCTCTAAACCCTTCCCCTGAGGTAGTTCGTATAGATCCTACTGAAGAGCAAACTGACTCGGACCTGCCTTAGGCCGTCTCAGGACCTGGTTTCGGTGCTGGCGGGATCGTGGCCGGAGGGCAGCGCAGCAGCAAGCCCAGCTGGAGAGAGCGGCGCAGCATTACCGTCGGCAGCTGCTGCTGCAGGGCCTGGCTTGCTGGAAGTTGCATCATCTGGGCTGTGTCAGGAAGAAGGTGAGGCAGGCAGCAGCTCCCCAGGCTCCCCTGTGCGGTGCAGCCATCCAGGCCAGGAGACCACCTCCCAGGGAGGAAGAGGTCCTTCCTGCAGATCTCACAGCAGCCAGTGTGGATGCTGGGTAGCCTGGGGTCCTGCTGCCCGAGCCTTTCTGGGATGGCTTGGGGGACACCAGCCTCAGACTGGGTCTCCTGCTGGTGGATGATGGTTCAGCAGAGAAACCCAGTTCAGTCTGCATCAGGGCTTGTCGGGGCCGGAGGACCTGTGGAATCATCTAGAAGCCCCTGCCTTGTGCAGGAGATCCCTAGCTTCACACAGCACACCTGGCGATGTGAAGACTGTTCACTTGGGTGGGAAGCCTGCGGTCTGGGTGTGAGGCACCTGGTGACACTCAGGCTGCTCCCTGTGTGCCCACTCTCTCCCCAGCTCCTGCAGAGGCGGGGTGCCCAACTCCTGGCTCAGACACTCAGCCGGTCCTGCTTCTGCCAGTGGAGACAGCAGGTGGGAGCTGTTCAGAAGCCCCTACCCCCAGGGCTTGTCCCACCACACGCCCCCCCACTCCCACCCCAGCATTTCTGGGCATTGCCAGCTTCCTTCCACCTGTGACTATATAAGACCAAGTCACTTCAGGATCCTATGTGTCACATTGAAAAATACATCAGGCCCTGGCTGGTGTGGCTCAGTTGGTTTGGTGCCATCGTGCAAAGTGAAGGGTCACTGGTTTAATTCCCAGTCAGGGCACATGCCTGAGTTGCAGGCCTGGTCCCCGGGTGAGATGCATGCAGGGGGCAACTAATTGATGTTTCTCTCCCTCTCTTTCTCCCTACCTTCCCCTCTCTAAAATAAATGAACAAAACTTTAAATAAAAAAATACTTCAGGGTAAATGCAAAAATTAATGGGAGCTGCTTTTAAGTCTATGCAAGGCCTTGATAAAACGCCAGGTGGGACTGCATCCTGCTCAGCAAACCTTCACGTGCACAGGTCCCTTTCGCTCCCCGGATTGCAACGTGACATGCCTCCAGCCTTTCTCTGGCCAGTGCAGTGTGCTGCCCCCACGGGTTCCCTCCCCTGGAGCCCTTTGCCACTGTTCCTGCCGGAGGATCAATCCCCTCGGCCTGGCAGAGAGGGGTCTGAGGGTGACAGGGCCTTGTGGTTGGGGTGGCTTCCCTGAAGGTGGCTTTTTGGTCATCTCTCCTTTCTGGCCCACAGCTGGCGAACAGGAGGCGGGAGCAGCAGGGCACAGCACGAGCCCTGTGGTTCTGGGCCTTCTCACTGCAGGCAAAGGTACTGGGGGCTCCTCGTCCCACTGCCCTGCTGCTCCCGGGAGAGGACTGTGCCTCAGTGGAGGGCAGGGTGGGTTGCGGGAACAGCCCCTGGGGGAGCCTAAGCAGGGAGGGCCAGGCCTCACCTTCCCTGCCCCCCCTCTGCTGGAGGTGTGGGCTGCATGGCAGGGTTTTGTGCTGGAAAGGAGGAGGAAGAAGGCAAGACTGGAGCGGGCGGTGCAGGCCTACCACCAGCAGCTCCTTCAGGAGGGCGTCACTTGTCTCCTGCGGTTCGCAGCCGGTGTGAAGACGCTCCGGCAGCAGCTGCATGCACAGCAGCAGGTGCAGGTAGGCCCTGGGTCCCCCACCCTTCTAGTGGGGAGCGGGCACGCCATGGCAGGATCTGACAGAGGCCGTTGCAGGCGGCCCACAGCCTCCACCGGGCAGTCCACCGCTGTGCCATGCTGTGGAAACAGAAGGTGCTGGGCCCAGGCAGGGCGCCTCAGCCCTCCACATCCACCGTGTCCAGCAGAAGGGTGACATTCAAGGGTCCCCTTCCCAACCATGTCGCTGCTGGTGCTGGGGATGCCGCCCTGGAGACCAAGAGGCCACGAGCTCCTCACGAGCTGCAGAAAGCCCTGGGTGGCCTGGCCTTAGATGCCGGGGAGCCGCAACTCCCGGAGCTGTGAGTAGCCATCCCTCAGGGCCATGGCTCAGCTGCTGGGACTCCTCTCTCTAGCAGGACCTGTCCCTACAGACTGTCCCTCCCGAGCTCAGGGAGAGGACACAACACGAGGAAGAGCATTAGGGCAGTCCCACCCTCCTGTTCCCAGACCTGCCAGTGTTCCTCTTCTCCCCTAACATCCAGGAAACAGGGCTCCCTCTTGTACACCCCACTTTTTATGCCCTGGTCCCTGCCCCATCCCAGCAGACTGCTGATGCAGCCGTTGGCTTCCAGAGTGCCCAGTGCTGTCTGAGCCTGGGGAAGGTCACCCGTGGGGAGGGGCACTGGCCTGGACCTTAGTCTTGCTCTGTCTGCCTCATACCCGGACCCTGACAAGCCTGCTCCCCTGTGACATGGGACAAGCAACTGCATCACCAAGGTCGCTGTAAAGCTCAAATGAGATGACATGGGTGAGGCACCAGATTCGCCCCATTGGAATTACTAGTTCTCTGGCTCAGGCTCACCCCAGCTCACCTGCTGACCTTAGGCAAGAGCCCTTCCTTCTCTGGCCTTCAGTCTCGTTGTGGGACTGGAGGGGTTGGACTGGATGACCCCCTACCCCACAGAGATCTCAGGCCCTCTGCAGCCCCTGGGCAGCCTGGAAGGAACAGGTCCGTTTCTTCCCAGCAATGCTGTCCGCTTGGCAAGGAAGCAGCCACGACGCCCAAACTTCTTGCTGGATCCCTCGCAGAGCCAGATGCCCCTGGCATACAGCACCCTTAGGGGGCAGGGGTAGGTCATATGGTCCTAGGCCTCCAAAAGCCTATGGTACCTCGATTTGGGGCCTGAGGGTGGATGCCCCCTTTCCTTTCAGCTCCTCAGGAGGGTACCTAGGCCTGACCAGCTCTGCCTTCCCTCTGCTCAGGCCTGAGGCACCGAGGGAGCAAGGCCTAGGCATGGCCCAGACAGTACTGGTCCCGAGCAGCTCCCTGCCTCCGCCTGGAACCCTGCCAGGTGGCCCTGCCCTGAAGCTGTCTCCCATGGTGAATACAGGCCCAGAGCTGCTGCCCCCGTCCTCCTTCATGCCACGTGGGGTGGATGCACCAGCTAAGGTAAGTCTTCTCTGGCCACCTGGGGTCCCATTCTTTGGTCTGGTCTTCAGTGCTCTTTCTTGTGCCCTCGGTGCTGTAGCTGCAGCTCCACCTATTGCTTCTAGAAGAATCCGATCTCAGGAAGAGGCAGTGGGGCCACTCATTCATTCACCAAGTATGGGTGCCACCGTTCTGGGGACACAGTAGGGAACAGCCCGCCGAGGCCCCTGCTCAGGAGGCTGTATGTATCCCAGCAGCAGAGACAGGACATGCAGAGAAACTGCAGATCACGGAGGGCTGTGCAGGCCCTGGTGAAAGTGGGTCTTAGAGGGTGGGAGGCTGTGGAGGGTGCTGGGCTGCTGTGACCTGGCGGCCCGGCACAAGGCTGGTGGTGGCAGACTAGGCAGGGCTTGTTCCGATGGGTTTGATACGAGTGAAGGAAGGGCTCTGGCTTGGATAACTCAAGGAATAATGAGTTCTCTTACTGAAAGAAGGAAACACTGGCGGGCCCATTTGAGTGAAGCATAAGTGTTCTGAACCTCTCAAATTTGAGATCAAGCAACAGGACTGTGAGCCAGGTCTGGAGATGAAAATGAGAATCAAAATCAAGGAGTCCGGGCAGGGAGGAGTGAGAAATCCTGAGTGCCCTGTGGCTGAGGAGACAGCAGTGGGGTTGGGCCACCCCAGAAGTTGGTGCCTAAAGAGAGCTGCAGGGGTGGTGAGGGGCGGGCGACACTGTTCTCACCAGGAGGGAACAGAAGGAATGGAGGTAGATGGTTGGACAAGAACAATTGTCTCTGAACGCTTTCTCACTGAAAGGTCACAGCTCAAAGTGGGGCAGGGGTGAAAGGTCAGGAAGGCTTGAAACAGCACTTTGGAACAGTGCTGCGCCTGGCCCTGGTAAGGGGCGGGACCAGACTGCAAAGGGGTGGGGTGCTCAGAGTCCGGTCAGAAGGAAGGAGGATGGGCCGGGCCGGGACTCCAGGTGAGCTGGCTGTGGGAAGCGCCTACCCTCCCCCTACAGCTTTGGCACCCTGTCCCAGGCCTTCCTCCCACTTCCCTGCTTAGTGCCCTTCCTTCCTTTACAGGCATCAGTGTGGCCGACCTCCTCTGGCCGTGTGCCCCTGGCCCCTGTAGGGCCAGCCAGTGTCCCTGACCCCCATCTGCTTCTTCCTGGGGACCTCACAGGCACCCGGCCTGGTCCTGGCTCTGAAACTGCAGGTGTGTACCTGAGGTCTGTCAGCACAGCAAGCACCTGGGCCACTCCCTGCACCTGGACTCCCTCCATTCAGCCTGGGCCCAGCCAGGAGAGTGGGCAAGACCAAGCTTGTTCTCCTGTTGCCACGGGCCACACTGGCCTAGAGGCCGAACTTGAGGACATCCAACGGCAATTGCAGGACTACCAGAGCATGAAGCAGAACCTCAGGTAAGACCCAAAAACAACCCTGCCCACAGGGAACAGCTGGGAATTGGCTGCCAGGGCCCTAGGGCTGATTCGCCTGCACTGTGCACTGCCAGCCCCCCGCACACAGGGGGCACCTTTACCCCTCCCGTCCTCCTTAGGAAGGCCAGCTTGGCCTTATCTTTAGGATAGGTGGACAACAAAGCTGAGCAAAATTTTAAACCTGAATGGGTCATGTGATGAAAAGGTGCAAAGACAGGCCTTGGCCCCAGCTGCATGAAGTGGGCTGTCGTGGCTTTCCTGTGGTCTGGGTCCTGAGCCCACAGCCTCTAAGCCCAGGCTGGGGATCCTCACCACAAACAGCAGCTTTGGAGGTACAGGGAGGGGTTTCCCCCTGGGCCCATCCAAGGTGCCATCTGCTGGACAGAGTGGAGCCTGGGAGGGGAACAGGAACAACCCTCCCCCCATCCACCTGCCTTAGTAAATAGTCCATGTGCTTCACTCCAAGCCTGGGCCTCCACCAAGGGCCCAGCCAGGCACACAGCAGGTGTCTCACTGCCTCAGGTCCTACCAGCGGCAAGCGAGCAGCCTGCGCCGGTGGCTGGAGCTGAGCCAGGAGGAGCCCAGGCCTGATGACCAGGAAGCAGAGCAGCAGGTGCAGCAAGAGCTGGAGGAGGTGAGATCCCACGCAGTCCTGGGATGGGCTCTGGATGTGCTTCCTCCCAGCTTAGCCTGTCCCTACCTGGCCCCCAGGTAGAACTGCAGATCCGACAGCTGGCTGCAGAGCTCCAGGCTCAGAGACAGCCGATCGACGCCTGCATCGCCCGAGTGCAGGTGCTGCGGCGGGCTCTGTGCTAGAGCTGCACCCCTGGGAGGCCTCGGCCCACCTCCAGGAACAGAATGCAAAGCTAAGCTGAGTTTCATTTTTTATTTCAAAATGTTGCAATTAAATGAATTACTGTTCAGAAGTCTCCCACTTCTCATACAAAAATACTGAGCTACTGATACAGTTGAAAAAGTTCAAATGGCTTCTCCTGCAGGAGAAATTCAGAGTCCCCAGGAGACATGAAACTTGGCCCTGTCCCCACCATCAGTGGCTCCCCAAGGACTGTATACCTATTACCCGGGGACAGGTTTTCTAGGCACTGACTCTGCCTCCCCACCCCAATACACCAAGATTCTGTTGCCTCCAACATTAGTCCCTGAATCAATAGCAGCAACTTTCCCATACTTAATGTAGGTCTGGATCTGGGGAGGGGACACAAGCTCTCCCCCGGCCCCAGCATGCGACCACTACCTGCCTGCCCCATCCATGTGGAGCACCAGTCAGGTGGGCTCAGTAATTGGTCTTAACGCTCCAGAAGGTCACTCACTCATTGGAGTCTGCAAAGCACTGGCCATTAATCACCATCCTTAGAAGACCCCGGGCAGAGTCGGGTGATGCATTCAGCCACAAGTGTGAAGAAGAAAGCTTTTCCCAACGAGCAGGGGTGAATTGAGAAACAGAAAGCAGTTGCATTAAAGGCCTTGTCGTCCTGCTCTGGGGGCAGGCAGGCCCACAGTCGGTGCCAGGAGGCACCTCACCTGTGCAGGCGAGGCCAAAAGCAGTGACAGGAGGAACAGCAAAAAGGTACATTACCACTTACCATCTTAGACGGGAACCAGGACCAACTGAATGCTCAGCCAGGAGACACAGGTCTCTGGTCTACACAATAGGGGTTAAACCCTCTCCCCAAAAGGGAATCTTGCATCATCCCGGCACTCACTTTCTCTTTAGGGTGGGAAGAGGGGATGACGCAGGTCTAGGGCATGATGGGAGCGCTGACCTCATCTGCACCTAGGGGACAGCAGGAACAGAAGTCACCCAGGTCCTGCCTGGTCAGACTCCATGGTGCTGAGTCCCCTCCACAGACAGCTGAGGAGGTTCCCCTCAAGAAGACTCCCACTTCTCTGTTCAGGGAAGGTCCCTCAGCAGTGGTAGCCAGGAAGGAGGCTCTAGAGGGAGCCCAGGGCCTCCCCAAAACGGATTTTCTGTCCTGCTTTCAGCTTGAAGTTGAAGTCCTTGGGGGCCTCAAAGATGAGCACGATGGTGGAGCCCAGGTTGAACTCGCCCAGGTGCTCGCCCTTGCGCATGGGGATGCCCTCCTTGTTGGCGTGTGTCACGAAGCTGAAGTCGTTGTAGGAGCCCTTGCTGTACCGGGGGCTGTTTGTGTGCAGGTCCTAGGGGAGGCCAGGGGCAGAGCATGTAGACACCTGTAATCTGGACCTTGAACGCACCTCTGCAGCCTGTCCCCAACCCAGCTTGGAAAGGGCGGTGGGGAGAGCAACTCAGCCCAGGGGCCGGCTGTCTAACCAGACACAGTGCCCTACACTCGCTATGAGCCGGGCCACTGAGGGACAGGGAAGGGCCAGACCCGACTCACTTCTCCACAAATGGCGCTGTAAGACCGCACCCGGGGGCAACGGGCAGTCACAAACCAACACCGAGAGAGGCAGCGCCTTGGGCAGGGTGGGCACCGTCTGTCTCCTCACACACCAGGCCTCCAACCAGTGTGTTCCACCCAAGATCACCATTCCCCTTCGGTTCCGAGCAGAAGCAAAGTGCCAGGTGGGGAAGTTAATTCCCTCCCTCCCCAGTCGCCTCCAGAGAGGGGCAAGTTGTGGGTAGACAGGGCAGAGGGATCCCAAGTGGCCTAGACCTTGGGCTTCAGCAGGGTCTGGGCTCTGCCTACCTGGTCAAAGTAGATGCGGATGGAGCCCACGTTGGTGGCGCCCACAGCTGTCAGCGAGAAGAAGCCGTGTTTCCAGTCCCCAGTCAGGACCACCCGCTCATTGTGGCAGAAGAGCTCTTTGATCCAGCGGGCCATGCCGGGGTTCACAGACATGAGGGAGCCTGTGGGAGCAGGGACACTGCTACTCCCCGCCCAGTAGGAAGACCAGCCTAGCAGGGCCCAGCTATTCCAAACCACAGCGGCTGTTCTCCAGCCAACCCTCTGCCCATGCCCAACTGGACTAAAGCAGTCAACTCTGGCCTCAGCACCCGAAATCTGCAGCCTGGGTCCCCTGAAACCGAGGAGCTGAGGGCATCTGTCTGGACTTCAGAGGCAACTCTCAGTCACGTGCCAGCCCTGGCCTACCTGGGAAGTGGCGCCGGTGGGACACAGTCCAGTCAGTGGGGGAGTGAAAGCAGTGGTAGTCCCCAGGGGCCAGGTAGATGACGCAGTGGTAGAGCTCGTTCCCTTCTCTGGTGACCAGCTGGTTCCTGAAGGAGCTGCAGGAGGCGGCTGTGGGGGGCGGGTGGAGCAGACCCGAGGGCCAGGCTATGAGACAAGCACCCAGTGCCTCCCAGCAGGGGGCCTGCGCGTAGTCTGGACACAGGCTCCAGGGAGGCCCCAAAGCTCTGGGAAGAAGGACTCCTGGTCCAGGGGCCAGCTCTCAGTTTCTACAGGCTTCCCAGAGTCCCTCCCTCCGTCCCCAACCTGCTCCCAACCTTCCCCCTCTGAACTCCAGGCCAGCCACACTGCAGCACGGCCAACAGGCCATGGCCAGGCAAGGACCCACCTGGTGGGAAGGGCAGGTCCTCTGGAGAGGCACGAGGGCCCAGGAACGACTCCAGTGAGTAGGTGACACCCTTCACCTGCTCCACTTCAGAGTTCTTCACCTGCCCAAAGCTGAGGATCTTCCCATCCGACGGGCTGATCTGGAAGGGTCGGGAGAGTCTCACTGCCAGGGATGGGAGGGGAAGGGACATAGCGGAGGAGAGGGGGATACAGGCACGGACCTCCTCCTTCCCACGGGGGGCCCAGCCTGGGAGGTAAGGCCCACCAGGCTACCCATGGAGTCTGTAGGGACTGGTTCCTGAAGGCGCAAGCACGAATCACACTTCTGGAGGGAGCAGTGGAAGACGGGGCCCAGCCTCACCACACTGTGCAGGCCACACACAGGCCGGGCCTGCGGCTTCAGCTTGCGCCGGAAGAACTCGCTGAGGTTGCGGTAGTGGTGCAGGTCCTCCACGGCGGCCTCCTTCATGTTCACCCCGAAGGTCCAGATGTACAGGCTGTAGACGGGCCTGCGCAGCCAGTGTGGCAGCTCCACCTGGTTAAGACGGCCCCAGGCCCTCGACAGCAAGCGCGTTGGCACCGACTTGTACAAGGCCACCTGCAGGTGGATGAGTCAGCCACACTTTGAGCCCGCTGTGCCCCAGTCAACTCCCCGCCACTGATGGGGCCGCCTCCGGAGGTCCTGGGTGCCCCGAGTTGGCTTTCCGACGTGGCTGTTTCTCACTAGGAACCAGACTGAACCTGCCGACTGGTCTCACAAACTGAGTACTGGCTGAAACCGTGACATAGTGACTTGCAAGCCAGGTGTTTCAGTCATTTTATGCACACAGAACTGCGGCCATCCTAGTGCCTGGGGAGAGACTGGCCAGCACAGTCCTGTTTCCTAAAGTAGGGAGGGAGCACGAATGAATCTGATACCATCACCACCAGGCTGCGGCAGGAAGCTGTGCCTGCGTCCCGGACCACAGAAAGGAGCAGGAGGCCTGGGCAGAAAGCCCGAAGTGCACATCCCTGTCCCAACAGGGAACAGAATACACCCCCCACCAAGGTCAGGGACTCCAGACATCATGAAGGTGCGCGGTACGGTATCACTGTTCTGGCCAGGGCCCGGACACGCCCTGCAGAGCCCTGCCTGACACTCAGAGGCGCTCTGCGGTGACGCACCAGAACACGGTTGTTTGCACCTGAGGCTCCTCCCAGGAGGAACAAGGGAACCAGCCCTTACAGCCCAACTCTCAGGGCCAGGTGACCCCAGGTCACCTGACATAATGGGACCTGCCTCTAACTGGTCGCTGCTGCTTGTCTGAACACAACCAAGACACCAAGTCCCCAAGGTGTAAAAGAGATTTCATTCCAACTTTAAACACCTCTTGGAGGTACTGAATTAGCGGCTCCAGAACTCCTCCCTGCTGACGTCTGTCCACTGGCCACAGCTGCTGTGCAACCTCAGGTCTCCAGGCCGAGCTCCTTAGCTTTCAAGTCTTCACAACACCCCTCTTGGGCTGTCGAAGACCCCAGGAGCAGGATCTCTTTCTTGGGGTCAGTCTGCCTCCCAGGGAACTGCTCGTGGCTCCCAGGTCCTCAAAGGCATTCCCACCCTCAGGGGCCTAAATAGACTCCAGCCTTCCTGGACCACCCACCTTCTGACACCTAGGAACTAATTTGGATTCTCCTCAAAATCACCTCTAAGCTCACTTCTTGAACACAGGCAATGAGACGGACACCATTTTCTGAATGCCCAGTATGGGTTCCTTCCAGAAGCAGAGCCCCCAAATGGCACAAGGCGGGCAGAGAGCAAGACCTCAGTCAACGTGCCTTTTGCCATCACCCTCCTGGAGGGCTCGGCTCCCACAGCATCACCTCTAATCCGACACTTGGGCTCCCCGACGGTGGGCCGGGCCAACAGCCCGCACACACTTACCCTGCTCACGGGCCTCCATCCCACCCGGCTGAGCGGTCTGAGGGCACCGAAGGGCAGGAGGTAGTAGAGGACCGTCAGGGGCCAGGAGCGCAGTTTCAGGGCAGGTCTGGACATGCAGCTTAACTGTCCCAGCCTCCGTCTCAAGGCCAGCTGGGGGAAGTGCAACCTGCAGGGCACACGTCCACACATGACTGGGGTCAGCAGCCGGGGTCTGGCAACCCCCAACCCACCCTTAGCAAGCTCGCTTCTCAATGAAGTCCAGCGGCACTGGCCATGCCCCTCATCCTACCCCCATTCTGAGTCAGGGGCCTGGCGGCCTCTGGTCAGCAAACCTGCTTCCGAGTACTTCACACCTGCCTGCACCAAGACTCAGAGCGTGGGTTCTGGCTCCTGACCTCTTGGAGGGAGCGGCCCTGGCGAGGCCCTCCAGGGCTACGCACCATGTAGGCCCAGCACAGGAAGACGGCGTAGAGCTAGCCTCACAGCCCCCACCCTCCTGGGGCCCCAGGGACCAGTCTGATCTCCCAGAGCCCTTCAACTGCTGAGTGTGGCAGTGGGGGAGCTATGCTACCACCCCCGCTGCAGGATGGCCCCAGGCCTCTTCTCTCATCTGATAAATTAAGGGATTGGGCCTGACAAGACCTCAAAGGAAAACTCACACACGGTAACCGCTACTGCTCTATCCATCTGCACGGTAGGTCGTTCTACATCAGGTCAGGTTCTCAGATCCAGAAACTGGTGGGAGGAACCTGCTCCCACACCTCAGGCCACCTCTCAGGTCTGCTGGGGCCACACACCTAATCCAGGCCCCGCCTTTCGGCAAAGGTGGGGGCCTTTTCACAAGCCCCACCAGCCTAAGCCCAGTGCATTTAGCACAGGCTCAGCCTTTCCACCAGAACCTCCCGAGGCATGTTGGTGAGGCCCAAGACTCCTGTCACACACTTAAAGCCCCAGGAAAGGATCCTCGGCCCTGGTGTAGCCGTCAAGAGACTACACTGCCACCCACTCTGGGAATGTCCCCAGGCCTCAGTTTCCTCATCTGCAAAAAGAATGCATTCAACTGGATAATCTAAGGCTCCCATCCGGGCCTGTGCACTGTGACCCAGAGAAGCTGGGTCCTCTACCCCCACTTGCTGAACAAACCAAGGAACAAAGAGGCATCTCAGCTAATACTGAAAGCAGGAAAAAAAATGGAGAACTGAGCCGATGGCCAGGCCCAGTTCAGTGACTGGCAATGAAGGTGCCGCATCTCCACTGCTCCCCACACTCCCGCATTCATTCTCTCTCCCATCCCGTCCTGCTGTTTTTAGAAAGTCTGGTGGGTGTTGGGGGCCAAGCAAAGCCAGACAGATCACTTCTCCCCCTCTCACTGCCCCCACCCACCCTGCTCACTGCAGAAGCACAGGGACCAATCCCGGAAGCGCTGCCCCCAAGCGGGGTGGGGAGCAGCAGTTTGGGTGCAACACAGACACTGGGCCACCAGCCCACTCCGCTTCCCCGGGTACCTGAAGTGGGCTCTCCGACTCAGGCCCCCAGGGCCGGGCCCCTCCAACCTCGGGGGCTGATCCCCTGGGCCCCTGCCGCCACCTCCATTGCGGGACCGCTGGACATGAACTCTGACCTTGCGGAGGTCGTGGCGGGGCACAGCGGGGTTAGGAGGCCGCCAGCAGCATCTCACCATTTCGCCGCGCTGAGCTCTGGTCCTCGCCTTGCCTCTGACTGACACATGGTGGGCGGGCAGGGAGGGCGGCGCCAGCGGGATCGCCTTTGTTCCTCCTCCTTCCTCCCTTCCCCCCAAGGAGCTCCTGCGCTGTCACTGCTTCTGGGTGGCTGGTGGACTGCTTCCTCCGCTCAGAGACCACGGGCAGAGCTGGGGCTATTGCAAAGACAGGCACTGGTCACACACCTGCTTGGGCCTGCAGCACCAGCGCTGGGTTCGGCCCATTCCATCCCCAGGCTTGCACCTCCCCCCCTCCCGCCTGCTCTAGTGAGCTGATGGTGAGCTGAAGGCAGGGAGGGGACCAGGGCCCTCTGGGCTCAAGGAGCACAAGCGGGAATCTGAGCCCTGCACTCCAGGCAGGCGCCCAGCGTCGCCCTGTCTGCAGCTTGGGCGGCCCCTCCCTTGTCAGGACCTGACCCATTTTCCATTTGGGTGACAAAGTAGCATCTGAGGAATGAGGGAGAGAGGGTGGGAGAGGTGGGGCTGTTGAGACCCTGGGTATCTGAACAGCTCTGGCTCTGCCTCACTGCCCATGGCCCCTGCCTCAGAGCCCCCCACTCTGGGCACCGACCCCTCAAGGGCTCCTCAGAAGATGAGCACCCTGGTGACATTAGGGAAAACTAATGAGGAGCTGGGAACAGGCCAGGACTGAAGTGCATACCTGCTGCCACTTGCCGTCCCCATCTTTACTTGGGAACAGGGACCGCACTCTGGCCAGGGGCCCATGAGGCTGTGGGGAGGACACGCTGCCTCCACAAAGCTCTTACAGTTGCCTCACAGATAACAGGGCAGGAGGAGAGCACACATTCCAGGCTGTTGCTATCTCAGCACAGGGAAGTCAAGGCCCCAGGGAGGACGTCTAGCCGCCTGGCCTCCAATCCCAGCTTCAGGCTGGCACGGGGCAGGGGCCTGGCCATCTTTACGTGAAAAAACACGGTGTAGGAGAAACTCTGATGGCAGAGAACTGACCTAACCCAGGACCCTACATGGCCAACAGGCTGTGGCTGAGCAAGAAGCCCCAACTCAAACGTGGCCTTATCACACAAGGGGGACCGTCTGACTCCCAGCAAACCCACCTCAGCCACAGTGGTGGGAAGGCCAGCTCGGCACATGCCAAGGGTGTCAGTGAGACTCCAGGTGTGCAGGGGCCCACGGGAGTCAGGGCACGGCTGCCTAAGGCCTGGACAAGAGCATGGGTCTCTGCCCTGACAGAGGAGATGGGCAAGGCCTGGCTCATCCCAGACCAAAGCTGGTCCAGCCGCCTCCAGCAGTGCTCGTCTCCTCAGGCCACTGGCCTTGATGAGGGGCAGGGAGAGCTCGCTGTGGGGGGGGCCCAGGCCTCACGCAGAAGCAGATGAAGGCATACACGTCCTCTGGCCCCGAGGGACAGATCCACAGCCCACAGCACCAGAAGCTGGCACCCCTGCGTCCCAGAAGCCAGGTTCGGGTGACCAATCACACCACCCACATGCTGAGCACACCCCACCTCTCCCCGGCCCACCAGGCCTTGGCCTCACACTGCTCCCCAGGAAGACAGGCCCAGAGGGGAGACAGGCAGTTGGGGTTGGGTCTGGTGCTTGGCTTTCAGAACAGGATTCTCTCTCTGCCTCTAGAAACTAGAAAGCTCAAACTGAACGCACACCGGGGATTCAGGGTAGGGGCCAGTGAGACCTTGTGGGAGGGGATGCGAGTCCCAGGCTCCTGCAGCTGGTTTTCCTCACTGCCCTACCACATGGGACGGTGACACTGCAGCATGCTGTCAGAAAGGCACGTTCGAGAGCCCACGAACAAGCCCAGCTTGTCTGGAACCCTCAGGTCCTCAAAGCAGACGTATGTGCTTGCAATTCATCATCCCCCAGGGCCTCCAGTCCCAGGGCTTGGCCAGGCAGCCCACCAGAGCAGGGCAGATACTTGTCTCCCCTCCCACAGTGCAGGGAGCTCAAGGGGAACCAGCTCAAGGAGCTGCTGTCCTAGAGGGAGTAGGAACTGCCCTCAGGGGCCAGGCAGGAGGTCCTTACCTCCTGGGTCCCATCTGTGCCACTCCTCTGCCTGTTCTAAACAGGACACAGACCAGTGTGCCAGGCTTCTTCTAAGCCACCATCTGTGGGCCCCAAAAGGTCCCCAGGAAGCAGACATGCACTCATCTGTTCCCCAGGGGACAAGCCCGGTGGCGCCTTGTCCAGCTTAGAGCTGCAGGATGGAGGCACGGGGGTCCCTAGAGGTCACTCCCTCTCACTTCCCAAGAGCAGAGCACGCCTACAGCAGGCAGTGCTCCAGCCTGTCTGCCTCCCTGAGTGTTACTGGCAGCGGGGCCTGGATGAGGAGCCTATGAGGGTGCCCTGAAGTGGGGAAGAACGGACACCTTCCCTCTATCCTGAGAGTCTCAAGGACACTCTGTGGAGGAGAGTTTTGGGCTGTGACCAGTAGGACTTTAAAGTCATTACAAGGCCTAAGGGCCGGTCACATGGAATGTGAGAGCTCAGAATGGCTTTGGTGGGGGACGGGGACAATGTGGTCACCGCAAATCCTGACTGCCTTCCCACAGCCTGCCCTGAGTGGGGAGAGGCCCTGCATGTCACAGGAGCTCTCTGAATGGCCGCTCCTCCCGCTCATCCGCTGGAGGCTCAGGTTGGAGCTGTGACCACAGCCCAGCACAGCTCTGCTTAGAAACCCGGCCCCCCTCCACCCAAGAGTTCAGTGAGGCCCCATCCCCCAAACCTGGTTCCCAACGGCTCCCCTCCCCTCCAGACCTGCACTCAGGGGTGTGTAGGGGGCAGAGGCTTCTCCACTGGAGGATGGAAGGAACAGGGCTGAGGCTGCCTCTGTGAGCAGGAAGCGAGGGCCCAACAGGACCACTGGTAGGGGGGAGTGTCGCCCTTGTCAGGACAAACTGTTCTAGGGGTTCACAGTGAGCAATGCTGCAATGTCCCCATCCACCCCTCACTAACCAGGATGAAGGAAACAATCCCCCCCAGTGGAATGGAACATTCCAACTGAAGTAGGATGGACTGACCCAGGCCAGTTACCAGTTACTACAGGTGGGGGATGGGGCGTGTGCACTCCTGCCTGGCCCCCCAGGACCCTGGCAGATTCAGGTTTGAGTCTCAGCAAGGCCAGGAAGGCAGTGAGGGAGTCAGGGTTGTCCACTCCTTGATCCCTGCCCCCCGCCGGAAGCTCCCCCTGAGTATACAGGGCCTGGCAGTTCTGCTCATGCCCAGCCTGAGGCCGCTGAGAATTTGCGCCTGCTCTCCGAGTGGAAACCTCACTGGGCGCCAGGGTCACCCCTCTAGAAGCCTTAGCAGAAACGCCAGTTTCCCCAAAACATGTGTCTCTCGGCCTGACCTAGTGCGTGTTCCCACCCGGGAGAGCAGGGCTGCTTCGCCCCCCTGCTCCCCTGACGTGTGGCCACTGAGCAGCTGTGTCAAGGTGCGGCCACCGGCCCTTCCTCCCCTGAGTTCCAAGACTAGAAAACAGATAAAACTTCACAGGTAGGGAACACGGAAATGGATCTCCCCAGTGAAATGGGTGAGCCATCATGGGGAAGCCCTGGGCAAGAGAAGAGGAAGCAGAGAGACAGGCCCAAGAACGCCTCTTCCAAGCCGGCTGAGGGAGGCCCAGGGAAGCAGGGAAGGACGGTGGAGCTGGGGATGGGACTCTCCCAAAGGAAAGGACCCTCCCCTCAGGCAATCCCTAGAGCTGGTGGGGATAGGGACCAATGAAAGGCAGGAAGTCTCTCCCTCCCCGCCCTTCGGGAGGTGACCGCTTGACGGCGTACTGACACTTCCAGGTCAGTCCGGTGAGGAACAGCGCAGCGAACGCCCCCCGAGAACGCCTGCCCCAGGCCCTTTCGGCAGCAGGGAGGAAATCCCGAGCTCTCAGCTCTAGGGCCATGAGATGCTACAGGATGTAGAGGAAGTGAGCTCATCCAGCCGGCCCCATGACTGCCATGCGGGCTGGGGAAGCCCACAACTTGGTTGAGACTATGGGGTGGGCTCCTCAGGCCCCAGGGCCTCAGGCTCCAAGCCATAAAAGTGTGCCCCGAACCGCAGGGAGCTGAACGGCTCACCCTGGTCTGAAAGTGGCCTCCCAGCTGGGTGTCCCGGAGAGGAAGAGCCCAGCTCACTCACATGCAGGTGGTCCTGTCCTCCCTCGGCTTCCGGCTGTACCCGACTCTGGGGAGGCGCTGCTCCTTCAGAAAGCCTTGGGTTGGTGGGCGGGGACTCGGGCTCCAGCCACTCAGACAGTCGGGGCGGGGGCAGTAGAGCGGACACCAGACAGCTGGAGCTTCGCTCCGCCCCCCCCAGCCTAGCCCTGCCCGGCTGCCCAGGGGCCCCTTTAAGGGGGAGAGGGGACTAGCTCCCTGCGGATCAGTCAAGGGACTTCCCCAGTGATACTACCTGGGTTGCGGGTTAGGATGTCCTCAGCAGGAGCTAGTCTACTGGGGTGGCTACCTCGCTGATGCCCCCCTCCACAGCCTCCCCCATACCTGCCTCTCCAGACAGGCTGGGCCTTCAGGTGCTTGTGGGCTTCTCAGTACTGAGTAGATCTGTCTAGCCCTCCAAGTGAGAATGTGAGACAGAAGGTATCTATGTCCTTGCTCCTTCCCATACTTCATCCTCAAGACACAGGATGCCCCTAACACCACTTCCTTTCCTCCAGGCAGACACACCCCTGACATACAAAATCCCCCTGCAGACCAGCAAACAAGACCCAGGGGGCAAGGTCCACCCCGGGGCCGAATGTGCAGGATGAAGGACATGTTGGGTAATTCTGGGCCCTGCCCTTTTTCTTAAACTTTATTTTTCAATTAACAGCTGACACTCAGCATTATTTTATATTCGTTTCAGGTGTACAGTGTAATGGTTAGACAATCGCATAGTTTACAAAGTGATCCCTATGTGCCCTGTCTTTCTACCCCACTAGATAGAAGAGCCCTAACCTGTGGGGCCAACACCCCACCCGAATGCCCGCCAATCTGCACCGGAAGGAATGAAGCAGCTTAACATTTTTTACCGGGGAAGGTCTGACAGGGAAGACTGTTTGGCCAAAGAAAGGGAGCCAGGTCACTGGCCGTGCAGGCCACGCCCAGGACAGCCTGCCACCCAGTGGTCACACTGCCTCAGAGGCTCATTCTTCTTGCTCAGGCTTCGGAACAAAACCCAACCCCACCTTCTTCCACCGAGAATGTAGTTTCTAAGGCAATATTTAGAAAGGCAGAGAGTGCCTACAGGGCTTGTGAAGAGATGGGTGGCTGGGCCGGGGCAGCCTAGAACGGGACGCACTGGCATGCAGACACAGGCCACATACCTGTCTTCCTTTGGATCCAGCCCAAGCAACTTCTCCACGACAACCTACAGACATGGGCTGCCACGGTGGGGGGAGAAGCGGAGACAATGGCGGGGTGCCACCCCAAGGACCTCCTTGATATTCCACACCTGGAGTGCACCAGCAGGAGCAGAGAGGTGGGGCAATCCATGTGGGGCTCCAGCCCTGGGGGCCCAACTGGGATTTCAGACTCCTCCTCACCCCAAAGCTCCAAGCAAACACCACGAGACGGGATAAAAAGAAGCTGAAGCACAAGAAGATGCTGACACAAAATCCTCGCAGCATGAAATGCCAGAAGCAGAAAGCTCCTGCAAGACCACTCCAATGCCCCCAAAGCCTCCAGCACTTCCAGACCAGGCCCAGCGCACGCGAGACTAGAGGGTAAAAACAAGGCTGTGGATCATAAGCCCAAAAGCCCAGCTTCTCATGTGCGGAGCGGCCTCTGGCACTGACACTCTCCCCTGTAAAATGACCAATCGGGCAGCTTCATGCCATCTTCCAAGGTTCCTTTATGGCCACTCAAAGCCTCTCCGGTGATGGGTGTTTAGAATCATAAACCAGCCCAAGGTCAGCCCTCTTGGCCTTCTAACCTGACCTCCACCATCTGTTTCAGTAGGGAAATGCCTTCCAGATTCCAGACAACAAATCATTTCTGGGGAAAATAAAAACACTTTAGTAAGCCTACTTTCCTACCCTGAATGGGCCCCTTCCGCCCACACTGGGTCCTTAGTTTCCAGTCCTCCTGCCTTGTTTGGACCCCGTGGGTGAGAGTGCCATCTAGCACCAAGAGGCTCTGCAGGCCCCAGGCCATCTGGCCGCCAACACCTGTGGACAAACTCCCCCTCCAGGCCAACCCACTGCAGCTCCCTGACAAGTGCTAGGGGACAAGGTGGAGGTGGGACAAGGGTGGCAGGTGCTCTGGATAATTCTCATTCCTTGTGGGCCAGTGGGGCCCCTTGAGGAAGGCCAGTATTAGCAAATGTGCCTTAGCAGTCCTATCAGCACCCCCGGGACTTCTCTGATGCCCCCAGGCTCACGCAGAGCCCCTCAGTGGCTCCCAGGAAGGGTGGCCTCCAGCAGGATGAAGAAAACAAGGTGCATACACAAGAATAAACTAAAAATGGATTAAAGACATAAAGATAAGACATGAAACCATAAAACTCCCAGAAGAAAACACAAGCAGAAAACACTCTGACATCACTCTTAGTTAATGTATCTTTTGGGACAGGTCTCCTCGGGCAAGGGAAACAAAAGAACAAACAGGACAACCTCAAACGAAGAGTTTTTGCACAGCAACGGAAATCATCAACACAGAACAAAAAGACAACCTACTAAATGGGAGGAATGACACAACAAATAACGAGTTACTATCCAAAATATGTAAGGAACTCATGCAACTTAATACCAAAATAAACAAACAAACAATCTGGTTAAAAAATGGCCAGAGGACCTGAATAGACATTTTCCCAAAGGGGATATACAGATGGTCGAGAGACATACAAAAAGACGTTTAATGTCACTAATCATCAGGGAAATGCCGACTAAAACCATAATGAGCTGTCATCTCCCACCTGTCAGAATGGCTATCATTACTAAATGAACAAACAAGTCCTGGGGAGGACGTGGAGAAAAGGGAACCCTCACGAAGCTCGGCGGGACTGCAAATTGGTGCAGCCACTGTGGAAAACAGCATGGAGGTTCCTCAAAAACTTAAAAATAGAACTACCGTATTCCACTTCTGGGTATTTATTTAAAGCAATCCAAAACACTAATTCACAAAGATACATGCACCTGTTTTCACTGCATTATTTATTTACAATAGCCACGATATGGAAGTAACTAAGTGTCCATCTGCAGACAACTGGATAAAGGTGTGGAACATGATACGATGGAATATTACTCATCCATAAAAACAAATGAAATCTTACCATTTGTGACAACATGGATGGACCTAAAGAATATTATGCTCAGTGAAAAGACAGAAAAAGACAAATGCCATATGATTTCACTTACATATGGAATTAAAAAAAAAACAGAAAACAAATTAATAGATACAGAGAACATTTTGATGGTTGCCCAATGGTGGGGGGGTTGGGGAATGGGTAAAAGAGGGAAGGGATTAAAAAGTACACACTGCCAGTTACACAGTCATGGAGACGTAAAGTACGACATGAGGAGTGCAGTCAGTAACACTGTAATAACTACACATGGTGCCAGGCAGGTACTAGACCTAGAGCAATCACTTCGTAAGTTATCCAAATGCCTGATCACTATGTTGAACACCTGAAGAATTACTGCGTGTCAACTGTAATTGAGAAAAAAATTTTTAAAGATTTTATTTATTTTTAGAGAGAGGGGAAGGGAAGGAGAGAGGGAGAGATGTATCAATGTGTGGTTCCCTCTTGCACACTCCCTGCTGGGGACCTGGCCTGCAACCCAGACATGTGCCCTGACTGGGTATCGAACTGGCAACCATTTGGTTTGCACCCCATGCTCAATCCACTGAGCCACACCAGCCAGGGCTGAAAAAATTTTTAATGAGTGAATTTTACTGTATATGTTTTATAGCTTAATAAAATAAAAGAGGGGGGGATGACAATGTACTCTGAAGTGGAGCGAGCCCAAAAGAAGGCTCCCTGAAGGCTTCTCAGTCAGCCACCCTGCACTCCTTCCAGCCCTGAGCGCAGCCTTGTCTTGTCCTCGTCTTCAGGTAGAGTCCTCTGCTCCTCCACATGCTGGCTGCTCAAAGCCACCGGAGGCAGTTCCCACGTGGTGCAGCTCAGAACTGTCCCCAGGCTGGGGGAGGCACGAGGGAGGCAAAGGCTGAAGGAAGGAGCTGGGCTACCAGGGAGAGTGGCTGCCACAGCAGTGGAAAGAAGGGGCCCTGCGGCCGGTCCTCTGAGACCTCCTCCTGTCCTAGAACCAGCAGAGATTCTTTGAGGACAGAGCTGAGCTGTAAGTAAACGGCACTTGAGCAGCCAGGGAGCTCGACTTCCCAGCCAATCTATTTGCCCATTTTAACATCCACAATTGTTCTCTCAACACCTATTTAGGGAAGAAAGATACTATTCACTGAATCTCTACTCCCTGCCAGCATGGGACCAGGTATTTACACATACATCATTCTCACTGAACAATTTTATGAGGAAGTTAATAGCAGCCTGTTTAGCAATGAGAATGATGAAGTTATAGTGATGATAGGAAGTTTAAAAACGTGCAGAACACGTTCACTACTGTCCAGCTGGGTGAGGGCTGACGGGGCTCAGGGGAGCCAGGGAGGGGGACGGGAACACGGGGCGACGTGGAAGAACACTCGGGCTGGTCTGTCCATCCACCTTTGCATGAACTGGAATGCTGCTCCACACATCTCTAAAAATTCTGAACTGAGGCACGAAATGAAAAAGCGGTGGTAACGCAGGGAGCGAGTGCGGAGCCCTCACTCACGTGCAGGCCTGTCGTCTACGTGTGGCTCCCAAACACCTCGGACACCCCTGCGAGTCCCCCCGCAAGTCCCCTGCGGCCGGGCTAAAGTGAACAAAACTGGGTTATTACACTCAAAAGTGTACTGATGTATTTAGGGGTGAAGTTTCATAATGTCTGCAATATACTCGCAAATGGTTCAGAGAAAAATAACACATACACAGAGATAAAGTAGATGTGATAAACCATTAGCCACCGTTCAATCAAGGGGTATGTATGTGGATGACAACTATCCTCTCAACTTTTCTACTGTGCTCAAATGTTCACAATAGAAGAATGGGAAGACCTGGCTTTCAACCACAGAAAACCCACTGAATTCTCTGACTAGGGAGAAAAACCCAAGCTCCCCATGGGCACTGAGGCACGATGAGCCGGGCCTGCTCTCAAGGTGCCCCGTGCAGCCGCTGCTGCTTCACCCGTGGGAACCCGGGAGCCCACTGCTGAGCCAGGGGCATGACCAGCACTCCACGTGCTGCTCCAGACTGGGTGCTGGTGTTGGAGAGAGAGAGCTCTTCGTGCCTGATGGGAAAGGCCGGCTGCCAGCTCACTGTGCAGCCACAGGCCGTCCCACCACCATGCAGTCCCCTCCGAGGCTTGGAGAAGGAGGGCCGTGTGGGCTGCTTCTTCCCAAAGGGCCCCCACTGCCATCGGCTAGCATTCCCACTGCATGTTCCTGTCCTCAGGTCAAGGAAGAAAGGACACAGCGGAAACACCAGACACCAAGGGGAATCTGTCACCAGAGGTCGCCCTGTGTGGAACTGCAATCACCTAGATGCTCACAGGAAACCTTGGAGTCACCGAGCCGCACAGCTGGGCACTCCTCAGCACACCTGACGTCGCCCAGCAACTTCAGGGTTACAGCTGCCACACACCTTCCGCCCCTCCTGTTAAGAAGTACTTATGAGGGCTCTGTTCCCCCTTTTTGACTTATAGGGATGAGAGGCATATCTGAAATCACAAGTGCCACACAAATGCAGAACCAGCCGCGGCTCCAGGCACACCTGGCTGCCTCCCGTGCTGCTCGTGCTGTTGCTGTTCACGCAGAGTGAGCTCTCCGTGGAGGCCCCTGGGGCAACCTCCCTCCTCCCGAAGACCAAGCACCAGGTCTGGGCAGCCCCAATGAACAGGCACTTTGACCGCAAACCCCAAGCTTTGCCAAGACATCGGGAGTTCCTGGGGGGGGGAAAATCCCTCTGGGAAGTGTCTGCTCCATTCCTGGCGCTCTGACTGCCTACAGCTCCTGCGCTCAGGGCACGGAGTCCAGGTGTGCTGACTGGGCTGAGAGCACAGGTTCCTCATTCAGTGCCACTAGGTCTAAATGTTAAATTTATAAATACTCTGAGCCAATATAAACAGAGAAGAAACACGTGGAAAATGTTAACGTGGACTCACATAAAGAAAAGCAAATTACAAGCCATCTTAAGGTCCCAGAGTCTTGATGTTCCCTATTTCTGGCCTCAGGAAAGAGCCACTACACCCCCCTTACCTGCTCAAGTCAAAAACCACCACTCGTTTCCCATTCCCCTTCCCTTCCCACCTCCTACCCATCCCTGCCTCCTGTGCACTCTCCTTTCAGAACATCCAGAACTGAGTCCCTCCCCCACTTCACTGCTCCCACCCCGATACCCACCCCCACTTTCTCTTGCTGGGATACTGTCAGAGCCTCCCAACAAGCCCCCCTGTACCCCGGTCTGTCTCCAGAGTAGCCAGAGTAATCGGATCAGAACTCCAATCACTCAGCCCTCACGCAGAAGGCAGGCTGGGTGTGATGAGGTCCTCCCGCCTTCCTACCTCTCTGCCCTCTGCACCTTCAGCCACGTGGGCTCTTTGCTCTTCCTCAACAGTGATGGACACATGCTGTCCATCTCAAGCCTCGGCCTGGACCACTCTCCCCTCAATGGCCCTTGGCTCGTCCTTCTGCTCCTGCAGTCTCTACTCGTACACCGAGTGAGGCCTTCCTTCCCTGGCTGCCTCAGTCCCAGGCCAGGACATCAGTGCCCTTCACCTGTTTAATTTTCTCCACGGCATCTTCACCCACCAATAAGGACAGAAACTCGTTCTATCCACGAGTGGATCCCCAGCATCTCAACAGGGCCTGGCATATAGGAGTTCAAAGGTCTGCTAAATGAGTAAGTGAACTCAAGAAGAAAGGAATCGCGTTCATCTATGACACTTTTGTTTTGCTAATATTCAGTGAGGTTCGTGTATTCAAGAATACCAACCACAAATGTACAATTGTTTTAGAAGCGAAATGCATAGCACAAACCGTATAGGTGTCCACACTCTTTCAGACAACAATTCTACACCTAGGCATTCACCCTGCAGAAAAGGCCTACGTGCAAAGATGTGCTCTAAAACATCATTCACAGTGGCAAAAGCCACCAGTGCACCAGAATCAACTGTGGTGATAGAGCCACTTAAAGTGCTTTCATGCAGTCTTGAAAAATCATCACACAGAGCAATATGTATACGGCAAAAAGGGCAAGATAAAAAACAGGTAAATATCCATGTAAAAACAAAGACAGGAAGTGAACATGTAAAAAATAAAGCCCATGAGGACGAAGTCAGTCTTGAGGAGAAGGGGTGGGAATGATGAGCACCTTCCCTGTTTTCCAAGGCTCTATCGGTGTTTTACCACTTCGGTTACTTAAAGGGACGGAGACTGTTCACAAGGTGCAACACTATTCCAGGTGAAAGATCGCCCTTCAACAGCCGGTGCTGGGAGACCGGACGCCCACATGCAGAAGAGTGGGACTGGACCCTAATCCTACGCCTCAGAAGTTTTAACTCAAAATGAATGAAAGGCAAACATGAAACTTCAAAGGATGAAACTCAGAGGAAAACAGAAGACAATCTTTACGACATTGGATCCAGCAATGAATTCTTGAATATGACACCAAAAACATAGGCAATAAGAATAAAAATAAACTGGACTTCATCAAAATAAAAAACTTCTGTGCATCAAAAGATATTATCAAGCCCGCCTGGGTGGCTCAGTTGGTTGAAGCCTTGTCCTGTGCGGCAAAAGATGGCTGGTTCGATTCCCAGCCAGGGCACAGGCTCAGGTTGTGGGTTTGATCCCCACTCAGGGTGCATACGGGCAACCGATCGATGTCTCTCTCACATCAGTGTTTCTCTCCCCCTTCCTTCCTCTCTCTCTAAAAGTCAATAAAAACATCCTTGAGTGAGGATTAAAAAAAGACATCACCCAGGGAGTGAGAGAGTGACACCCGGGGCTCCAGGACGTGTGCGTGTCAGCGGTGCTGGCGGAGGAGGGGGAGCACAGTGAAGGGAAGCTGCCAGCTGGACACCCGCGCGATCTCACCCCTCACCCCGCAGGGCACTGCTGGAGTGTTTCAAAGAGGTAACTACCAGTATTGCAAGTATGTCAGCGTGAAGAAAGGGAGCGTCCCTGGGGTTTCCACGGTGCTGGCAGCTTCCCTGCTTTTCTACTACTTTCTTATAATTATAAGGAACTCAAACATGAGTGGTGACGTAAGTACCACTGAAGAGGACCCCGTGGGATTCCACATTCCTCACCATGACCTTTGCCCAGCACCTCTGAATCCTTTCATAACCTAATTAACACCTAATAAAAGATGATGGCACTGGGAGGGGGAAGAGTGAAAAGACAATCCACAGAATGAGAGAAAATATTTGCAAGTAAACATATCCGACAAGGGTGAGGTTATCCAGAATACAGGAGTGGGCAAAAGTGTGTTTATAGCTGTTCACATGGAAAATAACACAGTAATTTATACAATATAAATGGTGCTGTATTTTCTTCTATACCACTACCAAAAACAGAAATTCTATTTCAATAAAGGAATGATACTGGTATAAATTCTGCAAGAGCGCTAGGGTGCGGGAAGGAGGCCTTCCATGAACGCTCACCTGCGGCACCACAGGCAACTTTTCGAGCGCGGCCGCTCACGCGCACCGCCAGTAACCAGCAAGAGCCCCCGGGGACTCCGAGGCAACACACACACACAAGCAGCCCTGGCACGCAGGCCGTCGCCTCTGCCTCCTGCCGCCACTGTAACTTCTGCACTAGGAGCAGCTTTTACCAGTAACCCGACGCTGTCCTACGAGCATGGGGTTTGGGGGCAGCAGATCTCATTCGGGACCCCACTCTGCTACCAACTGGTCTTTCCTTTTGTAAAATGGCTCTAACGTTTGCCCCGCCCACCTCAGCCAGGTGCTGTAACAGAAAGGGTTCAGAAAAACTGTGCCACACTCTTCACCATAAAGTATTACAACCATCCTCTTGAGAATTTTGATACCGGGGGATAAACTAGATGTTTCTGCGGCACAAGAGACATCTATTTACAAGGGGGAAAGGGGAACAAAGACCCCTGCTGGCATCCTGACCAACAGGGGCTAAGAGGAAGGCTTCATGAAGTGTGGGGAAGGTCACACCGCCCACCGCTTGACCCGCATCTGTCTCCTGGAGACCCGGAAAATGCTGTCTGGTAAAAAACCATCCAATTTCCTCAGCTGCGCCACTGATCCCAAGGGCTCCTCTCAGCAGTAACTACTAGCCTGTCTTCTTTCAGCTCCAGATCTCAGGGATATGAAGGGACTACGTTCCAGCCAAATCACCACCAGAAACTTCCACGTGCCACTTAAAAACAAAGCCTTGAAGGGAACCCACGGCTCATCTTGTCAGGGCTCCGAAATCCGGCTTGTCATCAGAAATCACCTAGGGGGCTTTTTTTTTTTTAAATTAATTTAGAGAAAGGAGAAGGGAGGAAGGACACGGAGAGAGAAACGTCAATCAGCTGCCTCTCCTACATGCCCCGCCTGGGGACTGAACTCACAACCTAGGCATGTGCTCTGACCGGGGATCAAACTGGTGACCTTTTGCTTTATGGGAGGACATCCAACCAACTGAGCCATAGAGGTCAGGGATCCTAGGGGGTTTTTTAAAAACAAAGATCTTGGGCCTTGCTCACACACTCGGGATGAGCCCAAAGAATCCACAAGACCTCAAGTTTCCTAACATTCCAGCGATCAGCCACGTTGCTGTATTCTCTCGTTTTTTACAAGGTGACAGCGATTAGGTGGGGTCAGAGGTGGGACTAAGATCCAGCCCCCAGTGGCCAGTTTTAAACTCTCCGTCTTACAACCTTCAGCCTGCCCTGAAATCTTACAATGTGTACTCGGGAGTCCAGACCATTTCCCCTATTTTGAAAATCAGGAGCAGTCCCTTGGCCACTTTATTCAACCAACAGAATGGTATCTAGCCCTGGCTAGTGTGGCTCAGTGGATTAAGCACCAGCCTGTGAACCGAAAGGTCACTGGTTGGATTCCCAGTCAGAGCACATGCCTGGGTTATGAGCCAGGCCCCGAGTTGGGGGTCTGCAAGAGGCAACCTATCGATATATCTATTGTACATTAATGATTCTCTCCCTCTCTTTCTCCCTTCTTTCTCTCTAAAAATAAATAAATAAAATCTTAAAAAAAAAGGAACGGTATCTAACTTAAGTCCAGCTCTTTACCAAAGGGGCTTCAGGTCTCACGCTGTACTAGGCCTCCCCACTCCAGCCTCCTGTCACTGTCCAGGACCTAGAACTTAGGAGCTAATCAACCCTGTCCTCATTACAAACAATCGTCTTTCAGGAACTGAGTCATATGGCAGTAATCCCAATTGTACAAACAGTGGATGCTAAAAAAAACAAAACAACTACTGGCATCAGTCTTTTCTGATTTCGGAAGTAGCAAATTTCTTCCAAATGTAGATTCTCTTGGGATACCTTTGAGATGAGTGGGGACTTCCTGAAAGCATGCAAGCTTGTCACAGGGTGAGTCAGCTGACAAATGCCCGGGGACAGAGAAGCCAGTTTGGGTCTGACACGTGAGTGCAGTCGATCAGCCTCACAAACACTACTGGTCTAAAGGAAAAGATTATGTTTACAGAGGAAACCATTCATGTCACGGAAAGTAAACAGAGCAGAGCATGCTTTGCGAGTGTGCCTCACATATAATGCAATCACCCTTCGCCAAAGGATTTTGTGCTTTAATACTAGAAGACAGAAAACCTTTTGTTTTTCTTGGTCTGAAGCAGGTTATTATAAAGTACATGGCGTACACACAGGCCAAACGCAGGCCCACGAGCACACAGATACTTCTCAGGATCACGGCCACATCCAGAGCTGCATGGCCAGGTGCCTAGGTCACAGCTTTACAGGACTGTTGGAAATCAGGGAGATCCTTATACTGGTTTCCACTGGAGGAAGAGGGCTGAAACCAAAGTCGAAACTGGGGAAGCCTATGCTACATAGCATGTAATGCCAATTCCTAGATAAACCATGTTAGAGTGGGAAGGAATCTCGGAGTCATGTTCCAATCCAGCTCACTGTTTTATAGCCGGAGACACAGAGGACCAGGTGAAAGCGACACATCCTAGCTCACACAACTACTGGGGAGCACGCTGGGACTCACCTTCAGGAGCCAGATGCCCTGGCCACTGGATTCAGCTGAGCTGATTACCAATATGGAATGGTACATGAGGAGACCCAATGCATCATTCCAGATACCACAGTATCTTTATTTGCATCCTCTCTTTTGCCCAGGCTACCAAAATCTACTGATATTTCAGACTTTTCATTTGTTAAATTGTGGCTGCGAAGAAGGTGATTTTTAAACGTACACATTTATGCTTTAGTTTCAGTATTTACTGAATGTCTGCTCTGAGTCAGGTGTGGTCCTGGGCCCCGGAAGCACAGATGAGTAAACGGCTCATCACGCATCACACGTGGTTCAGCGACACTGAAGCCTGCCGCTTGCCCACGTGGCCCTATTGTGGGGGGGGGGGCCTTCTGAGCAATAACAATAAAGGACTTGGATTATTTCAGTCTGGTTCCTGGTGAGAACTTATCCACATCCCAACAGTCCAGCCATTTCAGCTCATCCTCAGGCTGAGAAGGGCGTGAGCGGCCAGGATGCCAGCCCCAATTCGTACCAGGCACGAACTCTGAGGATTTCAACAGCCGGAAATTTCTCCTCAGAGCCCCTGGGGAGACCAGGGGTAGGTCTGGAGACAAAAGGGAAGCCTGGCGTGACGCTGAAGATACAACTTCTGTATCGGCCAAAAGCCCATTGGAGACAAGAGCTCCAAGAAAGTACATTTCACATTTTCAAACACTTAAACTTTGGGGCATTTAAAACGTGACAGGCAGTCATGCCGCAAGAGAAATCAAGGTAGTTCCATCTTATTCCTACCTCCCAGTGACCAGCGAGTTTGGGCGGAATCTCCAATCCCAGCTTCTCCAGCTCCCGCTCCCTATACTTCTCATACTGCCGGTAACCCGCATAGCCACCGCCAGTCAAAAACAGAAAGGGCAGGGGGCGGAACAGGAACAATGTTCGAGCAGGGGCAGTGTGGACTTTTCTGGCATCTGCAACAACAACAAAAACAGGAAAATGTTGAGCCTGGGAAAAGGAACAGGAGTGAGTCACATGAACATAGCACCAACAGGGGCCAGGGAAAGTCAGTGTATCCCAGGAACCCTCAGTAAAGGTGACTGGACCCTGGAGGATCTCACAAGTAGGTGTAACCATGGGTCATTACTGAGACCCTTCTGTCTCTAAATTCTATCAGTTAGCAAGGGACAAGCATCTTTCCTATGAAACTACAATGTATTGTACCTTTACTGCCACTATAGTCACAGAATTTAAGAAAACACTGAATAGCAAAGATGTCAAGAAACTCATCAAGGCTGCCCCTCTGGCCACCGACAGGTCCAGGACTCAGAGCTGGGTACCATTTCTCACGCAGGGCTCTCTGCTCTCACTTTAACAATGCAGGTTCAATTTTGATTTGACACCACAATTCTCAAATGCAAAATCCCATAAGCTCTTACAGTGCAACAATCCAATTTAAAAATGTACAAGGATTTTAAAAGACACACTTTCAAAGAAGACAGACAAATGGCCAAAAAGCACACAAAATGATGTTCAACATCTGTTATGGGTTGAACTGTGCCCTCTCAAAATTTGTATACTGAAACCCTTACCTCCAGTAGCTCAGAGGCAAGCACGTTAAAACTAAGGCATCGTGGTGAGCCCCAATCCAATATGACTGGTGTCCTTACAAAAAGGGGAGATCTGGACACAGACATGCACACAGGGGGAATGCCACGTGAAGATGAAGGCAGAGGCTGGGGAGACGCACCTACAAGCCAAGGAAGCCAAAGCCTGCCAGCAAACCACTGGAAGCAGGACAAGTGGTATGGGACGATTTTCCCTCACAGCCCTCGGAAGGAGGCAACCCCGTCCAGAACTGTGAAAGAATAAATTTCTATTGTTTTTGCCACTTGATGTGTGACACTTTGTTACAACAGCCCTAGCAAATCAATACAGCATCACTAGTCATCAGGGAAATGCAAATCGAATCCACAGTGAGATACCACTTCACACGCACTGGGACGGTTATACTTAAAAGGGTAGGTTTGGCAAGGATGTAGAGAAACCTGAACACTCGTACACACGCTGGTGGGACTGCGACGTGAGGCGGCCCCTTTGAAGCCCGGGGTGTCGGTTCACACAGAGTAAACCCTAAAATCACCACACGACCCAGCTGTTCTGCTCTGAGGGATGTACCTAAAAGAAGGGAAACATACACCTATTCCCTGGTAAAACAAGGAATGAAGCACTGACACATGCTAAACGTGAGCCTGAAAACATACGTGACAGCGGCCAGCCACAGAACGCTGTGTACTGCGAGTCCGTTTATAGGAAGTGTCCAGTGCAGGAACCACACCACGGAGACGTAAAGTACGTGAGTGGCTGCCTGGGGCTGGGGGTAGGAGAGCGAGGGGTGACAGCCCGATGGGTCGAGCGTTCCTGGCGTGGTGAGCAGGGAATAAAAGTGTTCTAAAAGCAGGGGAGACACTTGCACAACTCTGTGAACATACTGAAAACCACTGAACTGCATGCTTAAAAGGGTGAATTTTATGGTATGTGAATTCGGTCTCAATAAAACTGTTACTAAGACAGCATCTTAAGAGCTGAATTCTCGATAGCCTGAGCAAAGCCCAAGAGCACACCCTTTGTTCTGCCTTTGACTTCCAACGAGAGGCAGTCACCCTGCTCCCTACGTCACTGACCCTCCAACATGGTTTCGTTGTTGCTGTTTCTTTTATCAATGAGCAAGTAAGGATGTCATTAGTCTCTTCTGTCTTCTAATTATTCCTAATGAACCCTTACTACCTGATAACTAAATGTTCTACCTCTGATGACCAAGAAAGACTTATCAAAAGGCAAGAAGGAAATTTTCTCGTTCTGAAATACCTGGTGATGAGAGAACTGTTGCATCCTCTCTGCACTGAGCCTGGACCCCAGACTAGTCCCACTCTGCCGAGTGCTGTGTGGTTACACTGGTCTTCCCTTCGACTATAGGTCTCTCTTGCCTTCTCCAAGTAGAGAGCACCCTCCACTCCTGACCACTGCCCTGCTGGGTCTGCCACTTTATGAAAGCACAGCTTTTCTGCAATTCCAAGATTACAGCCTGATTTTGGAGGTTCCCCACCTCCATCTTTCAAGATTCCTACACGTTCCAGCACGCAAGTCCTAGTTAAACAACATCCAGATGTTCTCCTATTAACTACAATAAGCTTTTTGTTTCTATTCACATTAATACAGGGGTACTCCCCAGGTACTCTTATTGGGCAGTTACACATAAGCTTTTGGTATGATGAATAAAAAGGGTATTTAGATAATAAAGACAACACACATTTTCAAAAGGGCTGAAATGGCTGCTTCCAAGATCAAAACAGTTCACAACCCACAGTGTGGGCACCTGACGCTCTCCATGAGCACTTCCTGCTTGTGCGAGGCTAAACCAGGATAACCCTCCCTGAGGAGCAATTTGGCGTAAATACCAAACTGTAAAATACATAAACCTTTTGATTCAGTCATTCCGCCTTTACAGATATATCCTGGAGATGCACGAAGATATGTTACTACAGAATCACCTGTGGTAGAAAAGACTAGAAATGAACGCCCAACACTAAATGGTACAGTCATACAACAGACTACTCTGCAGCCAGTGACAACACTGAGAATCACAGCTAACGCTTCGGTCAAAACTGCATGCCAGGCGCCGTAAGCACCTCACAGGCACGACCTCATCTAGCCCTAACAAACACCCGTGGAGCAGGTGCTCTGTCCACCCCAGGGTACTGACCAGCGAACTGAAGCTCGGAGAGGCCAAGCCCGCCTCCCAGTGTTACTTACTGGTAGAAAAGGCTCTGAGGGGAAGCTTCCTTAAGGACTGCAGGCAATGGCTCAGGGCAGGGTTCTCACAGTGATGCAGGCTGCAATCAAGCAAAAAGAACCATTACACATTTTTCTTAAAATTAAAAAAAAATTAGTAGCTCAATGGCAAAATGTGCACACAGTCTACAGATTCAACAGTAGTGCTGCATTGATGTCATAGTGTTATTTCCTGGTTTTGACCATTGTCCTGTGGTGATGTAAGAAATGTCCTTGTAGGAAAAAGGCTGAAATGTTTAAAGGTAAAGGGCTACCAAGTCTGTAACTTACTCAAGTGCTTCAGAAAAACAAATACATCTCCTCTCTCCCTCCCTCCCTCTCCCTCCCTCTCCCTCCCTCTCTCTCCCTCTCTCTCCCTCCCTCTCTCTCCCTCTCTCCCTCTTCCTCTCCCCTCCCCTCTCTCTCCCTCCCTCTCCCCCCCTCCCCCTCCCTCTCTCTCCCCACCCCACCAAAGAGAGGCCCTGGCCAGGTAGCTCAGTTAGTTAGAGTGTCATCCCAATACTCCAAGGTTGTGAGTTTGATCCCCAGTCATGGCACATACAAAAAAAGCAACCAATGAGTGCATAAGTAAGTACAACAACAAATCAGTTTCTTTCTCTCTCTGAAAAAGTCAATTTAAAAAGAAAGAGAGGAAGAAGGAGGAAGAATAAAGCAAATATAGTTAACATTTGGGGAGTCCATCTAAAGGGTATTCGGGAATTCTATGTATTATTTTTATAACGTTCGGTAAGTCTGAAACTATTTCACAATAAAAAAATACTTTTTCTTAATTGCGCATAAGACCATAACAAGCAGGGAAGCCAGCACTGTGACGCAGAGCGCTCCGCACCACAGAAGAGCTGTGCCAGGCCTCGCCGACATCCAACCCCTGCTCCTTAAAGGGTCCATTCCCGCAGGTGACTACAATTTTACATTTCAAATGGTCGTCCTGGAAAAAAGGCCATAAACAAACCATGCTGAACTAGTCTAATCTACTTCAAGTCTGGAAGGCTCAACTGGCTTAGAATTTCTGGATTATCTTTTGTGACTACTTTGCCACAAAAGCTACTTTGACAGAATGAACAGGTTTCGATTGTTCTGAGAAAAAAAATGACCAATTATTTTCATAACTTGAAACTCTGAGAAAATACTTCTGATTTACTTTGCTTCCTCTTCACCCAAGGAAACTGGACACATCCCCAGTGGTCATGGGGTCAATAAGTAACCATACCAGCAAGTAAAGCATTAATGAATTTTTATTTAACAATGGGATCTCCCCTTAATTAAAAAGCAAACATCCCGCGTTCAATTCAGACAGTGCTTCAGTTTCCCCAAATGTTGACCTGAAATCTAAGGTAAAAAAACTATAGCCTTGTCAGTAATGGTTTCCTTTTTTCCTTGGAGCCCTGTATGATAGAAATAATAATTTATTATAAGTGTCCAAACTCCTATTTTTGTGGAGAACGAAATGCATCTATGGTTTTCATGCAGTAATATTTTCATGGATGTTCGTGTCTTATACAGATGCACTATAAGCATTATCAGAATTAGGCACCTTCACTTTCTCACATAGAATTCCCTGGACTGAAAAACGCCTTCACAGCACAGTGCAAGTATAGCTAATGTGATGAATCTGATCCTCCTACGGGCAAATAGGTCTGTTTGGAGAAAAAGCAGGGGCCACAATCACCACCCCTGAAGCCAGAAAGATGCACAGCTGTGACCACAAAGAGTCTGCTTCCATATGAATGTGCTTTCAGCCCCAAACAACGCTCACCTCTCAGCTGCATCCTCCCACCACAAAAGCTAAAAGCCTAAACCCTGCTCTGCACACAGAGCAGAACAAGGGGAAGGGCTGACTGGAGGGCACAGTGTTGTGTTCTGTTCACTGCTACACACTGCCTGCCTAGATCAATGCCGAACCCCGACTAACAAAAGCATGTTTGCAGACTGTCGAGCAGGGCTTGTTGGGGGCCTGGGGGGCACAGATGGGAGTAATGGCTACCCACCATAACCGGATGCACCAGCTTAAGTGGTGTGCTCTGAGTGTAGGTCTGCCCTCAGGGCCCGCCGGAGAACGCAGACCAGCACTGCAGTTTGTCTGCTACTACCGGATCCCTCCCGTCCTCCCGTCCTCCCATCCTCGTAGGCACGCCGCACTTTCTCCAGTCTCACAGAACACCGTCCACCACCACGTGTCTGTCCTTCCCTCGGGACCCACCCACTTTTTGCTCTCTTTCACGACAAGCTCTTAAAAAAGAGCTATGCTCACTGCCACCTCGTCCTCACCTCCCACTCCTTCCTAATCCCACTTAGGGAGGCTTTTGTTCCTGTCACCTCATCAAGTCACCACCTTCCATGCTGCCAACACCAATGCAAGTCTCTTGGGGCTCATGTCACTTGCCTCTCAACAGCACTTGACACAACTGATCTCTTTCTTTTTTAAAATCCAGGTTTAATTAAAATATCATATCAGCTTCAGGTGCACAACATAATTTGATATTTGTATATATTGCAAAATGATCACCATAACAAGTCTAGTTAACATCCGTCACCATACACAGTTACAATTTTTTTGTTCTGATGAGAACGTTTAAGATTTACTGTCTTAGCAACTTTCAAGTATGCAATGCAGTGCTGTTAACTGTAGCCACCATGCTGTATACTGCACCCCCATGACTCATTTATTTCATAAGTGGAAGTCTGTACCTGTTGACCCCCTCGCCCTCTCTCCTTCTTGAAACACATTCCTCACTTGGCTTCTGGGACCCCGTTTTTCCTCCTACCTCTCTGGTCTCTCCCTAATTCAAACTGGTGCCAGCCCAGGATTCAGACCTCTTCCCTGCCTGTGCTCTCCTCCTAGAGATGCTCATCCAGTCCCATCTTCAAATAACGAAATAATGATGATCCCCTCACTGCTCCTTCAGAGACCTCCAGATCCATATTTCCAACTGGCTACCCAACAAACCCACTAGGAACCAACTGAGTTCAGATGAATTCCTGACCCTCTCTAACTCTTCATCAACTTGTTCCTTCGCCAGAGCTATTCATCTGTGGCAGACACTAGACAGATGTCTACCAGACCCTCTTCCTCTTCTTCCTGGGCACCCACCAAGAGACTACATTCCCCAGCCTCCCTTGCAGTGGGGTGTGACCATAAAATTGAGTTCTAACCAATGTGAGGACCATTCAGGCTTCCCTGGCATCCAGCTCTAGGCTTTCTCCTTTCAGCCTGCTTGATGCAAACTTGCGGACCTTGGGAAGTCATGTGTTAAAGATGGCAAGAAACTGGGTTTCAAATCACTGCTGCCCTGCCTATCGAGAGCACCCACCGGGACTTACCTGCTACCATAGCTGCATTACTGTAATTAGTACACTATCTCAAAAAACAAAAACAAAAACAAAAAAACAGGCACCTGCATTCATCCAGCTACACAGGTCAAAACCCTAGGACTCATCCTTAAGTCTTTCTTTTTCACTATCGACATTAAATCCAATGGTAGGGAGTGAAGACTGTACCTTCAAAACATATCCTATCTGCCTGCTTCTCAACTCAGCCATTACAGACACACCTCAGATATCACAGGTTTGGTTTCAGGCCACCGCAATAAAGCAAGTATTGCAATAATGCAAGTCGTAATCTTTTTGCTCATAGAGGATCTTACCTTCAGTTTGTTAAAAACAAAAAACACAACATCTGTGAGGGGCAATAAAACGAGGTATGCCTGTGCTCTAACCCTAGCCCAAGCCACCTGATCTCTTACCCTTGACTGCAATAGCCTGTCCCCCTGTTCTAGTCTTGGCCCTTCCAAATCCTGTTCACCACAAACCAGTCAGAGTGATCTTTTCAAGACAGAAAACAAGACCAGACCCTATGTAATGAGTCCTTGTGAACTCTCAGATCTCCCGCTGCTTTCTCACTCCTCCACACCTGTGCATTCGCTGTTTGCTCTACTGGGCACACCCCTCCCTCCAGGTCGCTCACTCCCTTATCATTCAGTTCTGCACTCAAACGTTCCTCCTCAGTTCAGTTTTTCCCGTCCACCTTGTGCCCAAGAGTTGCCCCTCTCACACTCTCTACTCCCTTAATCATCTTCCTTACTTTTTCTTCCTAGCACTTCTCACTACCTGAAAGTAACAGATTCTCTATATATTCACTTATCTGTTCACTGCCTGTATGTCTGTAGGAATGCAGGGGTTTGTCTGTCTTCTCAGTGGACTACGATCCCAACCATGAGATTAAGCCCCAGGGCGATGAATGGATAAAATCAACCAGATATCCCTTCCACCTGAGGGACTCATGCGGGCTATCCTGCAAGCAGGTGATTAAAGCCCACGAGTAAGCATTGAAGTCTGACTGTGTGGCTCAAATCTCAGTTCTGCCACTTCTTAGCTGTGTGACCTGAGGAACTTTCGTAATTAATTCCAAGCCTCAGTTTCTCCACCTGTAAAAACAGGACCTACACCTCATTAAGAGTGAGACAATCATATAAAACCCTCAGCCCAGGGGCCTGGCACCTGGTTATATATTACTATGTATATTAAAAGTAATATTAAAAGTAATATATTACTATAGATGTTAAAAATAATAGAGCTGATACTTGTCGGGCACACACTGGGATGGCCAGGTCAACTGTCTACGTATGACCAGTATTCATTCTGACTGGCCTGTGCCCATATTGTCATAGTTATAAAAATATTCTTAGTATCACCTCTGATGGTTACATTTTAACTATAGTTGTTATACCTCTCCTGCTTTCTAAAGCTGTGACAGCTGTCCTAAAAATGAACTGGCAGGCCTCCTGACAGCCTTATTTCACATTCTTTCTTATATTATTTAGTAGAGTGAGTTATTTATTCCCCTCTCTCCTACTAAACTGACAAGTTCTTTAAAAACAAGGCCTATTTCATCTTTTAATTCCTTAAAAGGTATATCTTTTAATCCTTCTCTTTGCCCCCACTCATCCTGTAGTCTCTGGCACCATGGTTTGCTGTGGTGGGATTGCCACAGATACTGCCGAATGCAAGTCTCACACAAGCATCCACCCCCTAAGTACTGTGCCCACACTTGCCTGAACCTAAGGGTCATCTGGGGCACTTGCAGCCCCAACCTACACCTCCTGCATCTGAATTTGGCAGCAGGGTGGGGACAGATCTGGGAATCCCTATTTCTAATATAAATACCCACCCCATTCTTTTATCAAACATGTTTGGGAAACATGGCCCTAAATTATCACCCAGGATATTGCTTTCTCTTTGTTCTATCACCTGTCACACATGACCCAGTTACTGAAAAACTTCCCTGCAATATAAGGCTTTTATCTACACCTCTCACAGATGTTGCTTTACTTAAAACTCAAGAAACTGTTATCTTTTTGTTTTTTTGTATCAACATAGTTTCTTTCTGTCTTGATATGTAATACCTTTGAAAATTAAGACATCTCATTGTCCCAGTCCTTATCCCTCCCAATCACTGCACCTAAATCCAGTCTTATCTACCTATATGGTACTGAACTGTGACCCCCCCTTTTAATGACAGTGAGTGCATACATCCTCTTCCTCATCATTTACGAAAGTATTTTAGGAATGTCATTTTTTAGTCTTTCCAACTCATGACACAGTTTAGAATTCACAGCTCACTCAAGCAACACACTTGGTAATAACAGTGACACCACAGAAACCCACGTGTCCAAACTCCACCAGTTACCGGGGCACTGCAGAGCCCCCTCCTGAAGAGACCTCCACTATCTTTGAATAGTTAATAATGGGAGAGTTAAGCTTTCACATCAAGGCCAATGACAGTTCTTGTCCCCTCTAAGTCCAAATTCAGTGTCTTTTAACTTCCCCAAATTACAATGACAGATCACCTCTGGTCACAGAGCAAGCTTTGGTCAACACCAATAAAACGAACCCAGCTGGAAATACAAGTTTCATGCGTCTCAAACCTTCCTTCACCGAGATGACACCAAGCAGCTGACTCTGAGTCACAGCTACCAACATTTTAATCCGTTTTCCGAGAGTTTCAACTGCTCCCAAGCCATTAGGGATAATAATACTAATAAACGCTCACACGGTGGGCAGCCCGACGAAAAAGTCCTCGCAGGAGAGAAAAAGATAACCGGGTCGGGGTCCTGCCTCTGCTACTAAGTGGGCTGATGAAACCGAGCAAGTCCTTCCCTCTCGTAGGGCCTCAATTTCGCCAACTCCAAAATGAGCTGGATGTAGATGACCCCTCGGGTCTCTTTCAGCTCTAAGAACCTAAGAGTTGGGAGTCACCAAGGTAACCAAGACCCCAATTCCATAACAGACGATTCTGAGATCACAGAACCCAAACCCTTTACTTCAAAGAACAAGAATCCGACGTGAAAGCCACCTGACTCCCAGTTCAGTGCTCTTCCCACATCACACCGCCCCTTCCAAGAACACGAAATCTGTCAGAGAGAGGCATCCAGTCCTGCCTCGACTCTAATCAGGGCATGCGGCTTATTTCATCTTTCTTTTCTTTCCTTTCTTTTTTGTACTTTGTGCATTATTACCTAGCGGGAAAGAGCAAAGCGAGAGCGCTTAGACCAGACTCTTAACTAAATTCGGACCTCCCTATGCGGCGGTAGTCGCACCTGCTCCTGAGCTCAAGGTGGAGGCTCCGTTTCCATGGCGAGCGGGCGATAAAGAAACGACTCTTCTTTCCCGACCCCAGTTTGGCCCAGGCCGCCCCCTTTCTTGAAACGGGCCCCCCAAGCACTGTACCTGCTCCGCAACGGCGTGACCCCGCGTAGCAACCTCAAATACCACTGTCCAACGGAAGCCGCCATCTTGTCTCCTCCTTCTCAGTGAGCCACACCCCCTTTCTCACGAGAGGCGCACGCCTGTGGCGTCATGAGCCTCGAGCTCACGAAGCCAATAAGGAACACGGGGGCGTTAGGGCGGAGTCGACTGAGCTCCTCCCCCTAGCGGCTACTCGCCCCACCAGCCCTGTGCTTCAGACAATGCCAAAGCCAGATTGGGTAGAAGGTTCTCCCTTGCGCTTGCTAAACCTGGGTCCGGGCGCAGCGTTGCCAGTGGAGAGAGAGATGTTCATACTTCCAAGTATAAAATATACTTGTGTATTTCTCCTTTTAGTTCTGACAATTTTTATTTAACATATTTTAACGTCGATGCAAATTCTAGGTTGTTACGTCTTCCTGCTGGATTTGCCCTTTTTTTTTTTTACCAAGATGAATGTCCCTGTTTGTCTCTAATAATGCTGTTTGCCTTAAAGTCTAGTCCTATCTGATATTAGTACAGCTCTGCTATGTATGTTGTTTAGTGTTTGTATATCTTTTTCCATTATTACTTCAGATTCTATGTGTCCTTAATTAACAGCATGTCTTTTGTAAACCGCATATTATTGGGTTGTTTTCAGTCTGACAATATTCATCTTTTAACTGAAGCTATTGGCCTGTCATTAAATTACCCATATATTTAGATTTAAATCTTACATTTATATTCCTTTTTCTCTCTTTTCTCAGTTACTTTTGGATGTATCAAGTTTCTTAATTATTTCATTCTTCCCCATGTTAACTGATTAATTATAATTTCTAAATTAATCTTTTAATGGTTAACCTACAGATTAAAACATGTATGTTTGTACATACACAGAAATGCATAATTCTTTTTTTAAAGATTTTATTTATTGTTAGAAGGGAAGGAGAAAGGGAGAGAAACATCAATATGTGCTTGCCTCTTGTGTGTCCCCTACTAGGGACCTGCTGGCAACCCAGGCATGTGCCCTGACTTGGAATTGAACTGGTGACCCTTTGGTTCTCAGGCCAATACTCAATCAACTGAGCCATACCAGCCAGGGCAGAAATGCATAATTCTTAAGTATAATTCAACGAGGTTTGATAAATGTGTACAGCCACAAAACCATTAACCCAGTCAAGATATAGAACTTTACCATGATCCCAAAATATTCCCTCACGCTCTTCCATTACAAGTCTCTTGCTGTCCATAGGCAATTTCTATTCTGACTTCTAGCACTGTATTAGTGTAGCCTGTTCTTAAATTTCGTATGAATGTAGAATCATGCAATGTGTACTCTTGTTTGGCCTCTTTAAAAAAATCTTATTTTTAGAGAGAGCAGAAGGAAGGGTGAAAGAGGAGAGAAACATGAATTGGTCCATTGCCTCTTGTTCATGCTCCAACTGGGACCAAACCTGCAACCCAGGTATGTGCTCTGACCAGGAATCAAACCAGTGACCTTTTGCTTTGTGGGATGACAGGACGCCCAGCCAGTCGTGCCACACCAGTCAGGGCTGTTTGACCTCTTTTGCTCAGAATAATGTTTTTGAGATTCAAACATATTGCATATATTCATAGTTCAGTTGTGTTTACTGCTCATATTCCATTATATAAACACACCTTTGTCCTTCTATTGATGGGCATTTTAGTTCTTTGTTTGTGGTTATTATAAATAAAGCTGCTATAAACTTACTTGTACAAGTACTTTTTGTGGCCAGTTTTCATTTCTCTTGGGACTGGAATTCTGGTTTGTAGGGTAGGTAGATTTTAATTGGTAAGAACTTGCCAAATGATTTTCCAAAATGGTTGTAACATTCCTACCTGCAATGTATGAGTTCTGATTGCTTAACATTTTCACCAGTGTTAATTTTAGCTATTCTAAAGGATACGATGTGATCTTATGGTTTAAATATTATCCAGGTTAGTGATGTTGAGCATTTTATGTGCTTATCAATCATTTGTATTTGTGAAATGTCTGTTCAAGTCTTTTTTTAAAAAATTTTATTTATTTACTTTCAGAGAGAAGGGAAGGGAGAGAGCAAGAGAAACATCCATGTGTGGTTGCCTCTTGTGTGCCCCACACTGGGGACCCAGCCTGCAACCCAGGCATGCACCCCACCCAGGAATCGAACTGGTGACCCTATGAACCTGTGAACTGGTTCACAGGCTGGCACTCAATCCACTGAGCCACACCAGCCACGCCTCTTTGCCCTCATTTTAAAAAATTTAGTTATTTGAATTTTTATTGAGCTGTCAGTTATTTATATATTCTGAACATAAATCCTGTCAGATATATGTATTACAAGTATTTCTTCCAGTCTGTGGCTGATTTCTTTATATCCTTAATGGAGTCTTTTGATAAACAGAAGATTTTAATTTAAATGTTTCCGTTACTTTAGTTTTTTTAATCCCAAGAAATCTTTGCCTATTCAAGTCTATAATGATATTCTCCTGTTTTTTTCTATAAGCAGTGGTTTTATCTTTTATATTTTGATGTATGGCTCACCTCAATTTATGTGAATCAAGTTGTTTATTTTTCCATAAACTTACCTAGTTGTTCCAGCACTATCACTGAGAAGGGGAGGTGAAGGAAGGAGCCTTCTGGGGTGATGGAAATACCTAGGTAGTGGTTAGGTGGGTGTATAGATTTACCAGAACTCATCAAATAAAACATGTAAATTCTGTGCGTTTTCCAGTGGGTAAATTATGTATCAATGAAATGGAAAACAAAATCCAGGAAAACCAAAACAAAGACAAAAACTACTGAATTAAGCTTGGCTGAAGAAGTCTGCTCCATGAAAACTTCTCCAGTTTCTCTCTAGACATGCATTAAAAAGTTTTTTTTTGGGGGGGGGGTAACAAACCAATAGTTTTCTACTTTTGCTTTTCAGAGACCATTTCCGAAATGACCCTCCTAAATGCCAGGCTTGCTGCGCAGGTGAGGTGCCTGAAGCCTCTTCTGTTCCAGCTCATGAACTGTCATGCCAGTTCCTAGTGATACTAAGAGAAGGAAACACTGCAGCTCCTCCCCAAGAGAGATGGGAGGGATTGTCGTCAAGTGAAACCCTTGGCTACGGGCTCCTCTACTTCCCAACTGCCTTTGACACCCCTGGACTAGAAGCTTTCAACTACTTATGTGTTGACAAATTTTGTTTTATCTCATCTCCAGCTCTTGGTGTCTCAGAGAATGTTATTGAAGTTCTCCCAAAGCTGTGTTGCAGACCTAAATGTGGTGCATGACCTGTATAGCCGAGGGTCCAAGTTCACCATAGTTCACCAAGTTCGGCCACCTTCATTGTCCCAGGAAAAGCGATCTTTATACCATAGGAGCAGAGGAGCAGCTCATAAATAGCAGAAGCTTACTTACCTGAAAGAGGTATGTGCAGTTTGCATGATGCAGCCAAAGGGAAGAGATGACCCTAAAAGTAGCTCCTGGGGGATTCTTGGACAACAGTAAGCAAATTCTAGTCCCAACCTCATGACATTACAGGTGAAATTTTAACTTATTAATACCAAGCCAAAAGAATAAAATAACAGCCTTGAGTTATTTGAAAGGTTTCAAAAAAAATTTATTTTCATAAATTAATACACATAACGGTGGGGATTTTAGAGGCACAAACTACCAAACAGAAAAGGAACTGCAGGGGTATCGTGTATGCCAATGTTACCAAAAAAAAAAAAAAAATGTACAAAATGTCACTGAACTATTGACCATGATAATATATAAACACTTCAGGCAGCTATTTACTGGCCCAGACCAGCCCAAGGAGATGCTGAGGCCTCTCACCAAGAATTCAAATCCAATTCAGCACCAGAGAGGGACTCGTAAAGACATACAATGGATAAGCATCAAATCTGAGAGTATGCTCTGCTGGATGGTGGACTACATGGGGACCATCGTTTTACCATCAAAATAGCCGTTGCTTCTTTCTCATTTTGTGGTTAGGTATTAAATTTTGATTCTACTACAATTGAGCCTTCCTCCCCAGCTTTTTCTCATAAGAAATTCAGTTGTGGTTAAGGAGCCCTTCCCTTGCATGAATTCAGGAAAGGTCACTCCACATATCTGGCCAATTATTTAGACTTTGGATACAGCCACCCACAATGTGGTGTTTAAGAGCTCCTTTCCATGATACCAAGGGGAAAAGTTTACTGAAACAAAACAAGGGAATTTAAAATGCACCAACTGCACACATCCTCCCACCCCCAGGTAATGGGAGAAAAGGATTACTGCCTAAAAGTAGGTCTTCTGCGGATGTTGATACACGTGGCATTGATTGCGAGGTGGAACCCCAGCCTGGAGACAAACACTGGCTGTGTTCCACGAGGCTGCACCACAGCTTGGGATCTGCTGCGCCGTCAGGCACTCTCTGTGCTGCTCTTGGCTGGGTGGGCAGGGGATGGGCCCTGAGGGCTGGGTGGGCGGCGGGGTTCATACTTGGAGGACAGGGTCGGGAATTTACCTCAGATTGGCTCTGGCACCCACTCAAAAGACTCAGGCAAAATTGTGACAAATTGTCATGATTTTCACAGCTCTTGGAGGAGCGCAGAGTTTTGGGATTCACAGCATGAGTTTCTGAGCTTTTCAGGCTCCAGTAAGGCAAATGCTACATGTCTTTTCCCTGTACTCCCCTCAGCTGTAGCTCTCAGAGTAAGGTCAGAAAGAAAAAGTGGACATAATCTGGTGTAAAAAGTGATGAGGAATGAAGACATGGAGCTGGAAAGGGGACCAAAAGAAAAGAGGAGGGGAAGGTGGGTGGCGGAGGCAAATATAGTTATAAGTTAAAAGATGAGAAAACCCATAGTTCAAAGTTTCAGTGAAAAACTGATGGGCAGAACCGCAATTGAACCTGAGATTTTCCCTCTTTCCAATATCAGTAATGCTAAACCAGAGCTGAGTAAGTTGTAGTTAACTCTATCTCCCCACCACTTCGGTGGGAATCCCCACACTCAGACACTGCACCAGTCCCACCCCAGAACCAGACCCCTGCAGCCCAGGCAGGTGGTGTGCCAGCAACCGACTGACGCCTCCTGTCAGGCTCCAAGGCCCACAGATGGCGCTGGAGCTGGTTAGGCCAATGGCGAAAACAGATGTTAAGACAGGTGTGGCTAAGCGTGGCTAGAACCCATCATCTTCGGGTAAACAATTTCAAGTTTGCAATGGGGACCCGTTCTTAGCTTTGAAGGAGGGGAAGGGCCCTGGCCAGAGGGCATGCCAAGAATTTCAAGGATACTGTGGGTTGACCTCAGAGCTGCTTCTCCCCCACATTTCCAGGACAAGGAAGGAGCCCCGGTCCCCATTTCCTCCAGTTCTGCCTTCCCAGATGGCAGTATTCCAAATCACTGCTCCTAGCCTTTAAAATGCCAGGCCCGTAACAGGCAAACTTGAAATCATGTCTGTGTAACGTCGGGGACATCACAGTTGTGCCCACCTCAACTTCAGTCTGCAGGGGGACGTGACTGCCATGTCACTGACTCAGCTACACCGGCAAATGGGTCTGTGGGCTCACTGGGTGTGTGCAAGCTTGTCCAGCAGTAGTTCCCTGAAAACGTTTGTACAAGGGCACCATGTATTAGTCATCCCAGCCCCTAAAGCAAAAAGACAGAGAAGCATTTAGTGTCTACAAACCCTGTCCTGGGAAGGGAGAGGTACTGAGGTGAAACACAGGTCATGTCTATACAGTCTAGGCAAAGTGGATGTAGACCGGCAGAGTCTGGTTCACATCATGCAGAGCCTGTGTGGAGACCCGGCTCTCTTCTAACGCTATTTGGCCATGGCCTTAGAAGCCTCGGTGGATCACCAGGTACGTATTTAACTTACTAAATACTCTGTCTGAGGCAGTGGGCCTAGGAGACAGATGTGGCACTTTGTTTTTTCCTGCTAATGTCAGTTCTTCTGCTCCAGTGCAGCACAGACTGTCAACCTGCGAAGGAAAGGCACATAGAGACCCCCCACCCCACCCGATCTCCCCACCCACTAACATGGGGAAACGAAAGGAACCCAGGAGACACATTCCAGGACGGCACCGCTCACTCTCCTCTAACAGACTGACGTGAAAGCGTCTCGGGAGCTTTGACAGTTCCCACTGGCAGCTGCTTCCCAGCAGGGGCTCCTACAAGGATGGAAAGAGGTGAGTAGTGTCCTAAGGCTGGGTCTGGTATCCCATTCACCAGCCAAGGAATGTTAGTTCTCTGAACTCTTGTTTTGAAAGAGAGAGAGAGAAAAAGGATAAAACACAAGGAAAGAGGGGAGGGGAGGCAGGGTGAGGGAACACAGGGATCAGTGGAAAAGGAATGAAACCTCTGGGCCTGCTAACCCACACAGCATCCTCCTGCCCACAGACTCCTGTGGGCACAAAAGAAGCAGCTCAGCAAACGCTGGCATTCTACACTTCCAGTAGGTTTGCTCCGGGAGCCCAGAGTACAATGAGGTGTCTCCTCAGCGAGGGCTGGCTGTGGAATTTCATGATCCCACCACAAATGCATCACTGAGTTTGAATCATGTGGCATCGCCTCTTTCCACTCAGAGCAGGTTGCTCTGACAGCTGCAAACACTATGGGTCGGCCTTTATCACCACCCAAGCTGTTGTACCCAACATTGTGACATACCAACACCGCTTCTGAAAAACCCATTAAGAGACCATACCCAACCTGCACACTTTTTAAATGATTGGGAAAGAAACCTGCTCTTTCTTCTGTCATTAAAATTAATACATCTACTTGCTTAGTGGGCAAGAGTGAGAACCCAGACAAAAAAAAGTGCTCCCTCTAATGAATTACACCAGAAGGTGGAGGGAGATGGGGAAGGGATTGCTTGAAACACGTGAATGGAAAAACGTCTCTGCACTGTCCCATACCATGCACCGATAAACTGGGTCGGATGTCTACATTATATTCTGAAGACATGTATTATCTTCCTCCTCGATGTCTTAAAAAATGCTTTAAAATCACATTTAAAGGCTCCAAACATGCAGCAATTTAAAAAAAAGGAAATAAAACAAATGAAAATAACATCACAACATTAAAAAGTGCAACTTACTTCGAATGGGGCCTAGATGGGCTCCTGTGGCACTAGTGACAGTCACAGAAGGGAAAAGAAAAAATGATGGGAAAAAGCCACACACACACACACACACATACACACCCCCCCCCCCAGGTTCTGGGCAGACGGACTCAAACAATTAGAAAACACCACAGGCTCATCTTTACTCAACTACTGAAATGAGCCGGTGAGACCGTGAAGGACAGGACAGGACGCCAGGTCCCCCCCTCTCTAGGCAACGTCTCTAAAGAATCTTGGTCTAGCACCACCGTAAACAATGTGGAACTTTCACATGGACGTGCAAATGCTGTGAGTCCTTGGAATCCTAGTGTCACTGAAGGTACACTGTGTCCTCCTCCTATGGATGGCAGAGCATGGGGAGAGGCGGCCAGATGTCACTCAGGACCACTTCTAGGAGAAAAGGAGCATTCCTGAGGTTCTATACTCAGCAGTAGAAGCAGAGGACCCTCCTTCACCAGTTTCTAAAAAGGTTGCACCTTGAAACAGGTAAAAATCCATGGACTGCATTTTGAGTGGTTTGGGCATAGGGAAAAACTAGGCAGCCTCTTCTAAGGAGGCCCAGAAAACCTAACACTGAGACCCCCAAACCAAATTGCTTCTCAACAACCAGATGATGGCTCCTGTTCCTCTTCCTTGGCAAAGAAGGTCTCCAGTTCCATTAGTTTCTGTATCAAAAGGGCATCCAGCTCTCGACTCTGCAGTGCCGCCTTCTGGGCTCTGGTGAAGCTGCCTGCCACCTTGACCTTACCACGAGCTCTCCTCTTTCGTGGGACTGTAAAATCCTGAAATTCTAGAACTCGCTTCCTCTTCTGTTGGCTGATTGAAATTAGAGTACCGTTTCGTTCCTTAGGTTCCTCAAAGATGGTCTCTAAACACCTAAGGGTACAATACAAAACAGAATCACCCACACACTGACTCACAAAGCAACACCTACAGTCAACAGGGGCTGAAAGCTGCCTGCACCGACAAATCTTCACTCAGTTGTTTCCTCTGGCCAGTATCTAGTGAGTGAGTGAGTGAGTGTGTGTGTGTGTGTGTGTGTGTGTGTGTGTGTGTAATAGGTACTAGAAGCACATAGTGAAAAAAATGAAATTGGACAAAAAGGTAAAGAAAAAAGTAAGACTGACCCCTAATAGGCAACACCAGCACCAGATTTTTGTGTATCCTTCCAAAAGCCAATGTATAGACATGCTCTTTGCATAAAGGTCCAAATAAGTAAGCATTTTAAAATTAACGAGCCACACAGGGCTCTGTTACATATTCTTTTTTTGTTTGTCTGTTTTTAAACAACCCTTTAAAAACATGGAAATCATTTTTAGTTCACGGGACATTAACACTTGAAAGGGAGAAAGACACACTGGCTGGACCTGGCCCCTCGTGGCTGCACCAGGGCCCGTGTCCTCCAGCTCAGTTTCCTTCGTACTCCGGTCGCCTCAACCACACACACTGCCCTGGGCACTGCGTCTCCCTGGCCTTGGCCTATCAATGACTAAGACTGTTCCGATTCAGTACGCGGCTATCTGACTCATTTTCTTAAATGGCTATACAGTGTACTCTGTTTTAAGATGAATCCAATTTAATCAGAATCCTGTTAATGGATATTTTAAGTTGTTTCCAATCCTTTCATATTATTTAGTAATGCTACAATAAATAGTCTTATACAGAAGTCTTAGAGCAAATGTTTGTCTTGTAGGATAAAATTCTAGCACTCTCCTGCTTCATCCCAGATACCATAGGAATTTAAATGTGTAATGACTTGAACTGAATTCAGACCCAAATGCAGCCAAGTGAAACCTTTTCGGTATTTGAGTTTGGAATCCTGTATCTGAAAATCAATGGTTATCAGTCCCAAATACAGCCAGCATATTTAACAAAAACTCCAGTGCAAACTGAAAGGAGGCTACATTTTCTGTACCTACCTAACCCAATACACATTCCTTTCCCATTCTGCCACTGACCACAATTCATGCGCTGGGGACTAAAAATACCAATTCTAATGAATTCCAAGACCCAACACTGGAAGAACCTGAACATACCCTTTCTGAGGTTAAAAATTGGAGATTTACATCAATCATTTCAGAAACCCTCCCCATCTACTATTTCCTACCCACATGTACCTACCTGTTTGCAGGAGGAGACTTATAATTCTTGTTGGTATATATTTCTTCTAAGCTGAACTCCTTTTTCTTTAACCTGAAAGAGAACAAAATGAAGTCACGCTCTCTTACAAGAGATGGCCGGCTTTCCGACTCCATCCTTTCCATTCGTATACGAGTACTTCCACCTTTCCCGTGATCCGTTTTAGGAGTGTCTCGTGGGAACGACGTGTACTGGGTTTCCTGTTCCGGGCTGCCGCTCTTCAGCTTTTTGAAATGGAGTTCGTTTGGACTTACTGGGAATGACATCATTGAATTTATAAACATCATGTTATTTTACAGCCTCTTTCTTCTCCTTATTTGACTGTCCCCCTCTCTCTGTCTGTTTTCCCCCTATTTCCTGGCTTGAAAATTATACATCCTTCTAACCTTTTAGTGGTTGGCAAGAATTAAAAAAAGATTTTATTTATTTTTTAGAGAGGGGGAAAGGAGGGGGAAAGAGGGAGAGCAACATCGATGTGTGAGAGAAACACCAGTTGGTTGCCCTTTGCATGCATCCCAACCAGGGACCAGGCCTGCAACCCAGGACTGTGTCCTGAATAGGAATTGACTCGGCGACCTTTCGTTTTGAGGGATGACGTCAACCAACCGAGCCACATTGGTCAGGGCTGGCTGGCAAGAATTTTATGGGCATACTCAACTTAGAAATTGAAGTGCATTAGTGTTTTTACCCTTCTTCCAAACAACACAAGGTCCCTGGAACTTCTAGGTTGGATCAATACTGTCCCAATTTATGTTATTAGTGTTCTGTTTTGTCTTTTTAAATTTGTAATTTATTTACTTAAGAAGCCAGGTCATTTGGCCTGCAAATCCCCCAGTCAAGATTTTTTTTTTTATTATATCTACTTAGTGTCATTTAACATGTTCCTTTGACTTGAACATTATGGATTAACAACTAGATATAGAGGCATAATCAGATTTAGGTGTCTGGTTTGATAGGAAGATTTTTAGGTAGCGGTGTTTATTTCCATCACCAGGGACATGATCCCTGTTGTCACCCTTTTTGTGATATTAATAGCCACTGATAAACACTATTATTTCTTTAGGGTTACACGTAGTCTATCATTCCTCCTTTATTCATTTGGTAGAATTCTGCTATCTAAATAGAAACTTCATGCTCATCAATTTTGGGGGGAACCCTAAGGAAAAGCAGGTCACAAGCTTCGTTCTTTCCCTGTATTTACCAATGTCCAAAACAATTCATTGGTTCCTCGATATCATCCAAATACAGCCAGTGAGTTTTACTTTAAAGTATCACTACAAACTATTGGATTTTAACATATTTGATGAGCTTTAATCTGTTAGTTATTCCTTGTGACACTCAGACTGCAGCATGAGTGTCACAAGGAATAATGGCCAAGGGGAGTTCCAGCTGGTTCCTGAATCTCCCCGATATCTCGGGGTCTTCGAGAGCCCCACCACTTTCTGGTGTGACAAGATAGCTTATGCTCATCTTGTATATTTCCCACCCGAGACCTGTAATCAGTCTTCAAGGAGTCCTGGTTCACACACCACACATTCACCCTGTTATTGACTTCTGTATGAGTGAACTCAACTCATCTGTTTATTGTTACTGTAATTTTTGCTACAACATAAAAGATAATAGCTACAACCCTCAGGTCACCAGTCTCAGTAGAAACTTATTTTCAGAGAACATAACTTTATCATGAAAGAGCGCATTGCTGCAAGGTTTCTATGCCTTGAAGCCATTTCAGGTAAGAAAAGGAGATTGCAGAGCCTGGCATTTAACTTTTTGGCACGTTTTAGTTTCTTCCTGGTTTTTGGAAAGTCTTAACTGAGGTTTATTTGGCTCAATTCCAGTTCAGCAAAGAACATGTCTGTGGAAACTACACACAACGATTAACAGGGATACAATTTTTCAGTGATTTAGCCAGGCATTCCAGGAAACAACAGCTACTTTGCTTAACAATTGCAAGAGTTACTTAGATCGAGGATGTCAGAGGGGAATCAGAAACTGAAAGAACAGGCTCTCAGGTAGTCATTCTGACTTGCAAATCAGCGCAGACGCATCCGTGTCCAGTTTCTGAGCTGAGGTGAAGGTCAGTGACCCAAGCTCGGATTCTAAAATTCCTGTGCCCTCAACAGACTTCGCCTTCTTCCGAGGGGCTTCTCTCCCTGGACATGGTGAGATGACACAGACTGGCTCAAAAGCACAGACACTTTCTGTGGAGATGTCACCCTGCCTGGAGTGGCTCTGGCAGAGTCTACACTTGTCTTCCACCCAGTGGTTCCTTGATCTCTCCATCACTTGATCTGCTTTTACAACTCGATTCCCCTACAGTAGGAAGTGTCTGGAGACTATTCTAAACTACAGTTGTGCTATTCTAGTAGTAACAAAACCGCCACCATGTCATATAGTTGAAATCACAAAGTATGGACTTGATTTCCCTACAACATATTTGACTTGCTGTTATTTCTAATGGCATTCATGAAAGGAGCATTGTTTCCCTCCATGCTTTGGGATTTGTTTTATATTCCCTTAACTTTTATTTAAGGCCAAATCTGGAAGTGGATTTCTTGAGAAACTCTGTGTTTGTTACTTTCAAGAGCTTGAAGGCACTACCAGCCTGGGACCACTGTAAACTAAATTCTCAGCTTAAGGTTTTTTTTAGTCTCCTGGTGACATGTACTCAGGATACAAATCTGTGAGAAGGCCAGCTTGTGGCTGTTAATTCTCAAGGGCAAGTTCTTTTTCTCCACCCAGTGACAGGATTTGGGGAAAGTAATTTCCTTTGTTGTCCGCTTGGGAGTTGAGGGAAGAGAGCAACCCAGGTTTCTTTTTGGTTCCTAGTGAGGGATTGCCCTCTGTGGGTGTGGGTGTCAATTTAACGTGTGTGTGCATCTCATATTCGACTCTCATTTTAGTACGGACAGATTTTGCCTTTTGTCATCTGTACCCATGAGTCCAATGAAAACCTAAGCTTAGAGTAACCCTGATTTTGGAAATGCCCTCAAAGCAAAAGCTGGCTTTTAATGTTCACTCACTTGTTTCCCTTCTGGATTGCTACTTTCATCTAGCTTTTGGTCTCTAAGAATTCCTTATTCTCCTGCAATTTACTGATGCACATAAAAACTAATATTTATTGTGCATTGTTATTGGTTTTTAAAAGGGAAGTTAGCAAGATAGTGCATCTGCCATACTGCCAAAATAGAAGTTCTAGTGCCTAACTTCTACCCCACATACACTTAAGTCACAGGTTGATGGTAAAAAAGGAGCTGAGATGAAAGCTCATGGACGTATAGGTTTTAAACTGTACCTGTCGCTCACTGGCTTTAGGGCAAAAATCGGGAGTCGTATCTCCAAGATTAGTTCTGGCCGTGTGATTTTATGATGAAATTGTGGCAAATTCACCACCTAAAGCTCATGCATTTTCTAGGGAAAGCTGCTGCATTTTCTGTCACAAGGAAGGCAGGTCTGGAGCTGTCACTGAAAATTCTCTGCAAAGGGCATGGTCTTGAAGCTGAGATGTGCTGACGTGCACTCACGAGAACACAGCAGTCATTTCCGATGGCATCTGATTTCTGGCTTAGAGAATGGCCAGGACGCACTAAACCTCTCAGATGACCAAACTGCTTAAGTAACGATGGCTTTTATTCTCTGACCTAGAGAGAACAAATCTATAAATAAGGCCAAAGACAAAACATCAGGCATTTGGGGGCGGGTTTAAATTCTATTTCTGAGGAACTATGTGTCCCATTTACAAATGTTTATGGAAGATGTGACTGAAGAAATAATTTATATAAAATGCATGAATTTTTATTCCCCTGAAACCTCTATAAAATGTTGTAACTTCTACTTCCTGCTAACAACAAAAATTATACAATAAGCTATTATGCCAGTTGGTTTGTCTTTTCTCTTACAATAAATATTGAAGCAATCATGAGATTTATACAAATTAATGAATTTCTGATTTTTTTACATGCTGCTTAATTGTTTCTTTTTTTTTTAAAAGAAACATTTTATTTATTTTTAGAGAGAGGAAGGGAGGGAGAAAGAGAGGGAGAGAAATGCTAATGTGTGAGAGAAACAATGACTGATTATCTCTCACATGCCCCTAACTGGGCGCCTGGCCTGCAACCCAGGGAATCGAATGGCAACCCTTCAGCTCACAGGCCAGCGCTCAACCCACTGAGCCACACCAGCCAGGGCCTTAATTACTTCTAAAGTCTAATTACAGAGTTTGATTTAGGTATGCATACATTTTCTGAAGCAGTATCATGCTTCTACCATACTCTTCACTTCATAGGTTTTAATTTTAGCCCCACAGTACATTGCCTTATTATAAATTCAGTAATGAGAGACAGCATTATCACAGTTTTAATAACACATTAAAAATGGATAAATTAATTATATTATTATACCTGATTTTTGACTTACGGTTTTTACAAATGTACCTTACAAGGTGTGTTTTATAATTTATGTCTCAATGTTTTGTTTAACTTTCTTTATGGTGCAAATTAACACATTTACTTATGTTGGAAAACAGAAGAGTTAAGAAGAATGACTTGGGTGATGGGCCTGAATAATAAAAACTGCCATTGCCTATTAAGCTGTATGTCAAGAATTTGCCATGAATTTAATGCACTAACTCTGCAACTTCAAAGTTTTTTTTTTACAAAAGACTATTTGAATAAAAGCATTTTGTCAAAAGATATCTTAGGCAAAGGTTTATTAAAATCTTATTTTTTCAACCCCTTTCACTGTACTAGATTTAAATAAAGTGCCCCTAAATGAAAGAGTAACATGTAAGTCAGGTATTTGTACGCACTGGTCAGATCTTTTAGGTGTATTTCCCAAACACTAAAACCCTGACTGGGTAACCTATCTAAGTCAGTGCTTTTTAATCCTTTGCTTTAAAAAAAAAAGATAAATCATTAAATATAATTTGATGACAGATCAGTCTATAATTTTTTTGTATATTATTTGAAAGAAGTTGAAAAGATTTAATATCATTACTATATTAAAACTCTCCACTCCAAAGTACTTATATATATAAACAAGGTTTTTCAGAACTTTTATTTACAAGATAGAATACATCTGATTATGGTAATTACTCATTCTAGTAATAAGTACTAATCAACCTAGGATATCTGAAAGATTTTAAAAATATTTTTTGAAAAGGCATATGTTAGAATGATCACTAACAGAACTGAAAGATAAAAACACAATACATTGAGGTGGAAACCATGTGGGAAAAGTGGACTGTGAATCAGGACCATAGTATCAGTCAACTATTTATTGTATGTGTGTTGTGTAAAGCAATAGAATAGCTATGGTACATTTTTTCTCAGTTGGACTGTACAGCAATTTTAAGCTTTGGGAATTCTTATATTTTACAGAAAGTTCTGGAAGTACAGAAAGATTATGAAAGTTACCTTGGGTGACTTGGGGGACCACTGTTAGTTAGGCTTCCATTTGCCAATGAGAAATGAAGGAATGAGGTCTACCACATGAAAATGTAACTTGAATGTAACTCAAGAGCTCCTTTTCAAAAATGTTTAAATTTTCAAAGTGTGTCTGTGTAACATTCATAATTCCAAAACTGGAATAAGGCTAAACACATAATTTGGAAATCTTTTTTCTTTTCCTTCACTTCATAGGATTTGCAATTGTCTTTACCATGAAAAAATTAACCTTTAGAAACCAAATTTTTAAAGGCTGTAATATAAACCAGTACTTGGATCTGGCATTTTCTTAAAAATAAAAAAAAATTTAAACGTCTTTCCTTTATAACATTTAGGTCCCTTCCTAGTTTTGTACACAGGATGCTGTGAGCTTGGGCTGTGGGACTGGTGAAGACCCGTGTGAGACAGAACATCTGTGTCATGACTGACACTGTGGCCCCACAGGTTTCTTAACCACTGAGCCTCAGCACCCTCACCTACACCTGGGGGTGACGACAGTGCTGACCTCCCAGCACCACTGAAGGACAAGCAGAGATTATTCACCCAAAGGGAGAGCACAGTGCCAGGCGTAGTGAGCTCAGTGCAAATGATTAGGAATGCATTAAAATATCTCTGCACGTGAGTCTCTGGCCACTTTGCCAATGAATACCTTTGGATAAATCCTAGAAGTACAATAGCTCAGGATATACAACCATTAAAAGGTCATTACAGTATGCCAACCAATTTCCCCCAAAAGTGAAGCTATGTGTATCCGAGAAAGAGCTCACCTTTTGGGTCGAGGGAGGCCCATGGGAGTAAGATTAGGGTCTGGCTTAGGAATGGTTTTCCGGATGCGAATCTGTGAGACTTTCTTTGGCCTCTTCTCTGGCTCAGCCTATTTTTAAGGGTTAAAAAGAAAGACAGTCAAGTTATTAGACATTTTGAATATAAAAAGTCCCCCCTTTCCTTGAACCTCAAGATATCACTTCCTTGGCTCTAGTTAAGTAGTTTATGACAAAGTTTCCCCTCCTACTGCTGCCACAAGTGTTTTCAGCAACTACCCTTTTTTATATTACTAAAAGAGAATTATACATTCAGTTCAGATATTGAGTTATTAATATCTGTTGGAGACAGATGCTGCAAAACTGAAATATACCATCATTCACTCATCTTCTTTGAATGCATGAAGCAGCTCTGTGGTCTAATTCTCTAAGCATTATTAAATTCTATCATCAAGAAAAAAGGATCCAGGAAACTTCGTAGATGAATAGATCCAGGGCCCTGGCAGGTGTGGCTCAGCTGGCTGGAGCACCATCCTGTAGCCTGAAAGCGTTGCAGGTTTGCTTCCCAATCAGCGCCCATGCCTAAGTTGCGGGTTTGGTCCCTGACTGAGGAGTGTGGGACAGGCAGCCGAACAAGGTTTCTCTCTCACACTGATGTTTCTCTCCTTCCTGTCCCTCTCTCTAAAATCAGTAAGCATGTCCTCAGGTGAGGATTTAAAAAGCAAAAAAAGAAAAGAAAAAGAGAACAAGGAGAGACCCAGGGTATCCGTTAGTGGCCAAACATAAAACCTCTTGCTTTGGTCATCTCTGGAACTCAGCTAATGGTAAAGGTGGTAAGTAAAGCTACTCAGGGGCCCACCTTTACCTATCATGTGGTCTGTAGTCACTGGTGGACACCTCCTGTGTCACTGTCATCCTACCCCACCAGCACTTTACACTTACCTCTTTCTGTTCTGGAGAACTACTTTGTGGATGGGGGCATGGTGCTGTCACACCATCCAGTTCATCTAATCCAGGAACCTGGAACTCAGAGGCTGAAAGCAGGAGCTTGCTCACAGCTGAGTCTGTTACCAAGCAAGACTTTGGTACCAAGGCAGGGAATGGAGGCTCTAGCCTAACAGCACAGAGAGAAAAACAGAGAAGAAAATATAAGTGGATTCACTTATTACTTCAGCACATTCAACTTAATACCCAGACTAGGGTTGAAGCCTTTTTCCAGAAATGACCTTTCAAGTCACTTCTGGACCCGGCCTGTGTCTGCATGTATAAAAATTTACAAGAATGTGGTCAATCCATTTCATTGGTATAGAGTGATGAAATATGTAGAAAGGAACAGATTTTTTGGAAGGGAGAGGACATCTAGTGAACGAAACAAATGAAATAAATGTACTGGGATGAGATCAATCCCATCCAGGCACTGAAGCTAGCTAAATGACCAAGAAATAGCCTGAGAAGGAACTTACTGTACAATGAGCTGGCCGAATGATTGTGACTCCCGCCCCCATATCTGGTATCGATTGTATATCCTTACTTGCTACTTATAATAAAACACTTTTGAATCTCAGATTCAATCTGGTTTAGAAGAACAAGAGCTCAGATTCACACTGTGCCTGATGCATACCATCGGCTAGTATATTCATTCTCTCTCTCTCACACACACACATGCGCGTGCACACACACACACACACAGACACACTTTGCAAACCCTCATGTCCCAGGAGCCATTGGAGTCTTACCTCATCTGACTGCCGCTGGTGTTGTAAGTAGCTTCCATGCCTGGAAGAGGCACATATGGTAACATGGCGTGGCTGAAGTGAAGCAAGAGTACAAGAGCAATAGGTTAGGGCAGTGGAACAACAGCAAAGGTTTTGATGTCATTTAGGTTTGGCACATGACACTAACTTAAAGCCCTAGGAAGATAAGAAATGTCATTCACTCAGAAAGATGAAAGCCTCCCAGTTAGGAGAATTACATTCCCATCGCTGGAGAAGAGGCAGGCTGACAGGAAGGTTGTTTTTAACTCGAATGGAAAGAAGGTAGAAATAATCATAGGACAGTAAGAGGAAGGAGGGGAACAAGAATGATCTTGACTCTTACACTTTTAAATCAAGTTGTTGAACAAAAATTATAGATCAACATCGTATACTATACCCAGCCCTATATTAACTCTATTAAAATAAAACCTGCCAATATCTATAACCTTATACAAAATTATGAAGAAAACCTTACTTTCTTTAAAGCCAAGTTCCACATAAAACATGGTTGTGTGGAAGAAAACTATTAACAGGATGGTTGGTCCCTTAATAGTGAATCTTTTACTTTTATGGATGGAATGATAGTTTTAATAATCACTTAAAGATACATGAATACACGATGTTGGAGAGTTTTTTGTGCTTCTTAAAAGTAAAACCTGAATCGGTTTCTACTGAATTCGGAACAGTACACTATGATGACCATATAGTGCAATTCCTCTTAGAGGACAAATTTGTTCAACGGCTAGGAAAAACACAGATAGTTCTGATTTTTGGAATGCAACTCAGTATTCTCTGAGGAGGAGTATAGATAAAAGGAAAGTTAAAAAAAATAATAAAAAAAATAAAAAAAAAAAACCTGACCAAATCAGAGATTGGGAGGCCTTAGTTCTAGGTTAGCTCAGCTGAAACACTAACCAGGGAAGTGATCTAGTTAGAAAAATGCTATGTGCCTCAGGCTCACCATCCATCAAAAATGCAAAAAAAGATGCCTGTCCAACCTATAATACAGAGTGCTGGAGAATAAGGCTCAAATAAGAAAATGGTATGGAAACAAATTAATTTAATCTTTGTTAACTGAAGTCTTGCTTTTTGGGGCTACCCAGCTTATCACACTAAACATTTCTGAGTGTTTTTAGAAAAACAGAAAATTTCTAGATTCAAAGCCAAAGCACATGATGCTAAGGCACTTTTACAGCCAATGAGAAGAAAAAGCCCCTACAAACAGTATCCCTTCGCCTTCCACTCGAATTAAAAAATACGATAAATTTAATTTTAAAAACTAAAGTAAAATTAAATTAAAAAATAAAAGAAAATGCCAGATATAGAAAGTAAGGGAGAGAGCCAATATTCCACACCAGAAAACAGATGACATTTCAGGTGGGAAAAAGTTCTGGAAGAGGGAAAAGCGGATGCACACCTACCTTCCCAGAGAGAGATGAGTAACTACCCTCCTTCTACATTAACCTCAGGAACAAGCAGTTTAGAGAAGGAAACATGATAAAAGCTGTGTTTCACAGACACAGAGTAAGAAAAATTATGAGACTGTAGAGGCACACCGACGTACTGGACAATAAAAGTAGCACACCATCATTTAAAACAACTTGACTCATTCTAATGTATTTTTATGGCTGCATTATAAGAAGCAAATGTTTTTCTAGTACTTATAATAGTAATTCATCTTTCAATTTAAATCAGCCACATTTAGGTTCTGGGGTATTTTCCCAAAACCCCTTTATTTATTTAGTTTTCTGTTAAGATGCCCAGAGAACTTCACAATATGCACCAGCAGCTTTTTAGTGACAGAATGATTCTTGTAAAAGACTGTCCACATACACAAAGCTCCCAGACTATTTGGAATTTTAAGGCTTTTTAAACTATAGCAATGATAAGGGCAAAATAAAAAATGTTTCAAGTTTCTTTTATCCAAAGGATTCCAAATAGGAGGATTTATCTATTATGCCTAAAGCAGATCTTTGGGGATATAACTCTCAGATTCTTTTTTTTCTCTTATTTTCAATTAGAAGGTAAAATAATACTGGTGAAATTTTCTTCTTAGTGGTCAAGCCACAAGAACTTTTTTCCAAGTTCACTTAAAATTCTATAAATTCTACATCCAGAATATGTAAGTGCCAATCTTTGAAGCCTCTCTGCTCCAGAAAGAAATGCAAAGGTTCATAAAACTATGAACCCTTGATGATGCCTACATAATTAATTTATTTAAAAAGCATTTCTTCTGTATCGTTTACCCACCAAACCCTGAATTAGCTGCAGGCTGTATAATAGTTTGTGAAGAAGTTATAGTTACAAGCCATTATTTGTCATTACTTAAGAGTCTTTAACTTGTAATGGTGTTTGTTTTTTGCAAGGTAAGTACAAGAGGAGAAAAGAGATTCAGAAGATTTGATGGTGTGCAGAATGAATGGACAGAACAAAGAATGGTACAAAATAAAGGCTTCTGCAGAAAACCCAGATTCTGCAGGAAATTTGAGGGGTCTATCTATACTTAAGAGTTACTGCCTCATTTTCTCAGCAGAGGTTTGGCAAGGTATAAACAGAAAGTGCAGACACAAAGATTCCAAACAGCCTTGCATTTCCAGTAGTACCCCTCTCCTTTCCCCAAAGGCAGGAAGCGAACATGGGGCATTTGCAAAGACAGGGGACAGTTTACCTGCTTGTGGTGCCCAGAGTTGGCTGTCGCTTGCTGTGAGTGGAATGAAGAGCGGAGATTTCGAAGGGGCAGGCGGAAGAAGGCCCATGCTGGCTCCAAAGTGATAGCACTCGGCCCACCGAATAGGGCAGAGAACAGAAGATCTTGTCTGCTATGGAGGCTGGAGACCTTAACCCTTTCAAGCCTTGTGTAAACTGGGTCATGAAGAGCCTCTGCATGGTAGGCATATGACTGGAGAAGCTCCGTTTTTTTGTCCAGATTCGATAACATCCAGGGGAACAAAGTGCTAGGAGTGTGTGGAGGCCAAGGATAGAGCGGCCTGCTTTTGTCTGGACTAGGGCGGTGCCTCCGTAGTCTTGGAGAGGAACTGGAGGCTGTGGAGGACCCTGGCCATGTGCCCGACTGTGGAGGTCAGTGTCTTCCCTGAATGTGGCCATTCCAGGGCAACCATGGGATAAGAAGAAAGAAAAGGTCCACTTGGGAGGCTGAGAAGGGCATGCAGCAGCCTCTCCTAAGGCAAGCCTTGCTGGAGCACAGTGCTCGGGAAAAGTCCTCAGGGACTCAGTCCCGCACTCGGAGCCTGATTTCACATTAAAGGATACTGGGAAGGTCTCAGAACCGAACAGCAGCAACGGCATCTTGTTGCTCAAATCTATGAAGCTCATTTTGATGGCTTCAAGCGGATAAAGTGTCAAGGGCTTACTGTTAGGCTTCTTATCCCATCCACTAGCTGTCAAATATGGACTCAGCTGCATTGTATTGTATGAAAACCCATCTAGGAGCTTTTTGTATCTGAGCCGCTTATAGCTTTTAGCCACTGGAAGTTCAGAGGAACACCGCCGATACCTTAGCTTCGGGGTCTTCGTGGCTGGGGCCAGTTTGGAAGCGAGGATGGAGAGCTTGCTGAGTAAGGCTGATTCTTTGGTAGGCTTCCTGACATTCAGGCTCCTTAAGAGATGGCACGGAGCAGCCTTCTGCTTTGGTATGTGGCTAACTAAGCTCCTGGCAGGTACTGTTTCGGGTTCCAGTCGTGTGGGTGCAGACACAGCACGTGAACTGAGAAATTTGTGTGCTTTTGTGGGGATGGTTTCAGAGGAACTCTTTAAAAAGGCAGAATTTCTGATTTTACTTATCTTTCTCCCCATGTTGACTTGCTCCTGACAGGAAACTTTCTTACATGTCCGATGAGGCTGCTTCTTTAAGGGAAGCACTCTTTTCTGGTGTGAAGTGTCCCCAAAGGCACCATACAGTTTGTCACACCTAGCAGAATTGGGGTTTTGTGCTTTCTGGGGGGTACCACGAAGATAAGGACCCATGCACAACTCAATATCCCTTTTTAATGGATAACGTAAGTCTTCCTCTTTTGGGTCTTTCAACTTCTGAAGCTGTCTAGTACTGTTGCCCTTGGCCAGCTTTGCTGGGGTGATTTCTTTAATCATGGTGTACTTATATTTGCGATCCTCAGGTCGGCTCTCATTTTTCACCTCATTTGACAACATATTAGATGATGTGCATTGTTCCAATATTGTATGTGCTTCTTCTTGATGTATACATTCCCCTTCCCTCTGCAACATGTAGTCCAAATCCCTTTGGCTTTGTTGTTTTTCAGCATCACCAAGCATCCTCAGGGATTTACAGTGTGTCTGAGACACTTCACTCGTATTATCACCATGACCATCTTCTCTGGTAATCATCTCCTCAGATTCCTCCCCAACAGGTAAGAGATCCAGGGGCCCCCTCTGATGTTCTTCAGTTTCTTCCCCTTTCACTTTAGTTTCATTTTCCATCAAAGGCAAAATTTTCACACTGATGTCAATGCCGTTTCCTTCACTAGGATTACTCATATCCCTTGGTGCTCCTTCCTTCATCTCAGGCAGGACTGTGCAGTCCTCTACATCTTCACAAAGCATTTCACCTTCTTTTGGTTTAAAAATATTTTTCAGGTCCATTTCTTCACCATTAATGTTAGCTCCTGAATTTTCTTGAGAAGACAGGTTTAAAGGCATTATCTCAATGGATTTCAGGCTCTCTGTGGGAACAGAGTTCTCATCTTGGTGTCTAGAAGACACCAACTCTTTCGAGGAAATTCCAAAGGTATTTTCCTGGTCAAACTCAGGATGTATTTCTAGTTTTGATCTTTCAATCATCCCTAGAGATGTTTCTTTAACTTGCTGTTCGTGATGAATATGATTTAAAGACACATCAACTCTATCCAATATTCTTACATTTGGTTCATGATCTGCAATAGATTCTATCTCACTGGCAGAAGAGTCTGGACACGCTTCCATTTCACAGTCTTTTAATGATCTGCAGACTTTCTCTTCACATGATTTTCTTATTTCAAGAGATTCCACTGCAGAGGAAACAGCATCTGGGAAATCGGAATCCTGGTCAACGTTTCCTATGAATGCAGCATTCGCACCTCCTCTCTGAGACAAGGCACTCCTTGAGGTTTCGGTTAACGCCAGTCCACCCTGCCGCACACCACCGTCAAGTGTGCCAGATGCCCTTATGTCCAGCACGCCTTCTGCAGGCTTATTACTGCAGTCTGTGTAGACGATGTCCGCCATACCATCTGTGGGCTCCTCACAACCAGAAGTCCTTTCAAAGGCTCCTTCTAAACAGCCTTTTTTCAGACCACCACCAGACAATTTGTCCTTGCCTGAGCTGAACGGCAGATCCTTTGGGTTGTGGCTTACCTCTGTGTTAGGCTCTGTGATGGAGTGTCTCTGGTCACTGCCTAGTGTCTCCTTAGCTATTTTATCTTCACTTCTGCATTCATCTGGTATGTCTGCGTTACTCTGGCAGTCAAGGACTTCATCTGTCTTCTGATCAAGACTTTTAACTGCTTGGTTCATGTTTTTAAAATTGGGGGACTTAGCAGTAGGAGACTGGTCCAACAGTTTCTCAGGATTTGGAATGTTTACGGATTGGTTTAGTTCTTGTGTGGCACTATCAGAGACATTATATTTACAAAACACAGTCTCTTTGGGTGTATCCTGTTCCTTTAATTCTGGGTTCAATTCCTGTTCACTGGGTTGGATGTGATTAGCGGTGTGAATGGTTTTGTTTGAAGCTTCACTATTTAACATACTTGCTGTCCTTTCATTTCTGATCTCATCTGGAAGGCTGCCTTTAGTTTCTTGTCCATTAAGTTCCCCTTCCTGCAATGTATAATTCACTTTACGGGTGCTATTTTCCAAGGTGTCTTCTCTTCCTGGAGAGTGGCAGTCGCTGTGCTGAAGTGCATTTTCATACTTTGTTGTCAGAGAGTTTTCAACTGCCTGGATGGTTCTGCTAGACTCCAAAGCAGCACACACAGAACATGTGCTCTCTTCTTGTGCATTTTTTCCTATACAGCAGCAGCTAGAGAGGTCTTGAGATTGAACATTTAGACATTCCATGACAGAGACCTCTGGGGGCAAGACAGCTGCTTCCTTCTTACCTGGGAGAAGTCTGGAATGTTCGTCTTCCATTCCTGAATCAGCTATTTTGTTTTTTCTTTCTGGGCTTCCTGGTTTGATATTCAAGGTTGGATTGTTTGAAGAAGCACCACAGGTTTTGTCACCTGGTGGGGAGATGTCATCCATTTTTGTCTTCAAGGGAGTGGTTTGGGTATCAGCAGTGATACTGGCTCCATCCTCTAATGGAAGGTGATGGCTCCGTTGGGAATCCTCACTTATTGCTAAAGGCATCTCTTTGTTAATTGGCAACTTTGCATGGTCTTGAGAATTAAGGGACACTTGATTTAAAACACATTCACTCTCTATTTTGCTTACAGCCAGTTCATCAGTACAAGGAGGGTCATTTATCTCACAGGCAATGCTCTGTTCATCTAAACATGGAATATTGTCCTGTAAAGTCTGTACAGCTTTTTCTGACTCCGGTCTATAATCCAAGTCTAGGGATGATGACAACTGAGCAGTATCTTTCTTGAGTTTTGATTCCTCATTTACAGGACTTATCTGGTCCTCTGGCATGAAACTCACAAGGGTTTTTTTTTCTATCATAAATTCATTATATGATGCTTCATTTAACTGGGTGTTGCCTTCCAGATTTCTCTGCATGCTGACTGAGGAATTAGGGTCTTTACCGTAAATCTTTTCACTTAACCTACTGGGCTCGATAGTGGTTGTCTGTTCTGGCTCTTTGGGCTGCATCAAGGAAGAAAAACTAGTAAAGGTTTCTCTATGGTCCTCATGGTTTGTTAAGCTACCTTGAATGTCTAAAGAGACTTTCAAATCTTTTTTTTTAAACATTATTTCCGTGGCTTCAGTAAAAGAACTGGGTGTTAAAGAACCAGAATTGTCTGTGTGGATACTGCCTTGAATGCAATATTGATTGTGCAGATTTCCTTTTAGGGAGGCAGTAGTCTTTTTTCCTCCAGAACAATGACCTGTGGTAGCCTCTTCTGGCTGCGTGGCATTAACAAGAAAGCGTTCCCCTCTTTCACTCCTGGGGTTCAAAAACTGTTCTTCATTTTCTTCTCCAGAAGCCAAATTCTTGCTCTGATCATCCCCATTAAAACAGGAATTGTCTGTCTTTTCAGCAGATCTCTTTAGCAAGCCATCACCTTCAAAACCACATTTTTCTAAGGACGTCGTTCTGGATTCTGGACCAGACAAACTTGATGTGAAATACGAAACTTCAGAATTTTTTCCTACGTGTCCTACAACATCTACATTTCTCACGGGTCTGGGACTGCCCTGTGCAGAACCATGTTTTTCATTACGGTGGCCAAGAATCTGTTGGTGATTGTCATCTGCTTCACAGACAAGGCTTAACTTACACAACTCTTCCTTCCCATTGTCCACTTTGGAAATGGCACTGTTCCCTGGTAATAATGACAACCAAGAAGAACAAGTTTTTAATTCTTCACATTCTTTTTCTTTAGGAGTTGCTTCTGTTAATCCAGGGTCCACAAAGTTTAAAGCCTCTAGGGAAACTAATGTGCTGGTTTCTGAAACCTCATCACTGGTCATGATTTTGTCTACTTCTGGGTAATCGCTGCACCCAGCCGAGAGACCTTTACTCACATTGCCATTCTTGTGTCCTTCATTATTATCCGTCTTAGTCCCATTGACCTTCATACCTTGTACTTCTTCAGTAGATTTTAGTCGAGTTTCACTTGTAATTTGTACATTTCCTTCTGCACAAGAGAAATAAATCCAAATCAGCATGTAATCATAAAAAATCATTTGTTCTACCTTCATAAATTTAATCATGCAACAAATGGCAACAACAAAAATGTCTAACTCAAAAAGAGAACTGCAAAATTACTGCACTATAACATTGGTTTTGTTCTCTGCAGAGCATGACAGAGAGCCAAAAGTGTACCTGGAACAAACAGGCAATTGTGAACAAATGCCTTTCTCCAAGTGTTACTTAAATGTACTCAGCTAAACAAAGGACTACAAATGAAGACACATGCCTAATTCAGAGTCTCAAGAAGCTTCTATTCTAAAACATTAACAAAGCAGACTTACAATATAACAGTTTATATTATTAGAATACCTTCTTATTCCTTGAATAATTAAATACTACATAAGTCATAAATAAGTCACCCCTTTGAAAAAGAATGGTTATCCACAAAACCTTAATTGCAAAAGACATTAATTTATAAGTTGAATATTTGTCTTGAACACAATTACCTGGAACAACTGCCTCCCTACAAGACTGGTCATGAGCTGGTAATCATTGAAGCTAAGTAATAGGTGCATGGCGATTTAGAATGCTCCCCACTTTTGAATAAATTTGAAATTTTTCATTATAAAACATTAAAAGACCAAAAAACAAAACCCCTTTCTAAGCAGAATCCAAATGCAATTCATAAAGTTTTACTATACAGAGTTTCTCTAAAATTCAAGGTATTGGGTGCAATATTAAAAAGCTGGTGTGGCTCAGTGGACTGAGAGCCTGCCTTCAAACTGAAAGGTTACTGGTTCGATTCCCTGTCAGGGCACATGCCTGGGTTGCAGGCCAGGTCCCTGGTTGGGGGCATGTGAGAGGCAAGTGATAGATGTTTCTCTCACACGATGATGTTTCTCTCTCTCTTTCTCCCTCCATTTCCCTCTCTCTAAAAATAAATAAAATCTTTAAAAAGTCTTCATCTCTCTCCCGTTTTAGAAAACAATCCCCAAATTACTCACATTCATGTGAACATCTGCATATGTATGAATGCACGTGGATATATAACAGGACACCTTCACTAAACAGATAAAGCACTATGCAAATAAATCTAAAGCTCTAATTCATCAGAATATAAACTCTATGAGGGTAAGAATCATGTTTATCTTGCTCTCTCCTCTTCACTAGAGTCCAACATAATATCTGGTACATAATAAGCACTCAGTAAATATCTGTGGAATTAATAAGTGAAATGTGGATACTTCAAATCAGCAAATGCTATTAACAGCATCTTCCTAGGGCCTTCCCTACCCATTTCTCCGTTGGTAGCAAGAGCAGTGATTTTGAAGGAGCAACAACTCGGAGCAGCAGGCGGGCTGGGTGCCGTGATGTCACTTACCTCTGAGTCTGTTTCCTCCTTTGAAAAAGAGGGGGAGTACACTTACCTCTGTGCTATTTGGAGGATTAAATAAAGTAAAACATATAAAACACACCATCTGATACAGTGCCTGCCATTTAAGGAAAGGTGTCTTTCCTTTGCTCTGCTCTCTTTCATTATTTTACTGGACCTGAGAATAGTTAAAATGATACACTTAATAACTAGACTAGGATACAGTGTTCGAAAATATTCGGAGTCAGCACATATTAGATAAATGAATACTGGATTCAGTAAATTTATACTGATACAAATCAATGATGAAAAGCAGCCTTGAAATCCTAAGGCCTCACACGGTGTATAGCTTTTTGAAACTAGCCTACTTTCCTTATCACAGCAGACCCTATGTATGAATTTCTAAGCAAGCGTAAACACTCCGAATAGTTTTATTTTCTCTCTCCAGTGAATGCTACAGTTTTCATCAAATCATTCATGTACATTCTGGGCCTTTCCACTCTGTTACTGTACCATCCTACTTGCATTTGTCATTATATCTGCTCAGGAAAATGCTGCAACTCTTCATCCATCCCCAAACTGTTTACTGTGCAAGACACTTAAGGCAAAACTCCCTCAGAGCCCCTACCTGCTGAAAGAAGACCTGTTCTCCACTTAGTCAAGAGTCTTGAGGAGGATGTAGGGGAACAGCTGTTTCCCAGGGGGTGGGGCAGAAGGCTGGGTGGGGAAGATGTACTGTGTACTGTGTACAGCTTGAAAGCAAAATGACACTCTGCCCACTCTTGAACTTTAAAGGAGAGTTTGGTGCAATTTCATGTTTACTAGAAAGTTTTCAAAAGGCTATGGAGAAAGGTGGTACCTACTTCTCAGGACTTGTACAGATTAGATGAGTTAATACATGTAAAGCTATTATAAATGTTAAGAGTTCATGCCTGGTTAGTGCTAGCCACTCCTTGGATTCATATTCCCTTGCACAACACCTCTATCAAAAACCTCTGTAATGCTGTTTCTCAACTATTTGTTTAATGTATCACGTCCACAGGACTGGAGCTACTTGAAAGAACTAGATCCTAATTATTGCCATTCACTCAGTACTGGACACTGACCCTGGCACATGGCACATGGTAGATAAATAACAGATTTGCCTAAATGAAGAATTAGAAGATTAGGGAAGTGGTTAAAACTATTAGGTATACTCATCTCTTGCTGGTGTGGTTCAGTGGATTGAGCGCCGGCCTGAGAACAGAAGGGTTGCTGGTTCAATTCCCAGCCAGGGCACATCTCTGGGTTTCAAGCCAGGTCCCCAGTTGGGGATCTGCGAGAGGCAATCATCACACATAATTGTTTCTCTCCCTCTCTTTCTCCCTTCCCCTCTCTCTAAAGATAAATAAATAATTTCTTTAAAAAAACTTTCTGGATATGTATCTGAAGTATGTGCACCCCCATGCTCACTACAGCATTATATACAGTGGGCAAGACATGGAAACAACCTAAGTATGCACAGGTAGATGAATGGATAAAGAAAATGTGATGTGTGTATGTATGTATATGTATGTGTGTGTGGTATTTATTTTAAATTACTAGCTATGCTGGAGAGTGAAACATGTATCCTGGGAGTTAGGGGCCCATTTTAGACGCACAGGAGTTTTATGACCTCAACTAAAGATCCTGGGCTTGTAGTTTTATAATAACCATTTTAAAAGTGCTATGGTTGCAGAAATTGGCAAATCAATCCTAAAACTCGTATGAAAATGCAAGCAACACATAACAGCCAAAACAATCTTCAAAAAGAACAAAGGTGACACTCATACTTCCTAATTTCAAAACTTACTAGAAAGCCACAGTAATAAAGACAGTGTGGCACTGGTCAGGTGGCTCAGTTGGTTAGAGTGTCACCCTGTGAACCAAAAGGTTGTGGGTTTGATTCCCAGTTAGGGCACATACACGGGTTGCAGTCAGGGTCCCCAGGTGGGGGCATGTGAGAGGCAACAGATCTATGTATCTATCTCTCGCACATCGATGTCTCTCTCTCTCTCCTTCCCTTGTCTCTAAAAATAAGTAAATAAAATCTAAAATAAATAAATAAATAAGGACAACATCAATTAAGTGAATAAACAACCCTCTGACTGGGAGAAAATCATCTATTTGATAAGGGATCTTTATTTAGAATACATAAAGAATCTTTACAACTCAACAATAAAACGACAAGTAAACTAATCTAAAAATAGGCAGAGGGAGCATAACTCTTCACTCCTTAAATGTAGGCTGTGCATAGTGACCTCCTTCCAAGGAGTACAGTGTGGAAAGGGGGTGAGAAGAGTGAACTTACAGTGGAGAAACCTGCTAAATATAGACTTACCTTTTAACCCGGCAATTCCATTCCCAACTCAAGGAAACTGAAAACTTTTGTCAACGCAAAACCTGTACACAAATGCTGACAACAGTATTATCATAATAGCCAAAAAGTGACAAGAACCAAATGCTCATCAACTGATAAATGGGTAAGACTGAATATTATCCAGCCATCAAAGGAATGAAGCACTAATACACACTGCACGGATGAACCTTAAAATCTTTATGCCAAGTGAAAGCAGTCAGCCACAAAAGACCACACATTCTAAGATTTCATTTATATAAATTGTTCAAAACAGGCAATTCTATAGAGACAAAAGTAGAAAAGTGATTGGAAGAAGCCAGGTGTAAGACGAATGACTAATGGGTCATGGTTTCCTTAGGGGGTGATTAATTTAAATTAAGTTGATGGTTGTGCAACTCTTTAAGTATGCCAAAAACCAAAACAAACAAACAAAAAGCACACTGAGTTGCATGCTTTAAATGGATTAATTTTATGGTATGGAAATTTATCCCAAAAAGTTGTTTTTAAAAAAGTGCTTACACTTGAATTATAAGTAACATCAGAAAACTTAAGACTTTTTGGGGGTGTTAGAGTCATATAACCATAATTTGGAACAGACACATGGATTACATGGATTTAATAGCATTTCTGTCAAAACTTTTCCCTGGATCAAAAAATCAGGGGACGAGACCGTGGAAACGAAATATGACATCAGGTTTGGTTTATCCTACATCTCATCCTCAAAAAGATATGTAATGAATTAGAAATACTGTAATATCTTGTAGAAGGAAGCTGTCCCGTGGAGGTTCACAAAGGCTGACGAGAGGTAGGAAGATAGTGCAGACACTGCTATAAGCTTTCATCATCTAAGCTTCTTTCAGGCACTGGATGTCTGGCTTCCCAAGTTACAAATAAATGAAAGGATCCAACTCCTTAACTGGAACTCTAGAGAAGCTTTACTCATAATTGCCAAAACTAAAACCAACTCAAGTTTCCCTCAAATGGGAAATAAATAGCTATGATGCAACCAGACAATAGGATCCTCTCCAGCATTAAGAAGCAATAAACTACTGACACACATGGCAACATGGATAAATCTTAAATGCACCATGCTAAATGACCAGATTCAAAGGCTTCTTCTGTATTATTACACTTATAGAACATTCTGGAAAATGTCCAGGGACAGAAAACAGATCACTGGTTTCTATAAGGGCTGGAGTTGGCAAGGGGGACGGACTCTCTATGAAAGGAGGCTGTGGTGTTGTTCAGTGCTGGGTGATGGGAATATTCTACATCTCGACTGCGGTGGTGGTTACACAACTGTATGTTTGACAATGCACAGAACTGCAGGCACACATAAAAGGGTAAATTTTATTGTAGGTAAGTTATATTTTAATTTAAAAAAAAAAGAAAGGAAAAACAAATCAGTTCCCCAAATGTCTAGATTTCTTCCATGTTGTCTACAAATGGGTATAGTGCTAAATAATTTTTCAACTTCTCATCCGCCGAAGTATAAATTATAGGAAGGTAATGACATAAACAGGGAATACAAACAGGAAATGGTCATTCCAAAATATATAAACAAATTAATAAACTATAAGAATCTAGCTATATTCTTGTAGCAATAAATGGCAGGTACAAAATAGACGGGGAGGTTAAGACTAGTATGGGAAATAGAAAAGCCAAAGAACTTACATGTTTGACTCATGGACATGAACTAGGGGGCGGGATGCTGGTGGGAGGGGAGGTGCAGGACGGAGGGAAATAAGAGGGGGAAAAATGGGTAAACTGTAATAGTATAACCAATAAAATATATTTAAAAAAGAGAGTCATGTGATCTGGAATAAGATCCAGAAGGTCTGAAAGAAGTCCAGTGAGTCACCAGAGCTAGCGGTGCGGTGGTGAGGGACCTGCCCAACCACTCAGATTTGAGTCTGTTTGCAGAAGACGGTGGCACAGCTGATGGAGCTGTGGGGGACCTGCCTAGCCACCGGGATTCATGCGAGATGCTTGGAGCTGAACTGTGACTGGGAATGCTGAACCCCAGACTTCTGGTTTTCTAAAAGACAGTACCTCTGACTGGTGTGTTCTGAAACTAGCCTGGTTTGGCAAAGGGAGGCAGAAGTGGTTTTAATAGGGAGCGGGACTTAATGGCAGAAATCTGCCATTATTCTAAATCTGTACAACCTTTAAATAAATAACCCCTTTCCTTTTTCAGAAAAAAGAAAAAAAGAATCTAGCTGTATATAAGGAATAAGGGCTTTATTGATAGGTTCCTTCCATCTACTATGATGCTTAACTTATTCACCTAACAGAAATAGAAGCTTTTAAAAGATTGTTTTGCTTTGGCTGGGTAGCTCTGTTGGTTGGAGCCTTGTCCCAATACGTGAAGGTTGTGGGTTTGATCTCCAGTACAGGTACACAGAAGAAGCAATCAATGAGTGCATAAATATGTGGAACAACAAATCAGTGTTTCACTCTCTCAAAAAAAAAAATCAATAAATAAAAATTTTTTTTAAAAATTGTTTTAACTTTAATTACTTAAAAAATTTAAACTCTCTTGTTCCCAGAATTATATGTAAGGTAATTTTCCCCTCTCTGATTGCTTTTGCCTCTGCTTCCAAATGTATTTTCATAATGCTATTCCTATTTCTGGTGACCCTCTATTTCAGATTTCCCAAATAAGCCTTAAGGGAGATCAGTACTGTGGGAACTAAGTCCCACAGTGATTAGTGGGAACTAATACTGGTTTTATTCCTGGTGCCCATTTCATCTTTCTTCTACACAGAACCTTCCCAAAGAAGCCCAGTTATAAGAAACTCTCTGAAAATGAAACAAAACTTGATAATGCCAGTTTTGTAAAATATTAAACAGAAAATTATGGATAAACAACCACAGTAAAACTCAGAATTTAAAAAAAAACCCAAAACTCAGAATAGCAGAAAGGGGGAGACACCAGTCAGAGTGCCTGATGGAAGGACATTCTTGCTTTGTGAAATGGTCCCTCAACTAATACGTGTCACTGCTCCCCACGTCCACTTCTCTTAGGTCTGTTTTATAGCAATCAAGAAAGAAGGAATGAATTGCAAAATAGCATCCTACCAATTAAAGATTCCTTTTGGTTAACACTAAAGTCCTATTAAAGGACTGAGTTTGTTCTTCTTCTACCTAAATGAGCCACAGCAGACATGACTGTAAAGGACCTCGAAATTCTGTAATACCACGCTAACTTGGGAACACTGTGAATGGGATATTATTTATAGGGAAGGAAAAACAATGCACCAAGGGACAACTGTAGTAGCCTAGGTTCACTTGCTAAGCAACTCAGTGCAGGGGATCCAAATTTATGCCTCAGCATATTCATAAGCTTTAATATGCTCAGGACTAGCAGCTATGATCTGGACAGAGTGAAAATTCTGGCAACTGGGGTCCTTTGAGAGAGTATACAACTAGATTTCTAAAAAACATCATTTACTTCTCAATTCAATTCATTAATAAATGATAAGTTGGTAGATGCTTGATCTTGACCTTGGTAAAGCAAGCTGAAATGCTGGCCACACTACAGCAGAGCATGGGCATCTGTTTAATTCCAATCCACAGTGGCCACAAGTCCTGCTTTTGTGCTCCCAAGGGCTCAATTCTTTCTCACACCTGCCTTCACAGAACCTTCCTTTCCGCCTGGCTATGACTGGCTGGGAGTCTGTACAGCTAAACTCATTTCCTCCTATGTAACACAGGGGCACCTTGGAAGGTTCTTAGGGGACTGAACAGACGACCAAGACCGAGTATCAGTCAGGTACTAACTAGGTCTCTGCTTCCAAAAGCTCTAGTAAAACTCCCACCTCAAACACAGAACCTTGCATATGGCTTTGGTGGGGGGGGATAATTCACTTTAACAATTTAAGTCATTAAAGAGAAACAGTATTAGGACGGGAAGAAAGTACCACAAAGTATTCATCTGAGGACACTTTTCAGGAGAGTCATCTTATCCATGGCTCAACATGGACCCGTTCTTCAGGGGAGAGTAATTAGGTTAAGCCCGAGAAGCTCGATTTCCTCATATTAAAATAATTGTAGTTTTCCTGTTTAAAAGGCCAGTTCAGTTGATAAATGAAAGTGTAATTCAACACATAGTAACTTTGTGCTTTCAATGTGGGTGAAAATATACCAATACACCAAAGACTCAATATAGCGGCACTGGAACCCCACTAAAAAGATCTTGTGGGGGAGGGGTGGTGGCACTAAATGCATCCCTTGTAAGGCCGTGAGAACCGGGTGAGACTTACACACAAAGAGACATTTCTCATCTTCAGAGCTTTAATCTATACTGGACAGCCAACCATTTGAGCCCAGCAAAAACATCCAGCAGCAGGAAGCAGGGTGATAAACTGGGACAAGTGTCCTTTTTTATAAGGTTGATTTGTACTTCCTTTTCTGTCCAGGCAGCCAAGAAGTAGAGTCAAATCTGATACTGCAATAGGGTCATATAATTAAACTTAGTTCCTGTGCGTGGTCTTCTTTTCTTTTTTTGTTGCAGTTCTGATTATTCTAGACTATTAACCTTAATTATATGATATATACATGTAGTCCTCTCTAAAGTTACTTAGGTTATTTTCAGCTTGGGACAAGGGAAGAAGAATCCTGGTTCAGCATTCTCTTGGGCCTCAGCTCCCTCCTCAATCAGTCAAAATTAACTAACTAACTAACTATCTAACTAACTAACTAACTAACTAACTAACTAACGGTAGTATATCTCAGATGCCTGTATCCAACCATTGTTTTGAGGAGCAAAATGAGGTAACAAATGAAATGCCTTTGAAAACTCTCAAGACAGCCTGGAGTGAATGTTTTCTCTCATCCCTGCCTGGGAGACAGGAACAGATACGCTGCCACAATGATGAAGGTACAGAGTAGATTCCTCCCCTGTCCACGTTAACCCTGCCAAATAGGCAGTTTCACTCTACAAATTCAAATAAAAGATTACATACACATCAGCAACTGCGTATAAGGTCCAACACATTGTCAGTTGAGAATCATTATAGAAAAAGTGCGACTCGAACTTTTGTCATAAAGCATTGTTCTTTAATCCTTGGGGGTCTTCATGTACGTCCACAGGCAATATCAAGAACTTCTATAGTAAAGTCCATCTTGCGAGGGCCTATACTCCTTACATTCCCAAAGCAAAATGGAAACTGTGAACGAAAACAGTGTGTGAGTGGAAAAGGAAAAGGAAAAGATCTGAGGGAAACAAATACCTTTGCTCCTCAGACAACCTTCAGGGAAGTCCGTGCATGCAAGTTCCTTGTGCGAGGGCATCAGGAGGTCCTCCTGCAGTGAGAAAATCAACGGTCAGGGAGGATTCAGACGAGCTCACGAATGCAAACTATCCTCTGAGAGACTTCCTTATGACTCCAGAAATCACAAAGATTGGGGGAACTGAAGGGGACCTCAAATTTAAATAAATACAATCAATAAAAACTTCCACTTCTCTAGAATTTGAGCTTGAAAAGCCAAGTTTCCCAAGATTGGGGAAACAAAGGTTTAAGATGCTGACCTGCAGATCCACACAAAACCCCATAAATACCTTCTGAATCAAGAAACAAATAACTGCAATGCAATTTTAATTTCATTTCAAAGGAAAACATCAGGGTATCTCAGTCCTTAAACATTCTAGATACATTCTCAATTGTCTTCTGCAAAATTTCTTCCCAAGTGTCTTAGAAGGGCTACTTTTTTTTTTTCCTTTTCATCCCCCTTCATAGGAGGAGGGGATAAGGGAAAACACCATCAGTGACAACCAGTTTCCTCCTACAGAAGGGAATTCAGAAAATTGGGAAGGGGCAACTCGGAATGTGCTCAGCATGGCAGCAAGTGGTTTGGAGCCCCATAAGGTTAGAGTTCTATCAGGATTAACAGCTGGGAGACACTGATAGACCAAAGATGGCTGCTCCACACTAAACTTCTTCTGGGTCATTTATTTCCTTATCCTAAGGTTCAAAAAAATTTTTTTCACAGTGATTTAATCAGTAAGCACAAGATTCTCACATAGTATTTATCTAAATCTACACACTGTAAAATCATTGTTACAACTTTTAATAATTCTTATAACATTTAAAACATCCCACCAAGAAAAGAAAAGAAAAACAAGCAAAAGCTATTTGGGTTTTAAGCAAAGTTCTGTGGTGGAAAGAGAACCCACGAAGGGGAAAAGACAAAAGCAATGGCAAGTATGGGTGGACACAGGCAGAGATAAAACTTCATTATTGAAACTGAGCGACGAGGACTCCCATGAACTATCATATAAAAAGCAGGACTATTCTTTCATCTTCTCATGAAGCTTCAGTGTGGAATACTTTTGCAGAGCATGAACTTAAAAACAAGTATTTCCCAGATAACTTATGTGTAACACTACCAAGTTTTCAAAAAAGTATGAATTCTAGCATGATGCCGGACTGAACGTATTTATAAATGGGGAGAAGGGAAAGCTCTTTCTCACCATAGAAGCTGGAATTAAAAAATCATCATTTGGCAACAATCACAGTAAGAATTATCTCAAGAATTACCTCAAATATTATCAACAGATGTTCAAATTAGTGGTTAAAAGTTTGAGAAACAGAAATATTTATATAGTCTCAAAGTATTTCCCCACAAGATAGATAATAATTATAAAGGGGAAAATAATAACTTTATAGTGTAGAAACCTGGTAACCCCACCTGAACTAAGTGAAGGAAGTTTACCTCCCCAGGAATGAGGTGCCCAATGCTGTGTACCTCCCGAGAGGATGCACAGAAAACCAGCATCACTTCTGTGGGTTCCTGCCTCCCAAATCCATAACTCATCAGGCATAAAATACATAAGCTAATCATGAGGGGACATTAGACAAATCCAAATTAAGGGAATTTCTACAAAATAAATGGTCTGTACTCTTCATAAATGTCAAGGTCATGGGCTGAGGAACTGTGACAGAATAAAGGAGACTAAAGAGACGTGACACCTGAATGTCACAAGTGATCCTGGATCAAAACAACCATTTTCTTTTCTTTTGCTACAAAAAACATCAGTGCGACCTGGACAAATTTGAATATAGTCTATAGATTGAAGTACTTAGATCAGTGATAATTTCTTGATTTCGACTGTGGTCATGTAACAGAATGTCCTTGCTTGCTAGGACATTGAAATATTTAGTCATCGTGTCTGTAAAAATATTCTTGAATTATTCAGGAAAAAAAAGGCAATGTGATAAAATGTTAACATGAGGAATCTGCATGAAGGGTATACTGGCATTCTTGGTACTATTTTTGCAACTTTTTCTGTTTCTCAAATTATTCCAAAATAAGAGATTAAGAAAATATCTTTATTGTAGTTATATTTGATCCTTTTCCCAAAGTGATACTACTCTCCACTTCTCCAGTTCTCAAGGTCTCAAGGTGAACATCTGAGGTGTGTGATTAGGTGCTTTTAAAAATATTTTCCCAGGTCAATGCTTTATGGAGAAGGCAGAGTGCCAGTATAAAAGATTACGAGATGAGTCAGACAGCGCTCTGTTCCAACCTCAGGACCCCCACCTACTAGCTAGCTACACAGAGCTGAGAGCAAGCTTACAGGTGGAATAAAATGGCAACTGCCTGAACACCTAACGAGATGTCCTGTCAGGACTGGGTGCTCCACGAGCAGAAGCTCCTACTATTCATTAGACTTCAGACACCTGTTATCCTATTCTGTGAAAAAAGCCAGTGGGACGAATAACAACAGATTCTGCTATGTCATCTCAAGTTACTACCCTCAACTTTTCTGGGCCTTCAAGAGCCTCTGTAAAATGACAGCTAAGCGCTTGTCAACAACATGCAGGTTCCTTCAGATTCTAGAGGACCCTGGTGAGCTTGTGCAATTAACCCCACTGGCTCTGCTCCCTGGAGGGGCTGCTGGGAAATTAGTCCTGCCCCATATCTGCTGCTCAAAGTAAGGTATCCTTAGCTGGAGGCCCCCAAATACCCTGCTGGAATGCCCTGCTGACAGCAAAAGCCATTTCCTCTTCTTAGTTAACCACTGATTCCTAACACAGAAAGAGAGAAGCAGAAGCTAGCAGTCTATGATTCCACTCTCCTCCTGCCTTGTTGACTTCTCTCAAAAGGTTCTGAGTTAAGAAAATCAAGTTACCCCTCACAGAGGGCTGGAACCCCTACAAGGTTTGAGGTTCAAATATGATCAGGAATTGACTGGGCTGAAAAGGAAACAGAGTGTGAGGCAGAGGTTAGATGCAAGGGATCCCCTAACTACTACTACTACCACCACCAGCACCACCACCAACACCACCACCACCACCACCACCAACACCACCACCACCACGGAGATGGTCCATCTCCATACCAGGTGGGAGCTCCACCAATCAAGGGGCCTCAAGTGCACAGGAAAGACACCGCAAAGCAGTGGACATACAGCCTAACAATCCTGTGTGTAACTCACCCCTCCAGGCCAGCCAATCATATAATGAACAGTCACAGAATTATGAGACACAATTTCCTTTTCCTACACTATTTTAGCAGCTAAATATTCTAACTTTCAGGAGGCAGAGTCCTAAACATTTCTACCATCTAGACTTTGTGAAGTATCGACATCTGATCAGTATTGTATTAACATTTCCTGCAAAATCTGTTTTGAATAGACTTCCAAGATAAAGTTCCTATGGATCCCTCTTTTCAATATCAAGTGAGAGAGTTGCTAGAGCATCCTACCACCAACAGACCATAAGAAATACCATGTAATAGTGCAATTTGTTTTTCAAATCGACAGCAAATAAATTCTTTGCCTCACCCATCCAACATACCATCCCCCTGCCCACTGCTTTGGAATCCATACCAACTTTTGATACTTCTTCAAAGGTTTGGCAGATCGTGCAAAAGTCTTGAAAACCATTCTTACCATTTATCTGTAATCTTATTTGCCATTAAAAATTGGCTGTATGTCCTGGGGGAAATGCAATTCTCTGACTCATTCCTATGAGACTAGTTTAGAGCAAGAAAAACACACAAATATTTAAGGAGGAAAATGAATATAAATCAGGTTCTTCAGCTTTTATAAGCAGGGTAGTCAGAAGCTCCTCAGGGCCTGATGTATCTCTGAGAAGTAAGCACTGCTTGTAACCAGACCCTGCTAAGCTCCTCCAAACCTGAGCTTCTTGAGCTAGAGGCAGAGGCAGGTAGAAGGGCAGTGATGATCCCCCTTCTTCAGATGGGACTGCCTATATACTGAACTACGCAATAACGGGTTCGCAATAAGGGAGCAAATGAGGTACTTCCTGACATTTGTGGAAACAGCCATCATTATGTTTACAGCAAAGGACACTGAAAATAAAGACACTTGTATTTCTAGATGGGTACTTCCTTTTCCTGTACTTGTATATTTAGAAGGAGAGCTGTCCAACCTGTGGCCCATGGGCCCCATAGGGCTCAGGATGGCTATGAATGTGGCCCAACACAAAATCATAAATTAACTTAAAACCTTTTTTTTGCTCATCAGTTTTCGTTAGTGTTTCGTGTATTTAATGTGTGACCCAAGACAACTCTTCTTCTTCCAGTGTGGCCCAGAGATGCCAAAAGGTTGGGCAGGAACAACTGCAGAACAGTAACTTTAAATCATCTTTACAAAGCTTAATAAAATGGAGTTTTCTGCCATGTATCCCAATTGAGAGAACCAACTGGTGGCTTAACATAAGGCACTGATCATGCCAGCTGGGTAAGACACTTAACGTTTCCCAACAGGGAATTCTCTAAGAGAACGGCATGATTGAAGTACTGTACCCTGGAACCAAAGCTATTACAACATATTTGACCCAGGCACAGCTACCACTTTGGCAGGGGTGGGGGAAGCAAAATATATAAAAGTTTAAACCCCCTACAGCTTACATCTAAGCACCAAGAAAATCAAACAAACCCAAGGACAACATAAAGAGCTATCATCTGTTTAGGATGTCACATACTATCTCTTTATATCTTTTTTTCTTCTTATATCTTATTCATGAATAAGACCAATCTTCCCACATTCTAGCTGGTAACTTTTTCATGCAACATAGTTTTTGAACTTGCTTCTCTACAAGTGGGGACTTTAGAACTGAATACATTCATCATTCAGCCTGGCTGCAGCTGTCACTTCCCTTTCCCCTTTTCTTCTCCCCTCCCTGATAAAAGTGTCCCAGGTCAAAGCACAAAATTGTTAGTTACATGTTTTTATATCTTTTTGACATAATCATAGGCAAGAAAGAATGGTTTTCTGCTGGTTTACCTTTCCATTGTTGAAATATTTCATAATTAGAATACTTAACTTCTTAAGTGGACCTTTTAAAAATGTTAAAGGCAGTTAGAAAAGGACAAAGACTGTATGATACTTTTCCTCACAGCCCTGCCAACCAGATATGTTGTTTTCACCATTCTCATAGGTAAACTGTAGTATCACGTGTTGTTTAAATTTGCATTGCTAATTATGAGCGGGATTGACCATCTCTTCCTGTGCTGACGTACAGCACACACAAACACACACAGTGGATATCCAAGTCTTTCTTCCATTTTTTTTACTGGGCTTTTCATTCCTCAATTAAAGAACTCTTTATACATTATAAACATAAGCCATTTATCTGTGAGATACGTTGCAATTATGTTCTCCCAATTTGTCAGTGTTTTCTGACTATGTTTTTGGGGTTTTGCCAATCTAGCAAGGGTTTTTATCTTGAGGTCCAAGGATGTCAGGGTGCTGCAAACCTTCTGAAATTGTATGTCTGATTTTCTGAAAGGCATGCAGCATTCATTCTGATTTCCAAAGGGTCCTGTAACCTAAGAATGATTAGGAGCTATCGCTGCCATGTCTGCCACTGAGCCAAGAGAACACTTCTGTTTGACAGCTCCCCAATTCTTGAAAGCTTCTCTTGATTTTTCTCTCTCATGAGAAGACGTGCCCAACAACCTGGTCTCCACTGGTGTGTTTTCAGGTGGTGTCATTACTGTGAATTTTTATCCAGGAATACATTCCTAGTTTTCCATACTCCTTCCACACGACACCAGGCTTACCACGCGGAGAAGGGGCCAGGGTCCTCTTTGGCCAGGAACCCCAGCATCGACACATTTCTTGCTTCTCTTCTTACCCCAACACCCACCCAACCCTGGTGGCATCCTGAGCGCATCTGAGCACTGTGGGGATAGAGCACTGTGAGTATGACACTCTTGCCACAGGATAACCAGAACCCAACAGAACACTGCAACCACTTCTCAGTCCGGGAAACACACTTCTGTTCATGTATAGTAAGAGCAAATTGGCTTTCCTTGGCTTCCACACCACAAAGTTAATTCTAAGTGACCAGCTAAAACCTGTAGGTCTTCTGTTTCTCCATAAATACTGCTTTTATTCATTTGTGGAGTTCAATTTATGGAACCAAGTACAAAATCTTACATTTATATTTATTAAATTTCATTTTGCTTTACAAAATTCATAGGATTTACCTATGGTGGAGTTGGAAGTGAGAAAAGGGATGGTGTTTTAAAAGGAACAGAGGGAGCCCTGCCTAGTGTAGCTCAATGGATTGAGCGTGGGCTGCGAACCAAAAAAAGGTCACCTGTTTGATTCCCAGTTGGGGCACATGCCTGGGTTGCAGGCCGGGTCCCCGGTGGGGGCCACATGAGAGGCAACCACACAGTGATGTTTCTCTCCATCTCTTTCTCCCTCCCCGTCTCTCTAAAAATAAATAAATAAAATCTTTTAAAAAAATAAAAGGAACAGAGGGGAAGTAATTTTCCAGTTTTTAGGTTGGGTGTTCCATACATGTATGTATAGATGTATTATATTGTGTTCATTACACTTTGCAATTTACATATGCATAATTTTGTTTTATACTGAATAGTACATTAAGAAACTTTCAATTTGTTAGACTGAGCCCACCATATCAAGAAAAAACCTTTATATACTGAATCTGTTACCCCATTCATTTTACTATGTTTTTAAGAGTAGATTATCACAGGATAAAATCTAATTATTATATTATTACTTAATGTTTTATCCTAATTATCCTAATTATGGTCAATATATGTAGCCTACTGCAACAATCAATTGGCCTGTAACCTGTGCAAAGAAATGATATATTTATCAGGTGGGGAAAGAAGCCTAGGCCAGGAAGTCCAGAACATATAAATTATTAGTGGGTTTAGAGCAAAGGTTGGCAAACTACAGCCTGCCAGCCAGCGCCAATTACAATAAACAAAGTTTTATTTATATAGCCACACTCATCCATTTACATATTGCCTGTGCTTGCTTTCACTTTACAACTCTACAGTGGCAGAGCTGAGTAGTTTTAGCAGATACCGTGAGTCCTGCAAAGCCTAAAATATGTATTTGCTATATGGCTCTTGACAGAAAAAGTTTGTTAACTCCTGGTCTAAGGCATCATCCAGGGGAGAGAGCACATTTTGTAGTCCACTCGGCAGGTCTATTCTTTTAGGAATTGGAGTCCATCACAGCTCTCCAACCAGCAGTCCCACCTAATTAACCCTTCTTACTCTGAGTTCAAACTCACAAAGAGAGATTTGATTTCCTTTTTCCTACAAAGTAAAGATTCTACCTTTCATTGTGTTAACTAAAGAACTGGCTTTCTGACTGATACTTTAGCCACTCATGCAGTGGGTTAGCATCGATCAGGCCTTTGGAGACCATCACCACTGATGTATAAAAATATAAAAGTCAAGTTTCTGAACCTGCAAAGCCAAGGGCTTGCTTCAAATATATGGCAATCCTTTTAGGGTATCTGTCCTATGAAGCCCTACTGGAATCAACAGCCTCCCTCAAAGACATCTCTGTGCCGACCCACTCCACGATGTTATCACTAATTACATGCAGAAACACCACATGACTATCACGAAGAGATTCAACATTTCACATACAGTAGCTATTTCAGAGAAGTGACACTTTTGCATTAAACAATCACTTCTTTTTCTTCAAGTGTCTAATGTGAATCACATATTTTAAAAGATCATCAAAAAAAGTTAACACCAAAATCAACATTTTGGAAATGTTTCAAGAATAAATCATAGGCTACCTGTCAGCATCTGTACTTCATCATGTGAAAGGCTGCTCTGGAAAACTGTCATTCATATTCAACTCATCTGAATCAAGATCTCATTTCTTACCTGACTTGAGCTGATCTTTTCTTCAGCGGCTGTGGAATGTTGACATGGGTCTTCCTTTGCTCCCTCACAGGGGTCTCTTACAATTTCCACCTGGTCCCCTCGATCTCTGAAGACCTTTAGCTCCATGCTCTTGGTTTTCTCTTTCCTATCCAAGATCTCAGAAGCCACAGAACCTCCTGCTGTGGAGTCCACCAGCCCACACCGCCCAGGCTCTCCCCCATGATCCAAGGTCTCAAGGGTTTCTTCACAACTTTCCGCAGGAGTCCTCTGCAGCTCCAAGGGCGCTGCCCTACTCTGACTTATAAGAGAGCTTGAGGCTCCAGGTTTTACATCTGGAAACAAACTTGGCTCAGGGTCAACATGAAGCTCTTTGGAGACACTTACGGGGAGTTCAGAGTATAATTCCTGTACCACAGCAGACATGGAGGAATCAAGTGGAACTGGCTGAGTCTCTACTCCGGATGACAGCATTAGGGCAGATGTAGATTATGGAGTCAAGTCTTACATCAAACGGTTCACCCTGACACAAATCAAAGGAAGGGATAAAAGTTTAAAACTGTTCAGGGCAGAAGAAAGCTGTCTCAGCTCAAACTGGCGAAAATAAGGACAATAAATTCTACCTCAAATGCCGGCATTACTTGGCGCCAAATAAACTATCCTTAATAGATAGAATTTGTGGGCTTGGGGTGGTGAACACACAATACAATATACATATGCTCTTTATAACATTGTATCCCTGAAACCTACATAATTTTATTAACCAATGTCACCCCAATAAATTCAATAAAAGAGACTGAATTTGTGGAAAAATAAGTTCCTTAAACTTTTAAGAGACACTTGTGTAATCTCAATTCAAATACTGCCTTATAAACAATTCTCAATTTAAATCTGGAGAGCCAGCAAATACTGTGGAGAATAAGACATGTCCAAGAGATAGACCCAAAGTAAATTAGAAGATCAAAACAGCTTGCATGAACTTTGCTTGTTCTGTTCGCTGCTACATCCCCACTGTCTGGAATAGGTACTTGACACCTAAGTACTCAGCCATAGTTGCTGAATGAATATATACTAAGGGACTCTGAAGAACTTGATTCGCTCATGAGAATTTGAAGAATCTGACAATCCTTTTAGGGTATTTGTCCTACGAAGCCCTACCTGAATCAATAGCCTCCCTCAAAGACATCTCTGTGCCATCCCACTCCACGATGTTACCACTGATCAGATGCAGAAACACCACGTGACTATCACAAAGAGATTCAACCATTCATATACAGTAGCTATTTCAGAGCAGTGACACTTTTTCATTATATACGTACTTTTCTCTTTAAGTGTCTAATGTGAATCACATTAAGATACTTTCTGAAAGAAGATCTAGAGAAAATGGAATTCCATTCCTTCACTTCTCACCAAACACTTCAGTTGTATTTATGGCACAAAACACTATAAAACCAGCTCTTTAGCAGAATCCTTCCTGACTTTTATTCAGCATCTTGAGATTTTCTAAGTGCCTTCACAGACACCACTCACTTGATTCTTACAATAAATCTGTGAGCTGAGTAGGGCAGCTATCATCTTCCCATTATAGACTTTAAAATCACACCAGAAGCCCTGGCTGGTGTGGCTTGGTGGACTGAGTGCTGGCCCGACAAATGAAAGGTCACCAGTTCAATTCCCAGTCAGGCACATGCCTGGGTTTCGGGCCAGGTCCCCAGTGGGGGGCGTTCAAGAGCCATCGGATCAGTGTCCGATCAATGTAGCTCTTGCACACCGATATTTCTCTCCCTCTTCCTTCCTCCCTTCCCCTCTCTAAAGATAAATAAATAAAATCTTTAAAATCACACCCAAAGAGGTTAAAAATGACCTGCCTCAAATATTACAGTTATCCGAGAGGAAGGAGGGGGATACTCAGGGGACTTCATCTGAAATGGGAATGTTTAATTTCTTATATTGGGTGATGGAAACACAGCTTATTTGCTGAAATAATAATATTTGTATCTAAATAGTTCATCATACTATATGATTAAAATAGTCAAAACACACACACACTCACTTATGCAGAATTAGGAAATGGTACCCTTACAACCAGGGTTTCTTGGTGTGTAACTTTTTCATTTTAGTCTACCAATAACGTGTGCAGTTTCCATAAAATCCATTTTAACCTGACCAAGGTGGAGATCAGTTAACCAAATAAGATACTGCATGCTTTCATTTGTGATGCCTTCCCTAACCCGAAACAAGGAGAGAAAAGATGAGAAATATTCAGCAACTCAGAGTTTATAACAAGGATTTATTGGAAGTATTGGTGGACATATCCCTTCAGCTAAAATGCACACAGGAAAGGATGTTTCAGAAAGCCCACCAATTTCTACTCCTACAACTTCCTAACATCTAGCTTTCCCCCCAAATAAACATATTACGTACCAGTAAAATCCAGTGCTGGCTACTGAACTGTCTCACCTTCTCTTCACTGACCGCAGCCAGATTTCTGGACAGGAGGGGCTTTCCAACATACCATGTGAATCCTTACAACCCAGTTTCCTTGGTCTCTTGTCTCTGTTCTTACCTTGATTACCTGGGGGAACCCGCAGATGTCACTTACACAGAGGCACGTGCTCTGTCTCCAAGTGAAGAAGCATTCACTCTTTGAGTGCTCCTGGGTTAACAGAAGATCCTATCCTTTCACCTGTGCTATTTGGACTGAAGCTTGAGGCTGAGGAAGAACAGATGACAGTTCCCTTCATTCTGGACCATTCTGCCTTTCTCTTGGTTTTCTAAACTGTGGTGGATGGTTTATTCATGTTTGCATGATTTCATCCACTGGATGCCCTTAGTGTTTTTAAGGAACCCTCTTTTAATATAAAAGGATGTAATGCTACACTACTTACTTAAACACTAGAAATTATAGGAAATCAGGCTGCTGGTACACAAACTTCAGGTAACACAGGAAGGCTGATAAATAAAATTCAATCTGTCCTGGCTAGTGTGGCTCAGTGGGCTGGGTGCTGGCCTGCAAACTGAAAGGTTGCTGGTTCAATTCCTGGTCAGGGCACATGCCTGAATTGCAGACCAGGTGTCCTGTTGGAGAGGTAACTGAGTGATGTTTTTCTCTCACACTGATGTTTCTCTCCCTCTCTTTCCTGCTCTCTAAAAATAAATAAATCTTTAAAGGAAAAAAAAACCAGCTTGAATCCAAAAAAGAAGCAAAGAGTATGGCGAGAATCAAGTGAGACTCATATAGTGCTTACACAAATGCATCCTTTTGGGAGCTATAGCCTTTCCCTTTTCCCTCTAGCTCCGGGATATTTCTGGGGGCACTTTAGATTTCAGGCCATTTCATGTGTGTGCATGTGTATGTAGGGGTTAACAGTGGTGATGCAGAATTGCTATTTGATGCCCCCCCAAAAGGTAGGAAGTGCTCAATTTTAATTTGGTTCAGTTTCCACTTCCCAACAACAAAATAGAGTTTTTTGTTGTCATAATATACGGGGTGAGGCAAAAAGTAGATCTGCATTTGTTCACAAGGAAAATAATACATTAATAAATAATAAAATAGGAATAAACTGTGTACACACTCACAACTACAAACCGACTTTTGCCCCACCCCGTGTAAAGCCCGGAAGATCCCTGCAGTACGAGACACTGTGCAGAGCAGGTTCGCTGGTGGAGATGGGCTCCGGGGTCTGCCCACCTGCTTGCTCTGTGCACCACTGAAGGGCAGTGTTCTCGCAAGTGTGATGCTTGATACTCTTCTGTTTTCAGGCTTCACTTTTTCGATGACCTCACCTTTTCTTACAGGTTCTCTGCTATGAGGATGACTCAAAACTATACCTCTAGGCACGGGGTAACCAAAGGACTTAGCAAGTTCACTGCTAGTTATAGACCCGAAAACACATATCCACACAAAAACTTTCATGAATGTTCACAGTAGCACTACTCGTAAGAGCCAAAAAGTGCAAAAACCTCAAATGTCCATCAATTGGATGAATTGATAAAATGTGATCTATCCATACAATGGACTATTACTCAACTATAAAAAGAAATAAACTACTGATTTATGATATAACATGGATGAACCTTGAAAATATTATGGGGCGAAAAAGAAGCCAGTTACAAAAGACCACATATCATGAGATCCCATTTACACAAAATGTCCAGAGGAGGTGTATCTAGACTCAGAAAGTGAATTAGTAGTTGCTTAGTGCTGGGAGCTGCGGAGAAATAGAGTGGCTACTAATGGACAGAATGTTTTGGGATCAATAACAATGTCCTAGAATTGATTGTAGTGCCCTGACTGGAGGGGCTCAGTGGGTGGTCAGGGCACACGCCTGGGTTGTGGGCGAGGTCTCTGGTTCGGGGTATATAAGAAGCAACCATTGATGTTTCTCTCCTCTTCTTCTTTCCTCCCTTCCCCTCTCTAAAAATAAAAATAAATAAATAAATAAGTAAATAGATTAATTAATTTTTAAAAAACAAAACTGAGCCCTGGCTAGTGTGGCTCAATGGATTGAGTGCCGGCTTGCGAACCAAAGGGTCTCTGGTTTGATTCCCAGTCGGGGCACATGCCTGGGTTGTGGGCCAGGTTCCCAGTTGGGGGGGTGTGCGTCAACCACATATTGATGTTTCTCCCTTCTTTCCTCTCTCTAAAAATAAATAAATAAAATAAAATTGATAGTAATAGCTGTATTTGACTATGCTAAAGACTACCAAATCGTATAATTTAAGTTCTTGAATCATATGGTGCACAAATTGTATCTTAATAATCTGATGAAAAACAAGAGAAACCTATCCCTTTTTTCAAGTTCCTGACCAGTTTTACTCATAAGGATGGTACCCCTCAAACCTAACATGTCTAAAACAGTCCAGTCAATCCATCGAATAATTGAGCAAACAGTTATGAGGAACGAGAATGAATAAAATGCCCTCAGTAAACTTACATGCTTATTTTTGACCCTGTTGCCCCTCTCGGTAATGACTACCCATTATCTTAGAGCTCAGACTTGAATCCCCAAACTATGTCTGAATTTCCACTTGCCTTTCAATCAGCACTTGGTAGCCTGCAGACTCCGATCCAGCAGTTCCTCTAACAAATCCCACTCCTTTCCATCCCCATGGTCCTAATTCAAGATCTTTTTCTGAACACGAACTCATGCAAAAATAAACATTTGCTAACCATCTTTATCACAGAGAGGCAATACTGATAATCATATGAAACAATTCAAAATATTCCTCAGGAGAAACGGTACCTTTACCTTCCCTATGCCTCCACAGACACTGTAAACTCGCCCTGGCCAAAGTGACTTTAAATGCTTTGGTCGCTGAAAGATAACTTCCAATTTACAAAAGCTGAAACCCACAGAGCTATCCCATTTTCAAGGGGGCAATTCCAAGAATTTCAACCTGTAAAACAACTAGACAAATTGGCTGTCAAAGCCAAACAGACATTCCCTCCTCCTTATTCTCCTAGCCCAATCTGGGTGGTCAAGTGTCAGCGGAATCTGTAGTTGAGCCACCAAGAACAGCTGAGTGCCTTGGCTGGAACCCTCCGAGATGGAATACTATTTAGATGAAAGCCTAGAGTAACAGCTTAAAATGATTCTCAGCTCACCAGCTTGCATCACTAAACTCTTCTTTCAATTTTTTTGCTATTTATCAAGATATTGGTAATGTCACAAGACTACAGAAAACCCAAAATTTTAGCATGCAAATTCTTTAATACTAAATCTTTGCACACAATAGAGCAATTAAAAATGGTGTAGAAATACATCTCTACATAGAAAGCTGCGTGGGCTACTTTATCCAACTACATAAACATTGGGGCTCTTTTTGGTAAAATATATATGCATACAGAAAAATGTTTGAAAGAATATATAGGAAATGTGTGTAAGAATCTACAGGAAAACGTCTGAAAGAATATAACCCAACAGTGATGGAACAATGGGTGATGGAATCATGAATGACTTATCTGTATGTTGTACTTTCTTTTTTTACAATGAGTGTGTATAACATGTTAAAACTTTTTAAAACATTATTTCCCAAGATCCAAATATGTAGCTATAAAGAATAACTGTAACCGTATTATTTTACCTGTATCTTCTCAGATGTCAGCTTCTCTGCCTCAACTATAAAAGTTTTTACATTAAATGTTAAATAACTTCAAGTAAGAGGAAAGGGTAAAACATGCTTATAAAATGCAAAGGGGGTTTAGAGTTTAATCCTTAGTAATGTCTTATAACCCACCTACTGAGTGAGGACACCAGAGATAATTATCTAGTTTGAAGTATAAGCAAAAAGTAACCCAGAGATTCACTAACAACTCTTGCCAGCTGCTATTGGATTGTCATCTTTACCATAACACAGATAAGATTTAGATTGTTTAGAGAATGGCTTTTTTGCTAAAGGAAAAAAAATGACTGATATTTATAGAGAGTATGCAGTGTAATTCTTCCAATAAAAGACATCCTTTTGAACTGAGAACAATCCTCTCCAGATCTTTGTGTTTCAAATGCAGAAGCCTCGCTGGGAGCAGCCTAGGTGCAGGTTTCCCTGTGGGGAGACCAGGGTCCCTATCTGGCCATGCACTTAGCTGCATGGCCTGCAATGTGTCACTTAAGTATTTTAGGCTAGTTTTTTACATGTAAAATTAACAAAGTAAACAGAATAATCTCAGCTGCTCTGCTATTCATAAAAATCCCTCTAAGTAAAACTTCCATTTCACTGTTTCAGCAAAGCCCACCTATAGATACCAACAATGGTGGTACAGAGCTCAGACTAATCTCCATTAAAAACACTCAAGGGCAAATGGAGGTAATTTAAGAACACTTTACATACTAAAAAGATAGCTTTTAACTTGTCTTCAGGCAACTTGGTAGGGTTAATTCCTATTCCACCAAATAACATAAGCCAGAGGGAAAAAACAACCAGTGAAAGATAACACTGCATCTCTCAGTCTCATTAGAATACATTTCATAAAACCAAAAACCTGACAAAGTGACAATTTTTGCTTAGTTGTTCAAACATTCCTCAGAACCAAAGTTCTGTGGGAAAAGTTTGTAGCACTAAAGGAAAAAAAAATAAAGGGAAAAAGCAAACAAAGGAAACAGCAGAACAGAAAACCATGTGCCCCCATAATCCTGAGTCTGAAGGTCTCCCCTCCCTTTAATTCCAGTGCAAAGGGGCTGCTCTTGACGAAAAGAAGAACAGTTAATAACACTGGGCGCTGACAATGCCCACAATACTATTGTGGGCACTGTCAGGCCCTCAGAATTTCACAACACCCCTTTCACCTTGAGAAAGGGGCTTTCTTTCCCAAAGATCCAGACACCATAGCCAATCCCTCCATGAGGGAATTCAGAGGAAGGGGCCTCCTCTTGAGGGACAGAGAAAGAAGAATCTTTTAAATAGGATCTCTAGACAAACTAACTGCGAGTGGGGCAGGGAAGCCCATATACTTACTAAACAGGGCCCAGCTGTTCAACATGGAGTGTGCAGGAAATCTCAAAAGCATCAAACACTGTTTCCCTTTTCCTCCCTTTATTAGCATGCAGAAAAAGGATCCCTGTCTCCACACAGGGAATGAAGGAGTGAAAATGCTCCTGATTTCTACTGACAGCCTCTCTGCATAAAAGATTGTAATTTCTTTTTCAAAGGAAGAGAAAAGAAACCATCTGTGCCGCTCTAAATACACAGCAGAAAAAGAGTCCTCCTCTCAAAGGTATTTTTCCTGGGAGAAACAAGTTGGAACCTTCCTCTCTGAGGAGGGGGCTGAAGGACAGAAGGAAGCTTTTCCGTCGCTAGAGCAAGTGGAGGGAGCCGGAGAGGACATCTCTAAACAGTGAGGAAGTGATAGCTTCCTTGAACAAAGAAAAGCCTGGCTTCCCTACCTCTTGGAGTACAGACTTGTTTCTAAAAACAAAGTCTTTTTTCCTGATTATTCTAATTGAGGCCCTCTTTGTTAATTGGGGGAGTATGGTAGGATCTAAGAGGATTAGAAGTGCCTCCTTCTCCACCCCAGGGGTAAAGCCTCCATTCTCGTGAGAAAGGTTGGCTTGAATACTTGCGATGGGGGTTGGGGCTTGGGGGAGATAGGGTGGGGGTGGTGAGAAAAGACATGCATGGAAAAATCTGTTTCTCTGTGAACGATATTAGTTTCCTTTTTAAAAAACAAATTAAGTAACAGCAATAGCAACAATTGGCCAAAACGTTATTACTATGTACTAAGCACTGACACAAATTCTCCTTTAACTCTTATGACAATTCCATGAAAAGAGGACCTAAATGAGAGATGGGCTGAGTGAGAAAGGTTAAGCAATTAATTCGTTAAGGTCACAAAGACGGGAATTGGGAGACACAGGCTAACAACAATCACACTGCAAACGCCAACCGTGCCAAGGAAAGGAGCTCACTGCACACCGGGAGACGTGGGGGAAGAGAAGCGAGGCTCACTCCGTGTACTGACTGGGGGAGGGGAGAAAGGCTGACTTGTAACACCGCCAAGTATATTCGGGGTCTTCCTTCCTAGATCTCGGGGTAAAGGTAAAAATAAAGGAGGAAAAGTAAGTCCGTTTTTCACAGGGAAGGGGGATCCCCTCTGTCACTTTTAGGCAAGTTGAGTCTCGCTCTTCACTTGGGGGGCAGGCGCTGACCAAATCGGGGCGGGGCAGGGGGAAGGTCTTGTTTGAGGTTATCTTTTAAACCCTCCTTAAAATAAGTTCAAAATCGCCCTCTCGCACCCCAGGAGCGGGTCTTGCTCTGCTGATAAACGCTCTGAAGCGGAGGAACAGCGTACGTCCACGACAAGGGGCGTCGCTCTCTACGAAGGAAGTTGGGGGTCTCCTGCCGTATCGAGGCTGAAGAGGAGTATCTCGCCCCCGTCGGAGCCATGACTTGGTGAAGCAGTTTGCCCCTCGCGACGCAGGGCCTGGTTTCCTCCCTCTCCCTGGGTCGTTCCGCTGCCCGCAGCATAGCCTCGGGTCCCTTTGGCACCCCGAGAGAGCGGGGGGGGGGGTCCGGGCTCCCCCGCAACCTGCACCTCCCGGCGGACGGTCCTCTTAGGGTGCAGTGGGGCGGGGCGGCTGCACCCTAAGCCTTCCCGCCCCCGGCCTCTTACCCTGAGGCCTGCTCCGCGGCCTGCACTCGGCCCCGCCAGCCCGGTTTCTGCAGTCGCAGCCCAGCCGCCGCGAAGTCTACCTGAGCCTACCGAGCTAAGAGAGCCCAGGGGCGCTCCGGCCGCCGCCACCTCTTCGTCTCTATGGTCCTCACCCCTCCTCCCCGCACTTCCTTATCCGGGGCCTGAGACAGCCATGCGGGCTCGCCCAAGTTCCGCCCCCGCAGGGTGCGCGCGCACCCCGTTGGGCTGCTCTTCCAGCGTCGGGCTGCCCGCCCTCCTCTAGCTCGGTTCGGTTTTGGTTTTTTTTGTGTTTTTTTTTTTGCCCCGCTTCTGCGGCCTGTACTCTTAAAGCGGAACACACGTTTTTATTTTTGCTGAGCCCCCAGGGCCCTGTGACTGTCTCTATTACCAATACCCTGGAGTAGTCCACCGTTTCTGTGGCCCGGACGCTGCAACTCTCGCGGCCTCCCGCCTTCCACTATGGCCCACCAAGAGATCTTTCCAACTGGAATCAGTGTTTTAGGTCCCCCCGCCTTGTTCTCGTCACATTGACCATTAAATCTAAATGCCACCTCTCTGCCTCCAGTCCTTTAAGGCAAGGCGTCTTGTTTTAATTTATTCCTAGCTGTAACACCAGGCGAAGTTGCCCTGTTTCGTCTCCTCATTCTTCATTGTCTGTCCCTTTCCACCCTTGTGTATTTTGTTCATCATTCTTTGCTGGACACACCTAGCGGTGTCCAGAGTAAGTAGACGCACAGCACAAGAAGGCAAGTTGAGTCTCGCCCTTCACTTGGGGGCACCCCAAGTTTGAAGAAAGGTTTGGGGGATTTTAATTTTCCCTTTTTAAAAAGAAAAAAAGATTTTATTTATTTTTAAAGAGGGAAGCGAGAAAGAGGAGAGAAACAATAATGTGGGGTTACCTCACAAGTGGCCCCCACTGGGGACCTGTCCTACAACCCAGACATGTGCTCTGACTGGGATTTGAACTGTGCACCCTTTGGTTCACAGGCCAGCGCTCAATCTACTGAGCCACACCAGCCAGGAATAATGCTCCCTTTTCTATACAAGATATCTCTGTACCCACCAACATGTGGGCCATTTAAGCGAAGACAATGTTTTTCCCAGCTTAGTTAGGGCTGGAGATACACAAACGCAAATGCCAACCCTGGTGTTTACCGTCTGTGAGTCCATATATCGTCTACATAGATGTACATATGTTGGGCTGAATTAACTAGAAATTCACTTTAAAACATTTCTGTTTCCAGAATCTGCTTCCTTAGGTATTTCTTCAGGCAACTATTTGTCTATTGAAGGTGATTTGAGAAACCCAATTTCTCTGGTTTGCCCTCTGCCTCTGGCTCTAATATCACTGCACAGCACCATTATTGATCTTGTTTTATTTGAAAATGTGATTATTTTGTACAGCATGCATTTTTGAATTAATTTTGATTGGAAAAGGTTGCATTCAATAAATATTTATCTTGTTCACTGAGTTTTTAAGAGTTCCAGCCTCCTCTTACCTTGACCAGCTTTAGGTAAGTTTTAAAAATCTCAAAACTTGTTCGAGGTGTTCCATAAGTTTTTGCCAAATTAAAAAGTGGGATATTTGCATTTCTAAGATATGACATCAATTATGAACATCTCTGAGGAGAAGAAATCAAATTCTCCTGAGGCGCAGGGAGAGAGAACCCCATTAGCTACCTCTGGGATGGAAGGACTTCCCATCAGTCACTGCTGCTAAGAACGGAAGAGCCTGGGGGATCTGGGTGTGTCCCTGAATTGGCAACATAAAAGGTCTTTTTACATGTAACATTTTGTCCCTGAAAAACTTTGCAATTGTTGCAGTTCACTTGATTATGTTTCCCTTATGTATAAAAATTACAATGGTTTAATATTTAACTTATGAATCCTGAAGTAAAAGCGTGGATGCTTAATTTAAGAAAGCTCTTGTCTTGCCACTCCCAAGTCTCCTTGTGCTATGCAACGGACTTTTCTTTGAACATTAGAATTTTTCCGAAAACCATAGGTCAATCACATGGAGCTGGCAACTTGTCAGAAGCCTTTGGCCAGTTTCAGGCACAGCCCACATGCTCTGATTTTCTCCTCAAGGAGAGAAAAATGTCCCGACCAGTAGGAGCTTAGGCTGAGCCCGTGAGTGCGAGATGAGGATGCTGGTTAAAAGTTCAGCCTTCGGAGCCATGTCAGGATCCATCCTTGCTTCCATCCGAGTTTCGTGTCCCCAGTCTGTTTCCCTGTGTGTGAAACACGATCGCATCTGCCACCTAATAGGGATGTGATGATTACATAAAGATGTCTGTGAAAGCTATGGTAGGTATTATTTCATAGCCACACAGGCACAAACATCATTTGGGGTTTGGACTTGAAAAGACCCCCAAAATGGATACTTCCCAGGAGTCGCACGTGCTCGGCCCTTTGCATTTTACAAAAGTTCTCCCAGAAACTATCTTGTGCCTCTCAGTAGCCCAGTGAGGCCAGACGAGAGTCTATAACATTCCCTGTATAGATCCGGGGATTGTCCCGACTTTGCCTTGTTGGGGGAGTCACCAAGCTGGAAACGAAGATCTCGGGCTGATCTGTTTAGGAATGTCTTCTAGACAGTAAGGGATTTCCTCTCTGGAGCGGGTGGTCTGGCGAGCAAGAGGAAATGAAGGAGCGAACGGGAGCTGAGGGCCGCACATGAGGCCCCGCCCCCGGCGCAAGCCCCGGATGAGGAAGCAGCGCGGACACCGAGAGGAGGTGGAGGCTTGGCCAGAGAGGCCCGGGGCAGGTGGGCGGGAAGGGGGCGGAGCCCAGGGGCGGAGCCACCGGAGCGGCGCGGGTTCTCAGGTGAAAGCTCCTTGGCCCGGGAGGGCGGGTTGGCCCCTAGAGCTCGGGTTGGCCCCTAGAGCTCGGGCACGAAAGCTGCACGGGCTGTTCGGGCGTAGGTAGGGCGTCCCAAGGAAACACGGGGGATCTGACGAGGGTCCGATCCTCGTTGCCCCGGCCTGAAGCGGGAAGGGGCTCCGGAGCTGCGGGTGAGTGGAGCTGCCAGCCGGGCCCGGGTTTGGGGAACAAGAGGAAGGGGGGCCGAGGCTTCGGTTCGAGTCCTGGCCCCACCCCCCCATCCCGCTGTGTGACCTTAGACAAGACTGTTTACCTCTCTGAACCTCACTGGACTCAGCTGTGAAATGAGTGTCTGTGGGGGAGGAAACTGATAAGAGTTAATGTAGACGGAGATTTGGGAAATGAACCCTTGCCTTCCTCCCATTTATACTCTATTTGCCCAAGATATTGACGGCAAAACGTGAACTGTGGGAATGTCTCTCAGTCTCTGAATGGCTTTGGCCAAGTCCCTTGTTCTGGCCCACACTTTTCTCGTCTACAGAATAAGTGTGCTTACCTTTTAAGATCTTTTTATTATTTGAGTTTTATTGATGTAGACAGAGGCAAGGTAATAAGTGCCCCATTCACTACAAGTTTTCCCTTAGGGAGTGTGATAGAGAGAATGTCTTCTTGGAGGTTTGACTAGCGCCTGTCTGGAATTCTCCTTGGTTTCCAGATTCCTTGGTTCTATTTTTCTCCATCCATCCTTGCTTGTCCTTGGAGGAGTGATTTCATGCAAGGGTTGGTGCCACCTCCCAGCTAAGCAACACCAGTATTTTCAGTAGCTTAATATCAAAGAGCAATTGCAACAAAAAGTCTGACAGCCCTTTTGTTTGTGTTTCAATGGTAGGGAGTCAAGATGACTTCTCTCCTGCAAGCTTGGAACAGCTGAAAGAAAAAACAGTACAAGATGAGAACAACAAAGGTCTACAAACTGGTCATCCACAAGAAGGGCTTTGGGGGCAGTGGTCAGTATTGATTGGTCTTTGGGAGTTGTGTGCGTTGGCTGAGGTCCTGGTGTGTCCAGTGCCTTGAAAATTTCACACCGGCCCATGTGACAGTGGAGGCTAGACAAGGAACTTGTCCAAGTGAAGCAGCAAGTGGAAAACAGTAGTGGGAGGGCAGGAGTTCCGCAGAGCGCAGGCCTTTTCTAAAAGCATTCGCACCTCTGACTTTCAAAGAACATTGTGGATTTTGCCAGTTTGCTACCCTTTATGTGTTTACTGTATACGTTCAGTAACATTTCAGTCTGCACTGGTTTGGCAGAAAAGAGAAATTTATATTCAATGAGAGAAAAATAGTCGATATGCATAAAACAGGTATGATCAAAGCATGAAACTGTGTGGCTCTGAGGCACAGGGAGAAGGGGCAGAAACGCACACAATGTGTTGTCCTGCCCTAAACCAGGATCGGGTATCAGCTCTGCCTCTAACATTCCCTGTGACCTCCAGCAAGCCCTTAGTTCACCTTATCTACAAATCCATGTGCTTTAGTATGGTTTCTCTGTTTCTCTTATCACTGTGAGTCTATAAATCTGCAGAACAGGATGACACTTAATAATAAGACTTTCTTTGTTTTGTAAATAAAATTTTCTTCTTGTCCTAATAACCTTATTTGCTTCAGCAATTGGAATTAACGACCCAATGAGTTTTTCTAAAATTGTATTTTGGTATGCATTTGCTCCAAAGGCGAACACTGCCAGAAAGGAAAAGCAGTGGTTTCTTTGTCATAAGGTGTAGTGGGGATCAAGTTAGGTGATGTATGTATTTAGCAGAGCACCAGGCTCATTAGTGCAGCTCAGTAAATGTAGCCCCTATAATTTCCAGGATAAGGATATACCAGGCATTGCTACATTTAAAACAATTTTTGCTAACATACACAATCTGTTGTTAATATTATATTTGATATGCAGTTGATGCCGCCTAAACATTGGTGAAGTAGCATCAACTAGCCAACAAAAACAACTTTTGGTAGAGGGAAGGATATGAGGATACAGTATATACAGAGTGGGGCAAAAGGAGGTTTATAGCTGTGAGTATGTAAAACACAGTTTATCCTTGTATTATTGCTTGTTAATTATTGTATCACTTTCCATATGAAAAACTGTAAACCTACTTTTGGCCCATCCTGTATAGTATTATATACAATGTATATAAGTCTGCTTTTTCATGTCCACAAGACAAAGGTAGCTAGGGCTGTACGCAGTTTCCTGCAAGACTATAAATACACATCCAACAAATATTAGGGGAATACCTGTGCCAAACATAAAGGTTATGAATATGACAAGTCCTTTGTCTCTAAGGGGCAGTCAGCTCCATGAGACAGACGTGCAAAAAGGAAACGATAAAGCAGGAGGGAGTTCATGCTCAGAGAGCTCAATTCAGACTATAGAAGTTGGGGACAGGCTTCACAGGGAATTTGGCGTAAAACTCTCAATGAACAGTACACCAAATAAAACTTGGGATTAACCCAGTGCTTTGCTTTCCCAGGCTGAATTTTTATGGGGTCTGATTATATTTGAAATCTAGATATACTTGTCATGATTTTAGGATAATTAAAGGCCATATCTTTCCCCAAAAGTCAAATGAGAAAAAAAATCATTCCATCTTTATGGTTTTGAGTATGTTGTATTTGAAAGAGTTCTCCTCCACCCCCCATGAGGGGCAGGGGTAAAAAACAAAACAAAACATGAAATTACGTCCATCCTTTATTCTAAGGATCTCCTTGGATCCTAATGTAAACCTATATCTGAAGTCTTTCCCTTTTCAGGAGCTGTCCTCCAAAGTCCAGGGCATTTTATTTGGCTTGATTTTTATGACTTATGAGAGGTGGTGGGCTTTAGGCAGAAGGAGCTCTGGACTAGTCAGTTCTCAGTCCTGGCTGTGCTGTTAGTAGCCGTCTACCCATTCTACATTATTTCCTCATTTCTGCTAGGTCCAAAGATTTATTGTGAGGGTCACATTAAGACAGTATTTTGGGCCCTGGCTGGTGTAGCTTAGTGGATTAAGCACGGGCCTGTGAACCAAGAGATCACGGTTCGATTCCCAGTCAGGGCACATGCCTGGGTTGCAGGCCAGTTCCCAGCAGGGAATGCACAGGAAGCAACCATACATTGATATTTCTCTCCCTCTCTCCTTCCCTTCCCCTCTGAAGATAAATAAGTAAAATCTTTAAAAAAAAAAAAAAGACAGTATTTTGGAATAATTTTGGATAAGTACAAGGGATTGTCCTATAATACAAAACCTGATCGGATTGTGAGGACCCAACATGAGAAAATGCACCAAAACCTGTCACGCAAGTGAGTGTGTTTTCTGCTTGGGATTGCTCAATTGTCTTTCAGATGATGAGCTGGTTGTGAACCCCAAAGTGTTTCCTCACATCAAGCATGGAGACATTGTGGAGATCGCCCACCCCAATGATGAATACAGGTGAGTATCTGACTAGGATCAAGGGAGCAGAGTGGCTATTTCCAGATGATATTTTGTTTAAGGGGCTTAAAGGGTGAGACATCTCTTTGCCTTTGGATAAAAATAATCCTGCCCTCTAGAATTTGGTAAACCAATAATCTTTTAAAAAGTGGTACATTCTTTCTGTTTCTCAAGCTGAGATGACAACTCTGAAAAATTCCATAGCATTCCTCCATTTCCTTGAGCACAGGTGCAGAGTTTCTTTGTTTCTAAGGGAACTTTCTCCCATTGTTGTACTTGTTACAAGTTATATGTCCAGAGTGGTCTGTTTGCCTTTTGGGGTTTGGGGGGTAAAAAAAGCTACTTAGTTACTGCTTACAGCATCCTATCTTTTTGTTGCTTTTTTTCCCCCAGCCCTCTACTTTTGCAGGTCAAGTCACTTAAGGAAGATTTACAGAAAGGTAAGAATTCCATTTCTTTTCTCTTAAGATTTTTTGTACTTTATTGTCCCAGAAACTGTAAGAAACCTCTCTTCACAGTATCAGGGAGTGAGGCCACTGTACTTCTCTCCTTATCGAATTGTGTTCCCTCTTAAAAAAATTGTCTGTGCCCTGGCTGGTGTGGCTCAGTGGGTTGAGTGCCGGCCTGCGAACCAAAGGGTCACCGGTTCAATTCCCAGTCAGGGCACACGCCTGCGTTGTGGGCCAGGTCCCTGGTCGGGGCCATGTGAGAGGCAACATACGGGTGTATCTGATGTTTCTCTCCTTCTCTTTCTCCCTCCCTTCCTCTATCTAAAAATAAATAAATAAATGAAATCTTTTAAAAAAAAAAAAAGGTCTGCTATCAGAACTGTCAATCACTCTCACTCTGGCACTGAAGAAATTATCTTAATTTAGTGCCAAGAGGAAAATTAATCTGAAGACATAAAGCTTTATATACACTTAACTCCAAAACAATTGTTGGCAAAGCATACTTTCTTAAATATTATGTTTTTGCACAAAGCATTTGTTAAGTGCCTACTCTGGGGGAGGCAGGGAAAGGAACACATTCATGGTTACCTACAACATGTACAAGGCACTGTCTTGGGAGCTTTTTGTAATCTCTCTTTATCTTCCCACCAATTTGTTTTTGAGACCTCTTTATTTACTCAGATTATTTAATGTACAATGATGTAACTGTGACCTGAAGTGTGCAAAGTTAAAGCCTTCAACTGCAGCTAGGAGGAGAGGGCAGGCATGGTATACCTCTGGGGATGGCAGAGAATCAGGAGGATGGGCTGCCTCCTCCCCAGGGCTGTGCATAGGGGGAGGATCTTGAGCACAGCCCAGGTAGTGTAGGGCCAGGGGAAGGGAGCAGAGACCTCCCTCTGGCCTCTGTCAAGAGCCCAGAAGTGCCCCATGGCTGAGCAGCAGCAGCTCAGAAAGGGTCCAGAGGCAGGTATCTGGAAAACACTGTTTCTGGGGTGGGGTTTCAGGAAAGAGGGGCCCTACAGAAGAGGCCAGGAGGGGCCTCCTGCCCCAGTGGTGGGAGCCAGACCTGAGGCAGGCGCAGGGCCTGAGAGGCCAGGCTGGTGGGCTCAGGAGGACTGAGGAAGGTTTCTACCCACCCTTGAATGACTGAGGAGACTTAGTCTCAGCAGACGAATTGGCGTGCCTGCAGTCAGGAGGCAGAGGAGCCAGGACCTGAACTCTGCTCATTCATTCTGGATGCAGATCCTTTCTTTTTTCCTCTCACGACTATACCGTGCTGATCAAGGAGCCAAAATGTTAATTGTTAGCAAATAAGGTAATGCCTTAGATAAAAAAAATAAGAAAAAAACCCTTCTAATTTATTTTAAAGGATCTTGATGTCAACTGCTTTTTAATATTTCAACTTGATGGGAAAACAGTCTGTAAAACCCAAATCCTGAGAGTTAAGATTTCAGTAAAACTCAGACCCTGAGTGTGTCCTTCTTACCCTGACCCCTTCTTCTGCCTCCTGTGCGTTTCTGATTTACTGGACTCCGTGTGAAGTTTGTTTTTCTTTTGAACTATTGTCACTATTTCATTCCAAATAAGAAAGGATCGCTTCCTCTTCTGAATTTTCACAGCAATTTGAACTTAAAAAAAAAAGGTTTTATTTATTTATTTTTAGAGAGAGGGGAAGGGAGGGAGAAAGGGATGGTGAGAAACATTGATGTGAGAGAGAAACATGGATTGGTTGCACCATCAATTGGATGCCTCTTGTATGCGCCCTGACTGGGGACTGAACCCGCAACCCAGTTGTGTGCCCTGACTGGGAATTGAACTGGTGACCTTTCACTTTGCGGGATGACACCCAACCAATTGAGCCAATTTGAACTTTACTGTGTTGGTTCTTAAATTATTTATTTTCTCTTTCTCTGTGCATTCTCTTTCTGCGTCTCTCTCTCTTTCTCTCTTTTTAGATTTCATTTATTTTTAGGGAGAGGGGAAGGGAGGGAGAAAAATAGGGAGAGAAACATCAATGTGTGGTTGCCTCTTGTGCACCACCTACTGGGGACATGGCCTGCAACCCAGGCATGTGTCCTGACTAGGAATTGAACCAGCAACCCTTTGCTTCGCAGTCCGGTGCTCCATCCACTGAGCCATGCCAACCAGGGCTGTCTCTCTAGTTCTTTCTTTCTTTCTTTTTTTTTTTTTTAAGATTTTATTTATCTTCAGAGGGGAAGGGAAGGAGAGAGGGAGAGAAATATCAATGTATGGTTGCTTCCTGTGCATTCCCTGCTGGGAACTGACCTGCAACCCAGGCATGTGCCCTGACTGGGAATCGAACCGTGATCTCTTGGTTCACAGGCCTGTGCTTAATCCACTAAGCTACACCAGCCAGGGCTGTCTCTCTATTTCTTTATTGCTTGTGCTCAGGTCTTATTTTACCTGCTTGTGTCACCTGAAAAGCAGAGAATTCTAAATTTTAAGCTCCTGGAAGGCAGAAAGTGTGCCTTGTCCATGGCAAAAGGTCAATTGTGTTACTTGTTGAATGTCTCAGTATAGATCAACAATATATTTATCTGTTTTTTTTTTTCAGAATGTATTATTAGATTTCTTCTCTGTTTCAGAAACTATCAGTGTGGACCAGACAGTGACCCAGGTGTTTCGTCTAAGACCTTATCAAGATGTCTATGTGAATGTGGTGGACCCTAAGGTATATCTTTGTTCTGCACTTGAGTTTCTTCTTTTGGATATGATTAGAACCCTTCCTCAAGATGATGTCTCTAAGGGAATCATGAATTACTTAGGTAGAGTGTTAGACTATTACATATGTGGTCATATGTAGGTCATTTAGATTATAGGTAGTATGTAAGTTGCATTTTAAATGCTTCCCCCCCTTTTTTTGCCCTTCTTTCTGTAAGGATGCAGTCTTTTTTTTTTTTAACTTTATGTATGTATATATATTTTTGCTCCCTTTTTAAAGACTTTTTGTATATATGTGTGTACGTGAAGCTAAATGTAAAATTTTCTATTGAAACACTAAAATTTCTTCATGTATTCTCACACTTCTGGAAATGATCCTATAATTGGTAAAAATCATTCTCTAGAAGATATTATTGACATTATCTAGGGAAATAAAGCACATAGCTCAATGTCATGTTTGTGTGCCAGAATCAAGACTAAAACTCAGAATTAGTACTCTCACACTCTTTGAACTTAACCATGATACAGCTGCTGTAGCATCTTTTAGAGACTTATCATCTGTTCTCAAGAGCCTTGTTTGGCGGGATAAAATCTGTTTGTCAGGGTTCTGCTATTGAATGGTCTTCCAGTTTCTTTTTTTGTCAAAAGGTTTCTCCATGTGAGTGGACACTATTTTATGACTATGGAGGGTGGCAGAGGATGGCAGAGAGATATATTTGATTATCTCTTTTAGGATGTGACCCTTGATCTAGTGGAATTAACTTTTAAGGATCAATATATTGGCCGTGGGGATATGTGGCGACTAAAGAAAAGTTTGGTAAGATACGATTTTTAAAAGGTCTGTGTTGTTTTTTTATTATATTAACCTGTGTTCTCATCAAGATGCAAAGATCTAGTAAGGGAGAAGAGTGTACAATCATTTCAGATTGCAGCATCACAGGCAGTAATTACAAACACTTCATTTATCTTCTTCCATTCTCTTCTCATGGTTTTTTACTTTTTTAGTTCTGTTTTGCTTATTGTCTAAGATTTTCACTCTGCATTTTTAGTTTGAATGGGAAATTAAAGTATTGTTTTTCATTTGAATGAGACTCTAGTTTTCAAATTTTCACTTGATTTCATTTGCACCTCACATTTCTTTGTGGATGGGTGTTACCCTCATTTATACGTGTGAAAACTGAGATTGGGAAGTAGTGATTGGCTAAGATTAGAAAGCTGGTAAGCAGTCAGCACTGAGCTAAAATCCAGATCTTGCTGTTTCCAGGTTAGACTGCTTTAGCTGTACCCTCCCCCCATTTTCCTTCTTTTATTTTTAATTAACATTTTCCACTGAAAATGATGAGTTCATCAAAATTGTGAGCTGGTGCTAAAATTCTCCTTATTGGACTTTTTGAGTATTATGAAACAACAAATTATAGGTAGAATTTCCATGCAGCGTATATTTTCAGAAAAAATCTTTGCTCATTTTTTTTAATATTTATTGATTTTAGAGAGCGAGAGGAAAGGGGAAAGAGAGAGAGAGAGAAAGTAAACCATCAATTTGTTGTTCCACTTAGTTATGTATTCATTGGTTGATTCTTATATGTGCGCTGACAGGGGGTCGAACCCACAGCCTTGGTGTATCAGGATGAACCTCTAACCATCTGAGCTACCTGGCTAGGGCCAAATCTTTGCTTATCTTTAACGGTAGAAGGAAGGTTCTATTTTCTGAAATGAGAGCTTGCCCTGAGAAATAAATGTATTTAACTATGTAAATATAAGTAATGATACAAATATATGTGAGGATAAGTATATTGGTGGAGCTGGCCACTTACCCACCTGGTCTTTACTATTGTCTGTACTTGCCAAACTCTTAGGAACCTACTGTTACACCTGCCCCAGCAGGTTTTGTAAAGGGATGAATCTATTACTCCCATGCTAATTGAATTTTGGGTTGTTAGGAGAGATTAGAAAGCCAGGACCTTCTTAATGACCTTTTTATGGCCTTGATGTATTACTGAGTCTCTCTCTCTTCCCTTAGGTCAGCACCTGTGCCTATATCACTCAGAAGGTGGAATTTGCTGGCATCAGGTAGATATTCCATGACTCTTGACTTCTCTGCTAGTAAATGGGAGTAGGATCTAATTCAGTAATGGGACACCTCATTTGAGATATTTGGATGTCCCTATAATAAAACACACAATAGCTTAAAACATTAGATTATTGTACTTAAAATAAACCAATTCCCCCGCCCCCAAATGCTCTAGAGTACTGGAAGTTGTGAAGCCACCTGGTATTCATTAACAAAGGAAGTCTAGACTAATAATTTTAGAATTGGAAAAAGCACTAGATGAACGTTTTTAAACAGTTTTTTAAAAAAGTTTTGATTTATCTATTTTTAGAGAGAAGGGAAGGGAGGGAGAAAGAGAGGGAGAGAAACATCTATCAGTTGCCTCTTGCACACCCTCAACCAGGGACCTGGCCCACAACCCAGGTGTGTGTCCTGACTGGGAATCGAACTGGCAACCTTCTGGTTTGCAGGAAAAATGCCCAACCCACTGAGCCACACCAGTCAGGGAAAACCCTTTTAAAATTTGATGAAAGCTGTAATACTCTACCCAGAAAATTTTGCATGATTTCAGAGGTTTTATGGATTCCCTGAAGCTCTTTTTTAGACTCACGTATTTTCTATGAACTTTCAGATTAAGAGCTTCTGTTGTATGCCCTCAGTATGCTCTAAGAATTCTTGATTTTGTGTAATCTATTCATGGCACTGTCTCTGGAAACCTGAACCTGGCCAGGTCATTAGGGTGTAAATAACAGACTAGAGTGAGCCACCCAGAAGTCATCATTGTTTCTCTGTGGTTTATGCAAGAGTTGTAATAACTTGTGTATGTTTCTCCTTTCAGGGCACAGGCTGGTGAGCTGTGGGTCAAGAACGAGAAGGTCATGTGTGGCTATATCAGTGAAGATACCAGGGTGAGACTGAGAAAATGCTTTTTTGATTTTTATTTCCTTATATCCTTATGCCTAAGTCCGGAAATCAAAAACAAAACAGAGAAATGAGCAAAAACAAGATAATCTCATGATGGCCGCTGTCTATCTGCCCACCCAGGTGGACTATATTGTCATATTGTCAGGGACTCCTGAAATTTTCATGTTTTCTAGCTGGAGCTCTTTAATTTGGGGTTGATCTTCATTTTCTGCTTCTGAAGGAGGTCTCTTTAATACCAGATGTACAGATGTAGTGTCTGACTGGCAGGCTTCTGTGCCCACTAACACATGGCAAAAGTTAGACACAGTGGAAGATTGCACTGGTAAACATGGAGAGAGACCTCTGCAAAGGAATCTCCTCCTTTGCTCTCTATTCTGGTTGGGTAAACCCATACTTAACAGCTGTGACCATTACCCACAATGATGAGACCACCCACTTGCTCTTCTCTGTTCTCACCCCAGTCTCCCCTGAGTGGTTCTCAGCTGGGGACAGTGTTGCCTCCCAAGGGTCTTTTGGCAGAGACATGTTTGGTTCTCACAAATAGGGGTGTGTGGGGGGTGCTGCTAAATGCATTGCAGTGTATAGGACAGCCAATAAAGAAATGTTTGTCCCCAAATGGCTGTAATGTTGTGGGGAGTCTGTTTTGTGCTTTGTGGGGTGTTCAGAAGCATCCCTTGTTTGAATCCACTGAGTGCCAGTAGCACCATTTCTCACCCTGCAAGTCGTGACAACCAGCAATGTCTCCAAACCTCCCCAAATGTCCTCTGAGGGAGGAAAATTGCCCCGACTGAGAGCCATGCCTTTAGAGGTAGCCATTATCTAAATTTTACTTTTTTAATTTCCTTCTTATTTACATAGTGGTAATACATATACAGGGTGGGCAAACTAGGTTTACAGTTGTTTGTATGGGAAAATGCAAATAAATAAATAAGAATATAAGAATAAACTCTGTTCTGTGTACTCACAACAGTAAACCTACTTTTGCCCACTCCTGTATGTTTTACTGTAATGTATTATTTGTTTTGCTTATTTTTTAGCTTTATTCAAGTGGAATAAAAATGTATGCAGTCTTTATTTTTAAGTGAGCTTGCTTACACTCAATACTATATTTTTAATCCATAATTAGGAGCATATTTGCTAGGCCATAGGTTCCACTCTGTAAGGTAATGCCAAATTATTTTTTAAATTCTTTGGATCAGTTTATACTCCTAGTAGCAATATATAAAATCTCCTGTATTTTTTTTCACTTTTTCCAACACCTGGTCTTAAATTTTTAGTTTTTGCAACTCTAATAGGCATAATTTTAATTTTATAGTGATCTTAATTTACTTTCCCCCAGTTTTCTAGAAATTCACCTTCAAGCGTGACTTACAAAGACCATGATAATTTGGCATTTGCTTACCTCTTCAACCTCATTCATTCATTTATTTAACAAATAATATGGAAATACCTCTTCTCTGTTCTCACCCCAGTCTCCCCTGAGTGGTTCAGTTACTGTGCTTCTTCTCCCCTCCCCCACCCTTTTTAAAAGAAATATGGTACAGAACATTACCAGTGAATAACCTTTTTTCTAGAAGGGAATTCAAAGGGGAGAATGGCCATTCCCTGGGGATTCATGGGTGACCAGCACAGGCAAGCTCCCTCCGGGTAAGGAGCTTCTACTCTGGTGGAGAGACAGATGTAACTAGACACCCTGGTCATAAATGTGGTAATTACAGATTATCACGAGAACTTCAAAGGAAATTAACTGGGTAATGAGAAGGAATAACTGAGGGTGCCCTCCTTAGTAAACATGAAATAAATAAAAAATTCTGAAGGAAAGGGAGGGAAAGAGACCTTTCTCCACAAAGGTGGGCCGGGGCCCTGACTGGTGTAGCTCAGTTGGTTGGATGCCATCCCGCAAAGCATCGATGTGTGAGAGGCAACCTATTGATGTTTCTCTCCCTGTCTCTCTCCTTCCCTCCCCTCTCTCTAAGAATATGTAAATAAAATATATTTTTAAAAAACAAAGGCGGCCAGGGAAGGCTTCTCTGAGGAGGTGCTGGAAAGGTAAGACTTAGCCAGCACGTGGGCATTGAGGCAACGAGTGCTCCAGGAAGAGGAAACAATGTCGAGAGGCCCGCGTGGCAGAAACTAGGAGATGAGCAGGGAAGTGGTGCTGGTGAGGAGGTAGGCAGGCTCCAGCCCATTCACGCAGGCCCTTGAGGGCCATTTATTCTGAGGACAATTAGAATCCCTTGAAGGACTTTAAGTGGGGGTGTGATACACGAATTATGTTTTTAAAAGATTACTTATTGCCCTGGCTGGTGTAGCTTAGTGGATTAAGCACGGGCCTATGAACCAAGAGATCACGGTTCGATTCCCAGTCAGGGTACATGCCTGGGTTGCAGGCCAGTTCCCAGCAGGGAATGCACAGGAAGCAACCATACATTGATATTTCTCTCCCTCTCTCCTTCCCTTCCCCTCTGAAGATAAATAAATAAAAAAAAATCTTTAAAAAAAAAAAAAGATTACTTATTTATTCCGTTGGATTTTGTTGAACAAAAAACTCCAAAGTAAAACTGGCTAATTGATGTTTAAGGGTCAACTTTTTTCTCTCCTATAAAAGAAGTGCGTGCATGGGTAGGCAGTTCATGGCTGGTATGACAGTGTCACAATTATTGGTGATGTAAGGCTCCTTTCTGTCTTCCTGTTGGGCCATCCTCAGGATTGGCCTTCCATGATCCATCTGGAGCTGCTGTAGCCACATCCATATTTCAGAGGAAGGAGGAAGGGAAGAAAGATAGAGGGATGCATTCTCCAGCTTTCATCTTATTGGTCAGAATTTAGTCACATGTAGCTGCTTAGGAGGATGAGAGGTTTAGACTTTTGGGTGGGTCCCTTACCCCCCAGAACAGAATCAGTTTCTTGTTTCTCAGGAAGAAAGGGTATTGGATAGACATCCATAATACCTGTCGTGGCCTTTCTGACTCTGGTGTGGAGAGTTGTTTGTCGGGACAAGAGTAGAAGTAGAGAGACGAGTTAGAGAGTTAGGAGATGGCGGCATGGACTAGGGTGGGAGCTGTAGCAGTGAAGAGACATAGCAGATCTGAGATACATTTCGGAGTAGAGACCACAGAACTTGCTGATGGATTGGATGTGAGGAGTGAAAGGGAGTTGATCAGCTGGGTAGATGCCTCAGGGTGCCACTCAGGAGACGGAAAAGACTGGGGAGGAGATGGTTGGGGGAGTTAACCAGCTCAGTTTGTGAGGTGCCTGTTGGACATCAGGGGAGGTGGTTGAGTCTGGAGTTCATTTCATCAGTTCTCCCATACCTCCACCCCCAACAGATCCTAGCTGTGGAAACCGTAAGCTGTTTCTCAAACATGCCATGTTTTTTTCTCGTCTTTACATCTGCGTAGGCTGCTCTTTCCTGCCTGGGAGAGATTCTACCTTCCCACTTTCTCAAGCCACGTGGCCATTCCTCAGCACCTTCTTGCTCCAACCAGGCTGGAAGTGCCCCCATGGCACCCTGGCCATATGTCTACGTTAGCACTTACCCCTCCGTGGTAGATATGTTTGCTCACGTGCCTGCTACCAGACGGCAAGTACTGTGAGGACAAGGACTGCATCTTTTACTTTCCTAC
>CM052546.1:51965527-51996993 GCA_028533065.1 Trachops cirrhosus | reverse complement strand
CTCTCCCAGTCCAACTCCGCCCCTCCTACCAGTCTCGATGAATGCGTCTATTTTTAAATCCTTGGTTGTCCGACTTCCATACACTTCAATTTTCTGTCAGTTCTGGTTGTTATTTTGTTTCTATATCGTTGTTTTCCCTATCTTGGTTGTGCGAGGAGGCACAGTGCGTCTACCTATGCCTCCATCTTGGCCGGAAGTCCTGATTAGCTTTTTTATATTTGGAAAGTATTCAGTCACTCTGAGCCTCTTATTTTCTTATCTGCAAAATGGAGACAATAATAGTCCCTACCTCACAAGGTGTTTTAAATTATCTGCACATAATAAGGTCCTAATAGGGTCTGGGTTTCAGTGGAATCCAAGTCTCATTCTCTTTCCTCAGTAATATGGGAAAAATATCCTTCTGCTCCGAAGGATCGAGAGACAGAAATATGAAACTTTGTCAGAGAACTTGCAGACCTGCTGGGGAGATTGGGTATATGTATTTGAAGCACCAGCTAACCATTACATTTTTAGGGGTTAGAATTTTATTTTCTTTTGCATTTGGACTTGGAGGGCTGAGGAAGGCTTGAAGGGTTGGAGAGGAAGGCAGAGGCGTTTCATATGAAGAGAAGAAGCACATGAGCAAAGAAAGGAGAAGGGGCATTAGAATGAGGTGCGGTCTTAGGGGACTCCACAGAGTTTGTGAGGGGAATGAATCATCACGGAATAAGATTGGATCCAAAGGTCAGGGTCAAGTCAAGCCAGGCAGGTTGGACTTGATTTGATAAGAAGTGGGAGCTGCTAAACATGGTCCAGTAGGGGTCAGTGTAATCAAAGTGGGAGAGAATTTGAGGAAGAGTAGCCCAGTGGCCAGGAACAATTTGGCAAAGGGACAGATTGGAATCAAGTAGACCAGCTAGGAAGTTTCTGCAGTCACATGGCTTAAGGGTGATCAGTCCTTTGAATCTGCCTCAATATGGGGGTCTGAGGAGAGCACGAACAGCAGGGTCTGCAGGAAGCCAGGCCTTAGGGGTAGGCTGCATGATGGTCACCTTGGACCACGTAATGGCCGTGTCAGTGTCGGGTCCACGCACACCTCCATTTCAAGTCTGCTTCAGCGGCCCTTTAGATGACTCTAACCCAACATTTTGTGGGTGCACATATATGAGTGGCTATAAGGACATGTGGCATAATCCCAGTCCTTAGTTTACAGGACTTTGCTCTTAGGGTCTGTTTATTTATTTATTTTTTAAATCAAGAACCTAGTTATAAAGCAAGAACTTGAAAATGACTGAAAAGAGCTCTCTGTAACCACACTGTTGATTTAATGAAGTCTGGGAAAAGTTATGCATATACCCTGTTGGACAGCTGACTCTGTGAATAGCAGGATCAAGCATGGAAATTTATGAATTCATTTCTGAGCCCAAAATGTGGTGGTGGTGGAAGTAATGGTAGTAATCCCAGTTAATATTTATTATTTTGACATAGCAGGTATCGTGGTATTATCCCACTTAATTCTCTTGTCCTTATTACTTAGGGTGGAAAGCCCAGCTCCAGGAGGTTAGGTAACTTATCCATGATCAGTAGCCTGTGAAAGCAGACTAAGGACTCTAATCTTGTTCCATCCATTCATCCAGAGCTAGCCTGAAAGCATCACCCTGGTGCTGTCATATGTTCCTGTAAACCTAGGCGTGTTGCCACTGTTGCATAGTATCTTCCCCATCACACATGTGTTGAGAAGCATGTATGACTATGCCGGCCCATTGTAAGGCATTTTCCCTATATATCACTTACAGCAAAATCAGGTAAAAATGCTCAGTTTAGAGCCCTAGAGTTCAATACATTTGTTGGTGGCTAATGAAGATCTGCTTTTTCATAACACTCTGCTCTTGATACTGTGGCTTGTGTTTAGGAATTTCTCTCCACTTGAGATATATCCATGGAAGAATATGAGGCTGTATTGTATACCTTATATGGTGAATGGTGAATTGTGTAATCAGTAAGTACAGTTGGGTTAGAGATGAGGTTGGTGAATGAAGGCTGTTGTTTTCAAAGACTCAGGAGGACCGAAACTGAGCTTGCTGGCTCACTGGTGCAAGTCCAATTTCATGCCATCTGTGAACACTCTGCTTCCAGATCATTGACCCCCACACTCCATGGAAATGTTTATTCTCACTAGTCTTTCCCAGTCCAAAGGTAATTCAGTGCCTTGCCTTTAACCCCCACATCTCCGGCGGCTGCCAGACCTCACCCTGTGACCACGTTAGGATCTGGGAGTGTCTTTCTTACACCCACTACCATCATTCCATTCTTGTTCCCTGAACTACGCTTGTGTAGAGATTTTTAAAAAAACACTGAAGCAGATACAAATACCATGATCATCTGACACTAGGCTGATGTATTTCGTGCCAGATCAAGAGCTAGAAGACAGGGACCCATACCTTCCAGTGGTTTGCTATTTTCAAAGCATTCGCCACATTCCTGGATCTTTGGGTAATTTGCCCAAGGTCACATAGTGGTAAGTTCCAGAGCCAGGACTGGATCCAGGTCTTCTGACTCACAGCAGTGGTCTGTTCTTTGTACTAGACAACCTGTAATTACCTGATGTTATCTACTGCTGTACTGCCAAGATGCCTCCTAGAATTGAGAATACCATGTTCATGCAAGGTACTTCATATTGAAGTAAGTGGAATAAACTGGAGCCTTCTTTTTCTCTACTCATCCCTAGGAAAAGAACTGTAGTCATGAAGTGACAGTGGTCCTATTTTCTAGAACTTTCTATGATGCAAAATCTCTTGGTAAGTAAGTCTTTCTCCTAGTTATTTTTTGTTAAGCTTTTCACATCCCTACCCCCATCTGTTCCTTATTGCCTTCTTCCTCTTTGCACTGCTCCGTCTTGCTCATCTTTCCTGTTACGTGGACAGGGCAGAGTAGCAGACGTCACAGTCCAGTAGTGGACGCAAGAAGTCTGTGGGCTGCGATTCATCTTAAAACCAACTTAATAGATATTTATGTATTTATTTTGCAGTTGTTCAATCCAGAAGAGGGAGCAGAGAAACTGTTAGTTTATCTCTCCAGTCTTATCTACAAACTTTTCTCTGTTTCAGATGAATTTCCTGAAGCAAACCGAGCATCCATTCGACAGGATCACAAGGGACGATTCTATGAAGACTTTTATAAGTATGTTTTGGACCCTTCACTAGGCCCCACCCCTTCTTTTGTGTTTTCTTTCCTAACTTTAAAAAAAATAGCCTTTTTATTTTAGAATAATTATAGGTTTGCAGAGAAGTCACAAAGATAATTCAGAGAGTTCCCTTGTACCCTTTACCTAGCTTTCCCTGTTAACGTTTCATAACCAAGGTACATTTGTCAGAACTGCACTAACATTACTATTAACTAAATTTCAGGTTTTTCTCAGATTTCACCAGTTTTTCCACTTTTATTCAAGGATCCAGTCTAGGATACCACATTGCGTTGACTTTCCAAACTCTTTATTGTGAAAAGTTTCAAACTTGTAGCAAAGAAGAGTGACTAATATAAGGAACCCATTTTTCCAACACCTGGTTTTAACAATTGTTATCATGCCGTATTTGCTTTATCTGTTTTTTTTCTTTTTGGTGGGGGGACTAAATTTTGTTTGAGAGTAAATTATAGGTAGTTTAACATTTTGTTCCTACGCCTATCTAAAGAGTAAGGGTATTTTCATATATAATCATGATATTTTCATATATAATCATGATATAATCACGATCTAAAGAGTAAGGGCATTTTCATGTATAATCATAATATAATCACCAGTGTGTAATAGCTACTTGACATCTGTTTTCTGATAATACTTTCAGAGTGGTGGTGCAGAATGAGAGGAGAGAAGAGTGGACTTCACTCCTTGTGACCATTAAAAAACTCTTCATCCAGTATCCAGTGTTGGTGCGACTGGAACAGGCAGGTACTGCATCCATGTGGTGGAAGGTGCAGCCGGGAAGGAGGTGTAGGATGGGCCTGGGAGACGAAGGGGTCCGTGCTTCTTTCCCTTCCAGTGCCGGGTGTAGTTCCTGCTTCTGTCAGGTTTCGATTTCTGGGTGGGTCCAGGTCTGGACATGTTCAGTACAGTGCGATAATGTCCCTCCTACAGGGTGGGGGCCCTTTGGAGCCAGGTACCTTCCACTTGCTTTTTAAGAGTTTATCTTGTATGGTGATTACCAGAGGGAAAGGGGGTGTGGACAGATAGAAGAGGTATAGAAGGTATAAGTGTGATGGAAGGAGACTTAACTTGGGTGAACACACAATACAATATACAGATGACTATTATAGAATTGTACACAAAAACTTATGTAATTTTATTAACCAATGTCACCCCAATAAACTCAATAAAAAAGTTGTTTGTTTTTTTTTAAAAGTTTATCTTTCACAAGCTGTTTTTCCTTCTCTTGTGTCTCTTGCTTCAGAGGGCTTTCCTCAAGGAGAAAATTCTACCTCAGCACAAGGAAACTACCTGGAGGCCATCAATCTGTCATTCAACGGTGAGTAAGGACACCAGCCAATGAGCAGGCATCTTGCTTACCTCGTGACCACGAACTTCTCTTTACTAAAGCCCATAGACCCAGACCTAGTCGATGATGTTCACACCCACCAACCCCCCCAAACTGATCGAAAGCAGTAACTTCTGATGGCCACCATTTAGCTCTTAGGGCTTCTGTTGGGAAGTGAACTTGCTGTTCTCATCCGTTTCTCGTGGTAACCTAAAATTCAAGAGCTGGAGGGGATCTCCCGTGGACTCTCTACTTTGCTAAACTGTGTTCTTACTTATTTTTACCCCATCCCCCAACTGCTTCTTGGTAATTTTTTCACCCTACTTTTATTTTTTTTTAAATTTTTAGTTATGTAATTTTAGAGAGAGGGGGAAGGAGGGAGACAGGGAGGGTGAGAAACATTGATATGAGAGAGAAACACCAATCGGCCATCTCTTGTATGCTTCCCAACTGGGTAAGCGAACCCGCAACCCAGGCATGTGCTCTCACCAGAAATCGAAGCAGCTACCTTTCACCTTGTGGGTCAACACCCAGCCAACCAAGCCACACCGGTCAAGGCTTAAAAAATCACAAAAGTGACCTGTGTGCTTAGAATTCAAGTACTGGAGAGATATACTAAGTAAAAATGAATGTCTCTCCCCGCCTTCCACTATCAGGCCCCTTCCAAGAGGCACCATTATTAAGAGTGTGGTATGATTTCTTCCAAATGTTTGTCCCTCCATTTATGTGTTGGCTGAAATACTTAGTTTTCAAATCCCAGAGACCTACTAAATTCATTCAGGTAAACAAACAAACAAACAAACAAACAAAATCATGGATACAGGGGCTCAGTGGGGCAGCCAGGAAAGGCCTGAACAACATGCGGAAGAACAGGGGCCAGGGTGGCTCTGCAAGCGCAGCAGCAGGAATGCCCAGAACTGCGCTCCCCTCCCAGCAACCCAGTCTCGGGCCTCTGTTCAGGATCTCATGTTCCCAGCAGAGAGCATCTGATTGGACCAGCTCCTGTTAGGCGTCTGTCTGGCAGTGACCAGTGGTGGACGTGATCATGTGTGGTCACTTCACTGTCTGTACTAAGGTGCTGGAGATTCTAGAGAATGGGGTCTTTTATTAGTAAATATTTTTGTCATATTTGAATATCACTGATTTTCCAGAGTAAGAATTACACAGGCCAGAAATAAAAATTTAACTCCCCAAATTTACAAAGTAATTACAAGATTCTGTTCCATCTCTTAAATATTATCTGAAGTTAATATTTGATTCTTATAAGTTTCAGTACAGAGTCATTTATGGAAATGAATGACATGAAATTTGAGCCTTTAAGGCTGCACGAGGCAAGTGTCAATGGAGACAAATGAACAAAGGTGACAGTGACATAGTCTTGTATTAAGCAGTTCTCAGTGGAGAAGGGGAAAGACAGGCAGAAACATGCCTAACTAGCAATCAGGCAATTGCTATAGTAGAAATACAGATAAAATGCTCCAAGAGCACAGAGATGCTTGCCTGTGGCTGCTTCCTGAAAAGCTTTAATGTCTTCATTGGAGGACTTTTTGCTTTGTTTCAAGTATTTGACAAGCACTATATCAACCGCAACTTTGACCGAACTGGGCAGATGTCCGTGGTGATCACGCCTGGGGTGGGTGTGTTCGAAGTGGACCGTCTACTCATGATCTTGACCAAGCAGCGGATGATCGATAATGGTAATCCTGCCTCATTTGTGCGGACTTATCCTGAGAACTCTGAGCTTTCCCCGGCTCTGTGCATCAGAGATCTGGGGATGTGAATGATACCAGGTGACAGGAGGAGTTCCATGGTCAGATCAGTTTGGGAGATGTGGGGTCGTCTCCCAAGTTAGGCCCAAGTTAGGGAAAGGTAGGCCCATTCCCTAACTGCAGGTTAAATATGGTGGTATATCCTCTTTATCTCTAAAGAGCATAGCTGGTCTTCTGACTTTTCCAAACATATTTGACACTGGAGAACCCTATTTGGGGGGATTGTTTCAAGAAACCAGTGTCCATCAGCTCATATTGGGAAGTACCATCAGTAGCCCAGCCCTCCGTCTGGGATGGGTCGCGCTTCCCCAGCTCGCACCCGACCCACATTTAATCTGTTTCAACAACAAGATAGAGTTGGGGGAGTAAATCCTAATTGCCAGTAAAGAAGCTCCGTTAAGTGACATGGGTTGTTTTGCTCTTTATTGAAATGACCAGGTTCCATTTCCTTTCTGGCTTAGACAGTTTAGTAAATCTGGTTGTCGTTTTGAAAAATCATCATCTATCTTCAAGACAGAGGCTGATTGTCAAGCACTGAACAGTGTCAGGTGTGACAGGACTAGGGAAAGAGAAAGAGAAAGAACAAAATGCACCTGTTTACTTCTTTGCTGCATGGGCAGCACTGAGGAGGTTGTAAATTGTAGGATGGGAAGTTGGCTTTGCCTCATGCCCTGACCCAGTGAAATAACATCAATAATAGATGTTATATCTGCCTCCCCCTACATCCCCCCATCCCAACTCTTTTTCTCTTTTTTTCTCTAGGAATTGGTGTGGACTTGGTGTGCATGGGGGAGCAACCGTTACATGCTGTCCCGTTGTTCAAGGTGATTTGATTGTGGGTTGTTTACTAAAGGCCAGTTTTCAGGGCCAGGGTGATCTTGAGAACAGTTGTTTGTGTTTTTTTTTTAACATCAATGTGCAGTTGCTTCTCACACACCCCTCACTGGGGGCCTGACTTGGCTCGCAACCCAGGCATGTTCCCTGACTGGGAATTGAACCAGCAACCCTTTGGTTCACAAGCCAGTGCTCAATCCACTAAGCCACACCAGCCAGGACGAGAACAGTTTTTATTAAAAACAAAAGTTGGAACAGTTCCATGTCCTACTTGTTCTTTTTGCTAACCTGCACCTGACTTTTTCCCTTTCAGCTGCATAATCGAAGTGCTCCTTGCGATTCTCGTCTGGGCGATGACTATAATATTCCTCACTGGATAAACCACAGGTGGGTATGATCTTGGTTCATAGCATGTGGTAAGAATTTCGGATAACTTCCTTGCTATTTTCCCTTCAGATCTGTTAAGTTCTTACTATAAAATCCTTGGTCAAGATGTGGAAACCAAAGTCTTAACATTTTCTTAAAGCTTCTCTATGTGTAAAGCAGTGGCAGTAACATAAGAGCAATCTACAGTGAAAAAAATAAAAATGAATTTTGAAGGACTTATTTGCATTCCTGTCAGCAGTTCATACTCATCCCATTACACAGACCATAGCAGGCTGATACTGTGCCTGGCCACCTTTGTTTGCAGAAAAATCCCAATGCCGCTTCTTCACGTGGGACAAGGCCTCAGCGTTCCTGCTGATTCCAGCTCAAGGGTGGTGTCTTTCATCCCTCTGCCAGTGCCACAGCCTTATCCCGGCCCTCGTCTTTTGAACGACTGCAGTAACCTTAGTGTGTCTATTTCTAATCTCTTCCCTTCAGTCCATCCTTTAGACCAGGGTTTCTCAACCTTGACACTGCTGACATTTGGGGCCAGATTGTTCTTTGTTGTTGGGGGGCTGTCCCGTGCATGGTAGGATGTTGAGCAGCATCCCTGGCTCCCACCCACCAGCTGCCACAAGTAGCACACACTTCCAGTTGTGATAACCAAAAATGTCTGCAGGGTCAGGGGCTAAGAGAATTTTCCAATGCAGAGTCCTGCAGGAAGTTCAACTGTTTCTTTGAAACACTGCAGGTAGAGCTCACATTTTCTGGAAACCAATTATGAAAACTAGGTGTCCTTGAATAAATAAACCGAAAGTGAAAAGATGGGGCCTATTACTTCTTTTTAATGTTTAATGATTTTTTTTAAAACTGCAGGTTTATGGAGAATGTGTTTGAAACCATTCGAATCTAGGGAGGGAAATCATTTAGACTAAAAAATAAATTTTTTTTGATGTCTGCAGACATGGCCACATGTCCCCTAGTTGATAAAATTTCCCCTGTCTGCCCACTAAGAATCACTTCTTTAGACCAGTGCTTTTCTTTTTTCCTTTTAATTTTTTTCTTAAGCAACAGGGCTCTTTCTTCAAGTAGAAGCCTTACTTGGAACCAAGCACATAAAAGTGAAAAAGCGTCAGTGTTCCCCTGTGCCCTCACATAGCAGTCTCTGAGGTAGCACCCAGGAACATCGGCGGGCTGGGGACCACCATCTTCAGATACTGTTGTACCTGGTTGCCAAGAGTCATTTTTGAGAAAACTGAGTCATTTTTATGAAAACCAAATCCTGTGGCCCTTTTCCTCTGGTTTCTCACGCGGCTTCCTAAAGACTGAAGCGTTTGACACCCGAGGGCTCCTCTCACAGCACTTGCCCTCCTCCGTTCTGCGTGGCACGTGTACATCTCACTCATACCTGCTCTCCCACCTAGTGGGCCTCTCCACCTGCCTGTTCCCTCCCGAATGCCTGTTTATCCTCGAACAACCAGCCCCCACATCTCTCTTCTTTCTATGCTACCCTTGATAGCTAATAGCCCGTTTTCTTGAGTGCTTCCAGAGTATTCTACCCCCTCCGGGTTGTCTGTAGGAAGGCAGGACTCACGAGGGGCAGAAGACCACTTGGCTCATCGCTGAGCCACAACAGAGCCATCAGCGCTGGCTTCTGTTTGGTTGTAAATCTTTACTGCAGACCAGCTTGGAAATTCATCACAAATTTTGATTTCTGGGATTGAGGCTTAATGGTTTCTGCCATCTTTTCTTGAGTGCCACCTTTTTATTTCTTGTCTGGGTTATTCTTGCTCACTAAGTGCTGATCAGTCAAGGAGTAATGAGCACGTCCCTTGGGCCCAGCAACAGGCCAAGTGTCCAGGTGAAAAAGCATTGTGGTGTAAACAGATGTATCTCTGCCGTAAGGAGATTCCAATCCAGTTAAGCCTCAGGACTAGCACCAACCGATATATTGGGGAGGGGGGTGGAGAAGAGAACATAATTTAAAACAACATGAATGTTTCATAGTAATTACAAAAGTTAGAACTGGGAAGACCAGTAAGGCCTGACACAAAGGCATTCACGAGAGGGCTGGTCCATCGCTGGGATTTCAACTGTGTCTTGAGGTTCAAAACAAAAGGGCTTTAGATGAATGACCCTTTCTGCTTCCTTTACAGTTTCTACACATCCAAAAGCCAGCTCTTTTGTAACAGTTTCACTCCACGGATAAAACTGGCAGGAAAGAAGGTAGGTGTCACCAACCAGCAGGGCCTTCAGAGATGTCACACAGCCTTGAGGTTGTTTTGGTCCCGAGATACTCCCTTTCCCCCAGGGTAATAAATGAGTTTAGGAAATCATTTCAGAACTTTACAGTTTTCCACATTCAGTAAATAAATAACAAGGTGAACCCCCATATGTAAGAAATATCTTTGGCAAAAATATAGCAAAGAACTATTTTAGTTCTTTTTTTTTTAAGATTTTATTTATTTATTTTTAGAGAGAAGGGAAGGGAGGGAGAAAGAGGAAGAGAAACACTGGCCTGCAGCCCAGGCATGTGCCCTACAAACCCTCGACCTGTTGGTTTATAGGCTAGGGCTCAGTCCACTGAGCCACACCAGCCAGGGCCTATTTTAGTGCTTTAATAATAAAAGAACGATTATGATGATGATGTGATGGTTCATTCAGACACTGAGGCCTCTCAGATACTGATGGGTCAAACACAGAGACACGTGTTGCAGGAAAGGGGAAATAGGACAAAAAGATCACATCTTAGCAGGTAGTTAAAGAAAGGCAAATGCAAACAGGAATGGGGATTTATTTTTTTGCTTACCAAATAGGTTTAATACATGTTAATAATTATGCCAAAAAGTGCGGTAAGGTTGGTGCTTGAGTACCCAGTTGGTGTCCAGTTCTTATGAAGGGCAGTTTGGCCACGTGTATCAATAGCAGTGCAAAATGGTCACACCGTTTGACCAGATCATTTCATTTTTGTCCGTGTGGTCTAAGGAATTATTGCAGATATTGAATCTGCATAGACCGTGGTCTGGTTTTATTCATAATTGTGACAAAGGTGAAAGTAACAAGGAAATGGCTAAATAAGCCATGAAATATGCACCCAATGGGTTATGTTTGCAGTCAGTAAAAATGCCGCTCTTAAGAATCTGAAAGAGCCTTTTTAATGTAATGTGAAGAGAAAAACAGGCTGTTTGGTACGGAGGCTCCACACTAGGGCGCTCTCATCCACCCACCTATTTCTAGCCAAGCCACTCTCTGAAAGTTGCCCCGTTTGTGTTACATTAGTAGTGTTAGGGCCAGTTTTCTTTCCATTTTTTACAGGGTGGGGGGAGGTTAATCTTACTCTTCTAATAGGGAAAATATTAATTTGGAGATAGGAAAACTTCTAAAATGGGCCATGTCTAGAAGAGAAGTGCTAGGAGAATGGGATTCTGCCCAGAAAGGTCCTTCTCCTGCTTTCTGCGGTTTTATGCCTTCACCACAACCACCCTCAGCAAAGTGGAGCAACTTCTCTGCAAGATGATTGTTTTAAAGAAGAAAGAATGAGTATTATTACGGAAGGTTTCAGGGTCCTGAAAAAGATTTATTTGTTTTTTAAAGTGATAGTTTTTTGTTTTCTCCTCTGCCTTTGTACTCCATTTCGATAAAATTGGGCAATCTACCGAATGTACTCCACTCTGGTGGGTGTAGGCAGAGAGGAGAGAAGGCTGTGGGGAAGGGAAGCTCACAGGGCTTGGGGTCAGGTGGCACCTAGTCATGGTAGGACAGACACACTTGTGGGCTGACTAAGAGTCCGAAGAGCTAGGCTTGGATTTTGGCTCTTCCCCCTGCTAATTGTGTGACTTTGAACAAGTCCCTTATGAAGTGAACAGAGTTGTGAGAATGAACAAGATGGGCGGTGGGAAGTAGAGGATCTAGCAGGGCTCCACACCATGGGAGGCAGGAGTCTGGGTTAGCTCCTGCCTTCCCATCAGGTACAGAGAGCAGTAAGGCATGGTCTCTGCCTTGGGGAGCAGCCACCTCCATGCTGCGCCTTGTGGTAAGTTCTAGTCTAGCAGAGGAAGGAGTGATTGGTTCTCTATTTAATTTTACAGCTTGCCTCTGAGAAAGCAAAAAATGGCCGTGATACATGTGAGTATGTTTCTTCTTTCATGTCTCTTCGAGTCAGCCAACCCATGGCAACAAAATTATGTGGTGTCACATAGAAAGTTCAACTGCCAAGTTGGGAGACCTGAATTTCCCTTGTGTGACCTTTGGAAGATGCCTTAAGCACCTTGTATATTTTTGTCCTATCAACTGCAAAATGGATGATAAAACTTTGTTTTTCTTTTTCCATGGGTCAATTATAGGGATCAGGTAGAAAGTTTCAAAGTACTAAACATACATATTATGATGATACTTTAAAAGTGGCATCACAGAAGAACGAGATACTGCCATCACCTTGCCTTTACTTAGAGCTATACTCTTTCTCCCTCGTTTGAGGTATAAGTCATTTATCTCAACAACCCAATAAATGGGTTATTATCCTATTTTTTTCTAGGGGAAGATGGTGATGATGATCACCTGTGCCTTACAGATATATTTTTTAACATTATTTGTAGAGATAGGGAAAGGGAGAGAGAAAGAGAGGGAGAGAAAGAGATGTGTGGTTGCCTCTTGTGTGGCCCCCACCATGGACCTGGCCCACAACCCAGGCATGTGCCCTGACTGGGAATCGAACTGGTGACCCTTTGGTTTGCAGCCCATGCTCAGTCCACTGAGCTATATCAGTCAGGGCTGCCTTGCAGGTGTTGATGAAGAACCTCTGATGGCATCTGGTTGAAATGTGTTTTGATGACAATTCATATTATTTGTGCATTTCAGCTCTTGGGACTCCAAAAGAATCTGAGAACGCCCTTCCCATCCAAGTAGATTACGATGCCTATGACGCTCAGGTGTTCAGGCTGCCAGGCCCGTCCCGTGCTCAGCGCCTCGCCACCTGCAGGTTTTCTGCCAGATTCACTTGGGGGGTGGATATAAAAATTGCTTAGGAAAATGTGAGGTCCAGTAGGGACCTTAATGAGAGCAACCTTGAAAATGTTTCAAATTAAAGTTAGCCAAAGAGAAGCCATATCATATAGAATATTAGGGATTTTGTTTTCAGGTTCTCTGGGTCAGCCATTTTGTTAGCTGTTTGCTATGAAGTTTTGTCCCCAAATAAGGAGAGCTGCCACTAACATATGTAAAGCCTAGGGCCCAGAGTTTATTTCAGGTGTATTATTCCCAAAGGACAAAGATTTTTTTTCCTCTCTTTTATTCCTGCTTTTAAAATTTGCTCCATGGCATTTTGGTCATATTGTAATTGTGATGTAGTCAAATTTATCAGTCTGTTCATTTCTGGGTCTTGTGTAAGGTTAGAGATATGTATTTAATATTTTCTCCTAACACTTAAAATTTAAAAAAATTTCCATTACAGTTGACACTCAGCGTTACTAGTTTCAGGTGCACAGCATAGTGGTTAGACATTTATGTAACTTAGAGTGACATCCCTGTTAAGTCTGGTACCCACCTTCCTCTGATACTGTTTAGTCTTGGTTTTAGGCTTTAGCTCATTATGTAGAAGTTTATGTGTGAAACAGAGATCTTATTTTTTTTCCCACTTGACCAAATTTACTAGATTTCTTAAATATGCAACTTTAAGCACAACTGATTGTAACACTATTCTGTCTCGACACACTGTGATAAATGAGCTTATAGTGGTCACATGATTGTCTTCTGTCCTCTTCCTTCATTCCTCCTAATGTTTCATCCTGAGAATGTTTGGACCTGAGAGTAGGTGCTGGTGACAGAAGCTCCTATAGACATAGACTCTGCTTAAGGGCTGGTAGTGCTTATCTTAAAATGCTTTCATAGTCTAAGGCCCTTGGTTTTCTTTTTTTCTAATCAAAGACGGCAAGACCTGGTGTTGCAGACACCCAGGTGGTATGTTCCTTGAGGGCCCAGACCTTGTTTTGTGGGGTTTTCTAAAAAATTTTATTTATTGACTTGAGAGAGAGAGAGAGAGGGGAAGAGAGAGAGAGAGAAACATCAGTTTTTGTTGTTCCAATTATTTATGCATTCATTGGTTGATTCTTATATGTGCCCTGACTAGGAATTGACCCTATAACCTTGGCTTATCAGGACGACTCTTTAACCAACTGACCTACCCAGCCAGGGCCCAGACCTCATTTTAACCAGTGCTTTATCCTCATGCAGGTTGAGCATGGACTGTGCTCAGATATTTCCTGTTAAAATAATGAGCATGTAGTGAGACCTTGGGATCTATTTTCACGCTCTGTTTAGGCTCTTGCTCACAACAAAACCCCTCCAGGCAGAAAGAGAACAGCTCTGACGCCAGAGGGGCAGCCCTGTCGATGGTTGCTGACTCGTTCGTTCTGGACCTTCCTACCTATCAGGCACCTCTCCTTCTGATCCTTCTTCCTACTGTTTCCAGAGGTTTTCCCCTTAGGGAGTTTTATGTTTTAATCAGGGGGTGCTGTTTTTTATACTTTCATTAAGGAAACATTCAAGCATATTCAAATAGATGGACTAATGTAATGGACAGTGGTCAGCTGTCTCGTCTTGTTCCATCACTCCCCTGCACTTTAAATTTGCTTGAGTGTTCTCAAACAAGTCCTAGGCATTCTGGTTTTTTTCACCTGTAAATATTTCAGTATACATTACTGACAAGTAAGAATTAAAAAAACCAAACAGTACCTTATCATTGAGAACCAAATAACATTAACTCCTTAATATCCTTTGATAGCTAGTCCATATTCAGATTTCTCAGTTGACTAAAAAATGTGTTTTTACAGTTGTGTTGTTTGAATTGGGATCTAAAGAAGATGCACATGTCACATTTGGTTGTAATGTCTTTTTTCTATGACTGTAGAAGATCTTCCTTTCTTCCTTTGGTTTATTGCTCCCTTGTTAAGTTCAACTTGTCCTCTATTCTCTAAATTTTCTGTGAACTGGCAATTATCTCTAGAGGCTTGATGGGACTTTCAGTTTCTGGTGCAACAAGACTCCTCAGGTGGCGCTGTGTACCTCCTCTTGCATCCTGCTGTGTCACGCCTGGTGACCCCGCTTTCAGTGATAGGAGGTTGGTCGGTGGGGTCAGACCAGAGCGATTACTTCTTCACAGCTCTGACCCCAGCACTTCGGCCATTTGAGAACTGTCAGTCACTTATCCCCTGCCTCACAGGCTGCTCTGGGCAGAGTACCTCTTGTATCGCATCCCACTCACAGATCTCATGGGGGATTTTTGCTATTGTTTTCCCAAGTACCTTGGGCTGGGGACAGTTTTGGTGTTTTAGTCTGGGCGGGGTAGTGTCCCTGACTTGGCGGTACCTTGTCTCTCCTGGGTCAGGTCTGTGCGAGAGCGGGAGAGTCAAAATCGCAAGAGTGCCAGTTCCTGCGACGTCTCCTCCAGCCCCTCCGTGCCCAGCCGTGCACTGCCCACTGAGGAAGTGAGGAGCCAGGCTTCTGACGACAGCTCCCTGGGCAGGAGCGCCAACATGCTCATGATCCCGCTGCCCCACCTGCACCAGTACGAAGTCAGCAGCTCCTTGGGCTACACCAGCACGCGAGGTCAGAGGGCTGAAGCACCGAAGAGCTTCCTTCCTGTAGTAAGGGACCGGGTGGGGGGGGGGGCGCGGTTTGTGGCCAGGTGTGGGGTGTAAGTCCCACATTTTAACTAGTTTCATGCCAGTGCAACAAGAGCAAATTGTCTGAGCTGTACGTATGGGTGTGTTCATTTTGTCTTCTACCCCTGTACCTATAACTTCATACATTTCCAGATGTTCGTTCCTGTGGAGCTTTTCTTAGGCCTGGGGTCAAAGGTGGTTGCTTATTTCGGTATTATTCCCATTTGTGCCACACCTAAAACAGCCTCTGTCCTATATTCCACTTTAAGATTTCTCTTCATAGTTTGAAGAGAAAACCTGGCTTGCACTAAGGAACACAGGTGTTACCTTTTCTGTTATTTTTCCCATTAAGCAAAACCAACAACTGGGGTATACAGGCCCCTCCTGACTTTTTAAACTTTCTATTTTGAAATAATTATGGATACATGGAAAATCATTAAAAAACCCACTGGGAGGTCCCATGTACCTTTCACTCATTTTCCCCCGTGGTGACATCCTGTGTAACTATAGTACAATATCTAAACTAGAAAAATGACATTGCCGTGGTCCACAGAGACTGTTTGGATTCACCACATTTACATGCAGTCCTTCGTATGTGTCTGTATACAGTTTTATCATGTGTAGATTTCTATAGCCACCACTAGAGTTAGAATCCAGAATTACTTCCTCACCACAAGGGTCCCTCGTGCTACCCCTTTATACCCACACTCCCCCACTAATTATTCTCCCATAATTTCCTTATTTTAAGAATGTTAGGTAAATGGAAGCATAGCCCTCCTGACTTGGTCACTGACTGAGGAATGCTGGACACACACAGCCATGTCCTTTAGCCCTGGAAGGATTCTCAAAGCCAAGGAATGTTTTCCATGGCCCTGTGTGTTGACGGGGAAGTCCTCCTGTGGTCTCAGGGCAGAGGGGCGGGGCATTTACACCTGTTAACAGTAGACACACTGTGTCAAGGGCCTGGGAAAACTTTTGACTGCTGAGAAAAGTTTTTGCATTTTTACTGATTCAGAGTATGGAAACAAATTCTGAAAGAGAAAGGAGAAGATACTTAATTACATGGCTATAGAAAATAGCTTATGTTACCTGCATTAATTAAAGTTAGTATTCATAAAAATTTTAAGGCATTTGAAAATGTCTAGGTTAGCTTTTTCCACCTTCTGGAAAGTTCTAAGTTTATGTGACAGTGACTTTCATTTTGCTGAAAATATTCTTAGAAGGGTCTGTTGCAAAACTAAATTAAAACTAAACATTAGTCCTTTAAAAACCTTTGTTATTCTAAAAGTCAGATCTCCTCTGAAGAGATAATGCTGATCTTAATCCAAGTAGCTCTGAAAACAGTTTTCTTCAAAGGATGTGAGTAGTAGAATAGATTTCAACATCCGTAGTGATATCTGGGAGTTTATTAGAAAAGCCATAAAGCATTTCACTGGAGTATTGCAAAGCAATACATCCAGAGGCCCTTAGTTTCTTGTTTCTGTTATACGTAGGGATTTTCACCCACATGCCTGTACTCAGTGGAACATAGGAAACATTTCCCCTTTCTTCTACCCCTATTTTTGACCCACTTTATCTCTTAGTCCTGTTTCTTGACCTTTTCAGAGTACACAGTAATTTTTTTTAAATAAAGTTTTCTGCTTTTATTTCCATGACAACTAGCTAGACCATTTTCTTCTTTCATTTGATAAACCAGAGCATCAGCTCATTAATTTACAATGAAAAACATAGCTTTCATGGAGATCTTAATGTTCTCTTCTTGCATGTAAACCGGCTTGAGGAATTAAATATTACTATATCCCAGGCTTTTACTGGGTAGGTAATGGTGGACAAGACAGAATCCTTGATGCTGTGGAGTTTGCATCTGCTGGACCAACTTTCTAGACTGGGTGGTTGCCTAGTGAGCATGAGATGGACACGAAGGGAGTTGGTTTGGATTCCAGCTCTTTGATCTGCTCGGGTTGTTCAGCGGGCTGCCCCCATCTCCACAGCAGGGGCCTGTCTGCCGTCAGCCGGGCAGCTTGAGTCTCAATACCATGTCATCTCCTTGCCTGGTCAAGGCTAGATGCATCCATTTCTTCGTTCTTTCCTCCCAAGAATATTTTTTCAAACACAGTAACGTTTGGTTGCTTGCTTGTGTTCCAGGCCACTGAGTCGATGGGAGATGTTTCTGACCCACTCAGTTGTTTAGGGGCCCCGGGCTCCTTTCATCCTGGGATGCTATGAACATCGACACTGGTCTGTGGAGTCGCCACAGCGGGGGAAAGAGAACGGAGATGATATGTGGAGACATTTATGGTCCAGCTGTCCAGTTGGAGCTTATCGCTTCTCTCTGTGTCCTGTTGGCTGGAAGTTGGCTACATTATTTGGCCCCAGTGCAAAGGGACAGGAAACTGTAGTCCTGTTGTATGCCTAAGAGGAAAATTAAACCAGTTTAGCAAACACATCGACTGTCTCTGCCAGGGTCTGCCCTCTCTCTGGTCACCAACTATATATTTTTATTGTTCCTCTCACGTACACAATATACCCACCCCATCTCCAAGGGAGGCAATTCAAGTCCTACCCTTTACTTGTTCCCAGCTTAAAGTCCAGGGTCTCTAGGAGATGCATGGCCCTCCTCATCTAGTTTGGGTGTGGCTTCATTGGGCCAATCGTTTGGGAACCAAAACTAATTATTTAAAAGGTAAACAAACTCAATATTTCCATTCCTTATAGTTTGGTGATTTTAGTCATTTCCCTCACTGCTTAACATGTATGATGTCTAAGATTCTTGTCAGCCCTGGCAGATCGATCTGCCTAGTTCTGGTTTCATTGTAATGGCTCTCTGCTCTCTCTTTGTGCCTCAACTCGACGGTGACTGGCAGATGCCCTGGAGAACATGATGGAGCCACCGCAGCGAGACTCCAGTGCGCCAGGACGTTTCCACGTAGGCAGTGCAGAATCCATGCTACATGTTCGACCTGGGGGGTATACACCCCAGCGGGCGCTGATCAACCCCTTTGCTCCCTCACGAATGCCCATGAAGCTCACGTCCAACAGAAGGCGCTGGATGCACACTTTTCCTGTGGGTAAGTTGGTGGTTCGGGCGAGAGCTCCGGACTGGGAGCTCCTAGTCCTGGTCCTCAGCACTATTCAACCATGTGGCCTCGGTCCAGTGTCCAGACTCCTCTGCACCTCTGGTGCCCCTCTTGTAAGACGGGGATAACCACGCCCACTTCGCCTGCCGCAGGCGTTCTTGTGAAGATTGGAGGACACACTGGGAATGGGTTTTGTGACTATAATTAGCTGTATCAACCTGAGAGCTTCTGCTTTTCTGTTTGAAAGAAACTGAGCTTTGTCACCTGCTTTCTTTCCTAAGACATTTAATGTCCCTCATTCTTGTTCATTCCTTCCTGTCTTGGCTCTCTCTGGACATTGATGCTACTGTTCTGGTTACACAGTTATGTTCCTTTGTTTTCTCTCAGGGGTCTCTAACAACTGAAAAAAAATTTTTTTTCTCAATTCAGTTTTCCTAGTTAGGTCCTTTTTGATCTGTATTCTGTCCAAAAGATGACAGTAAGATTTTAGAAGGCTGTGGCTAAAATTAAACTTCAGCTTAGTGGGCTCTTACTGGGCTGGGAAGGAACAGATGCATTAAACTCCAGGGTTTTTTCATGGAAACCATCCCACTGAATGCCTAGAAATGTCTAGTTCTTGTTATTATTATCATCATTATTATTTACTTGCTTTAGTGTTAAAAGTTAAGTAAGTGAGCACTGAATCATGTTCTTTTGGCTGTAATTAGAGGTCATTCTCAAATGCCTCTTTTGCCCTCCTTATCTCTGCCTAGTCAGTCATATGACTTTTCCTTCTGGTGTCTTTCTTTCTGTTATTATCCCCTTTGCTTTCCTTTGCGTTCTCTTAGGAGAACTGTTGATGTTTCCTCCCTGACTCTCTGCTCTCCTTGCTTCTGTGCTTTTCCCCCAAACTCCCAACATGTAACACTTGACCAAAACAACATTCTCCAAGACTGTGTCCTCTTGCCCCTGGGGGCCTCTACTGGCTGAGGCCCTCCTTTGCCAGTCCCCAGCGTTCTGTCCTCTCTCACATCCTCAGAGGTTCTTTTCTTGTCCAAGCCCAGCTGGTGGTCCTCTGCACTTGTCTTGCCTCTTCATGCTTGGGGTTTCACACAGATTGTTTCTTCTGCCCAGATGTCCTGTCCTTCAGCCCCTACTGAGTTTAACACTTCGAAACTTCTCTTTCTCTAGGAAGCAGTTTTTAGTAGACTTGACTAATTCTGATTTATCTCCTACTTGTCTCTTTTGCGCTCGTGCATCCTCTGCTTCTTCAACAGTTGTTGCCATCTCTATATATTAACAGAGTCATGGGTGTTTCACTTGTGTGTTGCTCTTCATTTAGTCTGCGTTAACCTTCTTTGGAAGGGCTCTTGCCTTCTATACTTCTGTATTTCTCTGTTGCATCTCAATTGACATGCATGAGACAGAGGCTCTTAAATACTCTTAGGTTGAACAGGATGACCAGCTTGAGGCCACACAGAAGGATGAGTTCAGCTTGGAAGAGGAGATGTCCCATGTGGAAGCCGGAGGGTCACATGTGTAACGTTTCTCTGTGTGTATGGTCTGTGGTGTGCTCTTTCCATCTCTCCAACACTCGTATCCCAGCAGCCAAAAAAGGGGAGGATTGAAGCTAAGTGCACAGCACTAGCTGTCGGGTGGGCATGGTGCTCAGTGGATCTTTGTCTGGGTAGGACCATCCGGAGAGGCCATCCAGATCCATCATCAGACCCGACAGAATATGGCGGAGCTGCAGGGCAGCAGGCAGAGGGACCCGACCCACTCCTCTGCAGAGCTGCTGGAGTTAGCCTATCATGAAGCCGCTGGAAGGTGAGAATGTACACGGCGCTCCAGCTGGGACCTTGAGACACATTCTTCAGCACTCAAGACAATGTGCAGAACAGACGGCTGACAAAATGTCATGTTTATAGGACCTGAAGAGACAGTATGAGAAGAGGGTTTTCCTTTGTCAGTTAGAATCATTCCCTTCAATAGGCCAAGTGCAAAGTAAACAACCTGTCATTTCTGGCAGAACTTACCTAGGTCCTCCTTAAGCTTTAGGTGTAATTCAAAAGCACACTTTGTAAACCTCAGCCATGGATTTCTTCTACTCCTCAGTCGAGGGTGAAAATGGGTGCTGAGGTAGGGGATTCATGCTGTGCGTTTTGGGCAATCTATGACTTTTGTCATTTTGGTCATCGAGAAGTTTCACTGTTGAATTTAGAATAAATTAATGCTAAAAGCAATGAAAATCAAGGCTAGTGTTTTTAAAAATAACTCTCTTTGTACCAGAATTCTGAATGCATTACAGGCATCCAAAAAGACTCAGTGCAGGAAGGAAGTCATTTAAGCCTTGACAAGCAGGAGCCCGGGTTACACCCGGACTCCCTGTGATGTTTGAGGAAACACTTTGCAAAGAGCAGTGTTTGACCCATGGGATGGATGAGGGATATAGACCAGCTGGGACCGTCTTTACTGGACTAACTTGGTACCTCTTTTCAAGCACCTCACACCCTCCTGTTGGTGGTACCAGGGGGAAGCTTAGGACAGAAAGGGCAAGCGGTCTAGCATGGCATGGCAGCTACGGTGCCAGGGCAGGAGCAGCCAGTCACAGGAGGCCACGGTGGGTACACAAACCAAGCCTGGAGGCCTGGTAGCCTGTGATTTGGATCCCAGGGGTTGCCAGCCTGTGTGGCTGAATATTCAGGCCTGTTTCTGATGAAAACCCCTGGTGGGATATAGGGTGAGCAAGACCGAAGAGGTGACGATGTGCATTAAGCCAGGTGGCTGGGCTCTGTTCTCTGCAGGCACAGCTCTTCCCGCCAGCCTGATGACGGCGTGTCCTTCTTGAGCTTCAGTGGAACGGAAGAGCTTTCTGTCAGCCTGCTTAGCAACAACAGTGGTGCAGGTAACCGATCCAAGAGGTGACAGAGTCGGGATGCCCAGAGCAGGCTCATGTCTAGAAATGACTTGGGGACCAGAAAAGAAAGGCCATGTCTATTCTGGGATCATTTTAGCCACAATTTTGGGTGACCTATTTAGAAGCAGTACTTTATAATACATGGGATTATAAATGGACCGCACGTTACATTTTTAGCTGGGAACATGCTGGTCAAGCCACATTTATCATTGGTCTGCCAGTGAGTCGTGATTGAGGGCAGCTTGTGAACTTGGCGTTGAGGGCAGCACCAGGGCCAGAGCAGGGTGGTATCTGCTCCACAAGCGCTTTCAGTTATGTGTGGGTGGGGTGGGGTGGGGGAGGCACAAACCCACCTCCATAGAAATAATTAGGAGAGGCCCAGAGAGGAACAGAATGGTACTTTGTTCTTCCTCTTATTTCTTTGCGTAGGCTAGTCTCTCTGTATCAAATATGCTTTTTCTGTCTCTATCTTCAACCCCTGATTCTGCCTGGGAAATGTCAGCCTAGCCTTTATGAATCAGCTCCAACAGTACCTCTTCTTTGTAGCCCTCCCTGGCGCTTCTCTTTCCTCCTCAAGCCGACCCGGGAGATGTCGGGCACGTTTCTGCAGAGCTTCATGTGCATCGCCCAGTCGTACCACTTGGCGCATCCTGATCCCGCTGTTTCCATGTTTGTCTCTCCACTAGACTGGAAGAGCTATCTTGACTCATCCTCACATTGTTCAGCACATTTTTTGACAAATGAATTTAGGCTTCCAAGACCAAGCTGCCATGTGTGAGAAGCATCTGAATGACCCACAAAATTATTCTAATTGGTCTGTGAGTGTTCAATGACATGAACATGTTCTAGAATATTTAGCTTCTTAGAGAAGGTGTGGGCCCCTTGGGTTCTTTTTCTGGTTAGGGTACTAGAGTTAAATAGGGCCATCCTTCTTTTGTCCAGCCCCTTTATGACCAATAGCAGGTGTTTTCAAAGGGGTCAGGGGTCATCAGGAGGTGGTCTGTAGCATTGGCCTCACATGGGAATTAAACTCTCATCTTTGACTTTATGCTTCCTGATGAATTATGTATGTTAACTAGCCACAGAAAGAAATTAGATAAAATTATTCTAACTTTTGTTACCATGTGCAATTACCAATTAATGTCAGATTTACCTTCAGGATATATCTAGAATCTTACCGTATCTCATTACCTCCACCGATCCTAGCTCAGTCCAACCATCCATCATCTTTTGCCTGAATTATCTCAGTAGCCTGCTAACTGCCCTTCCATATAGTTTATTTTCAGCACAACAATTCAGAGTAACTCTTCAAAAGTAGAAGTCAGATTATGAAACTTATCTGCACAAAACCCTCTGAGGGCTTCCCAGTGCACTTGAAGTAAAAGCCAAAGGCATTATGGGGGCCAACAGAGCCCCCTGCCTCACGTGGCTCCTTACTCCTCTCCACTCTGTCGGTTCCCCATATGTATCAGGCACACTCTGAATCTCGTGTCCTTTCTCTTGCTATGGCCTTACACCAGAGAGCTTCGTGGCTGAGGTCTGTACATCTGGGTTTGCCTAGGACAGTCCTGGTTTAACTTTATTGTCCTATATGAGTATTCACAGTGCCCTCTTTCACTCTCAGAAGTGTTCTGGATTGGATGATAAATTACATGGCCACCCTATCCAGAGCTTGTTCTCTTCCTTCAGGTCTTACTTGAATTGCTACTCTCTACCCTGGCAATTCCCATCCAGCTTCCCTGCCTAATATTTCTCCATAGTACCACCTGATATACATCTTTCTCTCTTTTTTTAAATGATTCTATCTCTAGAGTTTAAAACAGTGCCTGGCACATATCAGGTAGTTGAAAGAATGCTAAAAGCCTTTTGAAGTTAGCTTCTTACTGAAGAATATTTTTCTTCTTTCTCTTATAACCTTTAGCATTTATTCTGGAACACTTAACTCTATTCCCTTCCTCAAAGCATCAGGCAGTCTGTTTCTGCCTTGCATGATTTGGAACTGACTTCTTTCCAGTCATCCTCAATCCTCATAGAATATGGCAGGCTTTCTCCCTACCCACCAAACTCTTACCCATGGCAGAAGTGCTTCTTGAACTCTAGGCACTGTGCTAAGGCCTGAGAAGAAACAAAATGATTAAGACACCAATTCTTCTCACCTCAGGGAGCTCTGGCATGGGATTCCACGTGAAGCAGTTCCGTGAGGGGTAACAACCATGAAAAGAAAGCCCTCTCGCAGGGAGCTGGACTGTGAGTGGTTCCAGTGATAAAGTGTGGTTTGAACGTGTGACCTAAATTGTGATGTGGTGGATGAGGGAGCATGCTCTGATGGAAATGACCAGTACTAAGTACCCAGCCTTACCTCTCATGGCTTTTGGAGTTTAGCCTTCAGCTGTTGCTGAGCCTCAGGTTCTTCATCTGTATTATGGGCATAAAGATCTTCCCCCGCCTTCCTGCCTGCCTATGTGTCTCACAAAGTTGTAAGGATCAAACGTAGATCAGGTTCCTGCCCTTCTGGGTAGCTCAGTTGGTTAGAGTGTCATCCCGATCCGCTAAGGTTGCAGGTTTGAATCCCCAGTGAGGGCACATACAAGAATCAACCAACGAATGCATCAATAAGTGGAACAACAAATTGGTGTTTCTCTTTCTCTAAAATGAATTGAAAAAATAAAATAAAATCAATTTAAAAAGAAAGTAAATTGGGTTCTTCAAGGGCAAATTGTCACATTGGGTTCTTGTTTTGGGGCAAGGTGAGGTCTAAACAAACCACTAGTTAACACTTTATTCATTAAAAAATAGAAGACCTCATCGGTGACCTCACCTTCACCCCCTGGGCCTGGCAGTTTGCACCATCTGCAGGCACTCAGGCATGACTCAGATTTTCTCCTGCATTTGGACTTAATTCACATGTGAGTCACGATTCACAGGAGTGGTGTCTCTGTGGGTTTCCCTTCTGGCCCCACTGAAGTGCATTTTGAGCATTGTTGGCTGGGGCCTTGCACCTGGACTATTCACATGTTTTCCACGTGCGGCCCAGCAGGGACCAAGCAGTTGGTGGGCCTGGGCAGGTAGTTTTTGTCCCTCTCTTTCTTTAACTGGACACCACTTGATGACTTGTTCTTGGTGTCATTCTCTTCACTGGGCGTAAATGCTCTAGATAAGTTTGAAAAGGAAAATAAGTGATGCCAGATTTTCTTTCTCTTGGGTGTTGGGACCCAGAATCTCCAAGTTGGTGTTTGTGTTGAGCATTAGGTCCATGTGGCAGATTGGGCCTGAGAGTTAAAGTACAAGTAAGTCACAGAACACTGAGACCAGAAGAAAGGGCCTCAGACTCATGCATCCAGGCAGGTGGGGTTTTTTGTGGGGCTTTTTTTCTCAGTACTCACCTGAGGATGTGTTTATTGATTTTAGAGAGAGCAAGGGAGAGAGAGAGAAACACTGATGTGGAAAACATTGATCTTTTGCCTCCTGTATGCACCCCAACCAGGGATCAAACCCACAACCTAGGTATGTGCCCTGACCAGGGATTGAACCCACAACTTTTGGTGTATGGGGTGATGCTCCAACCAACTGAGCCACCTTGCCAGGGCCCAGGCAGGTTAGGTTTTTAAGGGTAAACACAATGTCTGCAGCCAAGGGACGAGAAATGACTTGCCCCAGGCACAGGCTCGTAGCTATCCCCTGGAACCAGGCCCAAAGGCCCCACATTGATTATCCCTTTCAGCCTGAGAACACATTTAGACTTCTTGACTCTGAGCAGATGTCAGATGGGACAGAACTGAGATGACTTTTCTCAGCATCGGCTCCCCAGGTTGCATCTGGCTTTGAACCATAACACTGAGATTCATCCCCAAATTCCGGGTTGGAGCATAGCTGACTGACCAGGAGGTCTCACCTCCATCCTCTCTGGTTGTCGGGGCTGTCGCATGCCGAGAGCGGGTGTGTTCGACTGAAAATAAGACTCAAAGGGAGGACCTGTGATAGAGGCAGTGAATTAGGCTTGAAATGCAAGGAAGCCGTGTGTAAGCTTCATAGAATGTGCTTGTATCCGTTAGAAATGGCACAAACGTCCTCTTGGCCTGGGAGCCAAAGCTGCTCTGAGAACCTGTTATGGGTTGGCTCTTTGAACACAAACAATTGTTCATGCGATTGTAAGTTGAACTGTTTCTGTATTTGTGTGAGAATTTCAGTTTTTATAGACGAAGTCTGGATTGGGTTTTCTTCAAAAGAAAAAAAGGGGATCTAATAATTGAACTTAGCATCCAAACCTGTGAGGTGACGTGTTTTAATAATTCTGTTGTTCAGAATGTTTTGAAAATGCCTGTTTTGTAATTGCCTTCAGACCAGTTCTTAGGCTGACCGAGAAAATCTACCTTGTTTCTTCTTTATAGTCATGCTTTGTGTTTTCATGAAAATGGATGTAATCAGCCAAGCTAGCTTTTTCAGAAAATTTAGCTTCAAATAACTTTTGGCTGTTGACAAAGAACAGATGACATTTTCAATAGCTGAAAACTGGTGCCCCAGATGGACAGTCAGGAAACAGCATCTGCAGATGAAGCAGAAGTGTGTGTTTCACCTACTTACTGTGTGACTTTTCAGGAAGTTAACTTCTCTGAGCCTCAGTGTCTATCTGTGGAAAAGGGGTAATACCTACGTCATATCTGCCTCATAGTGTGGGTTGGGATAAAATGAAACACTGTATTTGTCTGACTTAATAAAGTGTGTCTTCTTATTATGATGACCAGTAATTTTTAAAAATCTGCTGAAGGCAGTTCCAAAAAAGTTCTAAAATTTTTTTGGCCAATGACATCATTTTTAATTTAAAAAATATTTATTTAAAAATTTATACACAGTAAAATTCACTCTGTTCAGTGTATAGTTCTATGAATTTCGACAAATTCATAGAGTCATAACCACCAATAAACACATCAAGAAACAAAACATTTCCATTACCTGCCATATTCCTTCATGCCGCCCCTTTGTGCTCAGCCCCTCGCCCCGCCCCGGCAACCATGACACCTGTTCCGTCTCCCTCTGGCTTTGCCTTTCCCAGCATGCTATGCACATGGAATCATACAAGGTGTAGCTTTTTTTAAAGTATATTTTATTGATTATGCTGTTACAATTGTCTCATTTTTTTTCCCTTTGCCTCCCTCTGACCGGTATCCCCCTTCCCTCCAGCAATCCACCCCCCGCCCTTAGTTCATGTTCATGGGTCGTGCATGTAAGTTCTTTGGCTTCTCCACAAGGTGTAGCTTTTTGAATCTGGTTTCTTTCACTCAGCATAATGCTTTTGAGATACGTCTGAGTTGTCGCATGCATCATAGTAATGTTCATTACTTTTCATTGACCAGTCGTATTTCATTGTATGGAGGTCCTTACTAGCTTGTTTAACCCAAAGACATTTGGGTTGTTTCCAGGTTTTGGCACCTGTGGGGAAAGCCACTTTAAACATTTACATAACAGGTTTCTGTGTGAACACCAATTTTCATTTCTCTGGTAAATTCCTAGGAGTGGGATGGCTAGGTCAAATGATAAATGTATGTTTAACTTTTAAAGAAACTGCGGAACTGTTCTCCAGAGTGAGGTACCGTTTGCATTCCTACCATCAGTGGGTAAAGGTTTCTTTGCTCTGCACCCTGGTCAGCACTAGGTGTGACCTGTCACTTGAGCCATTCAAAGAGATGTGGATGTGTCGAGGTATCTCACTGTGCTTTTAATGTGCTGTTTCCCTAGTGACCGGTGATGTTGAGCATCTTTTCATGTGCTTATTTGCTTCCTATGTATGTTGTTTGGTGAAGCGTCTGTTCAGATTTTGCCTGTTTCTCATCAGGTTATTTTCTTGCTGTTATGTTTTCAGAGTTCTTTTCATGTTCTGGATACAAGTCCTTTGCCAGATATGTGATTTGCAAATACTCTTTCCCAGGTTGTAGCTTGTCTTATGCAGGGTTTCACAAGGGATTTGTAAATATGTGTTCTTGTTATAAAAGATTCAGATCACACAGCATATTTAGGGTAAAAAGTGCAAGTTCTCATTTACCTTCCACCACCTCCTCCAGCTTTCTTCTCAGAGGCAGCCAGTGTGTCCAGTTCTGTTAGGGTCTTTCTAATCCTTTTTACAGTGTCATAATTTTCTAGTAAATATATATGTTCTGAAAGGGACATTTAAATATTTCTATGCATATCTTAAAATGAGTGCTATTACATTTTAGTCAGTAAGTTGCATTTCAAAGAATCTGTTTTTCTTTCAGCCTAGCTATAGGTAAAATCATTTTTTTTCTCTTAAACTAGTGAATGTTGATGTCATACTTCAGAAAGCCATTATTTGAGGAAGAAAATTCTAGAAGGTGACAGTTGAGCAGACTAAATTTAAATAGGTCATTTTATATTGGCTAAAGATTGCTTTAATTAGTTAAAAATGACTTTGAAATATATCCCTTTTCCTAATATAAGCAGTAAGTTGCTTTTTTGTAAGGTCTCACTGGGCAAAGAATAGTATTGATAACCTCAGAGTAAAGTTCTGGCTCATTCCCAAATTTTAGACTGATCATTTTTCTTTGATTAATTATTTTGTGCTGTTGGAAATACTTAGCACAGATTTTGTACTTGGCTTACATTTTTATTTTTAGCTCTAGTTTTGGGCTTTAAAAACCACAGCTGGTCAGAACTTTTTTTGAAGAATGAGCCTCATTAAAACAAGCTGTTTTCCTCTTTCCATAGGTATGAATCCTAGGACCCAGAATAAGGATTCTCTAGAGGACAGTGTTTCTACCTCTCCAGACCCAAGTAAGAGGGGGTGGCTGGCCGGGTCAGGTGGAAATGGGGTGGGGGGTGTGGTGTGGTCACAGCATGAGGAAGCAAGAGGGAGCCCTGTGGAAGAGAATGGTCTGGAAGACCACATGGCTCTGGGGTATCGGAAGGCACTGTGGTGAGGGAAGACTCTTCATCCTCTCAGATGGAAAGTGAGAAGGGATGGCCACATGACCTGTTCTGGAAAGTGATTGAGAGGAGCATGGGGAGGGTAACCGAATTTTCACCAGGCTTTTGTGCCAATACAGAGGTGGCCTTAGTCCTTAAATACCTAATGATGGCTTTGGGGAAAAGTTGGAAAGAAGTAATAAGAACTGCAACTATTTACACACCTGTACCTGGAGATGTTTGACTGGGCTGCATTTGTTTTGAGCATTGTTTTCTGTTGAAATATCTGAAACAACTAATTACAGCTGACCCCTGAACAGTGTCGGGGGTAGGGGCACTGGCCCCTGCGTGTCGAAAATCCACATGTGACTTTTGACTCCCCCCAAACTTAATTCCCAATAGCCTACTGTTGTCCAGAAGCTTTACTGATAACATTAACAATTAAGACATTTTGTATATTATATGTATTATGTACTGTATTCTTACAATAAGGTAAGCTAGAGAAAAGAAAATGTAATTAAGAAAATCATAAGGAAAAGACATTTATAGTATTTATTGAAAAAAACCCACACATAAGTGGACCCGCATGGTTCAAACCCATGGTGTTCAAGGGTCAGCTGTATGTAAGAGAACATCTAAATATCTACAATAGCAAAACACAAGAAAAAAGTCCTACCACCTGCTAGACTTTTTTACTTAGCCATGGCCAGTGGACGTACATCACTGAGTCTTTTTGCCCCCAGTTACGATTAACTTAACAATCCTTTCACTACTTCTTCAGGTCCCTCATACTAGTCATTTTTAGTGGCAATATCAAACAAATTAGCTTAAGTAATTATTTCTTATGGGTGGCCATTTGGGTGGTTTCTAGTTTTTTCACTATAGCCTATAATGTAGGTATAATGCATGGTACAGTTGGTGTATTTTTCTTTTGGTTCAGGTCCTTGGAATACATTCTCCAATGTACATAGGCAGTTTGATTATTTTCTAGAAAGCTGCCGTCAGTGAATAGATGAGCCTATTCTTCTGTACAGCCCCAGCACTGGATTTAGTAATCTGTGTTTATCATTGTTAATTTAATGGTTCTGAAGTGGAACCTCCCCAGAGGTCTTTGTAGGGCTGAAGATACTGGAGTCAGAAAAGAGGCCACACTCTTTTCTCAGTGAAAGAACATCATTAAACTAAGAACTGGGAACCTTTCTCACCAGGGGATTTTGGACCAGACTTTTATAAATTCTCTGTATCTTGCCCTGACTGGTACAGCTCAGTGGGTTGGACATCGTCCTGCAACGTGAAAGGTTACCTGTTCAATTCCCAGTCAGGGCACATGCCTGGGTTACGGGTTCAGTCCCCAGTCAGGGCGTGTCTGAGAGGCAACTACTGAGTGTTTCTCTCTCACATCAATGTTTCTCTCCCCACCTCCCCCTCTCTCTAAAAATAAATAAATAAAATCTTCAAAAAATTAAAAAAAATTCTTTGTGTCTTGGTGTATGCCAGCAGAAAATATTTCAGAAAGATTTTTATAATCCTGAGAATCAGGAAGCTGATGAGGACCAGAACAATGTGAGAGCGTAGTAAGATATGACTCTCTTCCGTTTCTGGCTTCCCTGCTGTGGCTTCGGTCAGGTGTCTTCCTTCTGCTGTGAATTCCCACCAGCAAGTAGCCCCTCATTTGCCATACAGAGAAATTGGGGTGATTAATTATGCTCTCCTGAGCTATGTTTTGAATTCTTTTTTTAATTTTTATTTATTGATTTTGGAGGGGCAGGGAGAGAGACATCGACTTGTTGTTCCACACATCCATGCATTCATTGGTTGATTCCTGCATGTGCCCCCACCAGGGATTAAACCGGCAACCTTGGTGTATCAGAGTGATGCTCCAAAGACCTGAGCTACCCAGCCAGGGCTATGTTCTGAATTCTTGAAGCATTAATGAATTAAAAAGACCTCTACATAGTCAAACTCATAGAGTAGAATGGTAGTGGCCAGGCACTGGATGGAGGAGGTGGAAATGGGGCACTGCTAACCAATGCACGTGAAGTTTCAATTATGCAAGATTAGGAAGTTATAGAAATTTGCTGTACACCATTGTGCCTATGTTAATAATACTGTATTGTGCACTTAAAAATTTGTTAAGTCAGTAGATCTCACGTTAAGTGTTCTTACCACAACGAAATAAAATTCAAACAAACAAAGAATCACCCCAAGACCTGTGTAGACCATGGAGTTAGACCCTATTCCCCAAGGCAGTGGTGCTGCATGGGGCGTATTTCCTGTGTGACTGAGCACACAAGTCCTCCCTCGTCCTTTAATTCCAGGTTCAGTGGGACTCAGGCGTGCTGGTAATTGTGCGTCTGTATGGTAGAAAGATTCCCAAACAGAGAGGGCTCTGGTCCTGGAACCTCTGGGAGGTTTGGTTTGGCCAGCTATTTAAAGGGGTCGATGAAAACACCACACCTGCTCCAAGGAGGCAGTGTGAGGGCTGCTGAGAGAACAGAGGTGCACCACACGAGAAGCCGCACAGCACTGTGGGAAGGCAAGGTGTATGAGGATCTCACCTGGGACGCAGAGGCAAAGGCGTTTTTGTTTTATATCGCTCCCTCATATAGAGATTTGCAAAATATTTTTCGCTTAAATAACTGAAAAAAATAACCTCCCTATTACTTTAACTCAGTCATTTTCAACTAGGGACGATTTTGTCCCCCAAGGGACATGTGACAATGTCTGCAGACATTTTGGTTTTCACAATCAGGAGATGCCATTGGCCTCCAGTGAGTAGGGTCAGTGGATGCTGTTCCACATCCTGCAAAGCACAAGACAACCCCCCCCCCCCACTCCCCACAAGAGCTATCCAGTCTAAAATCTCAGTACTGCTGAGGTGGAGAAACCCTGCTTTAACCAAAGAGGAGGCAATTTTGGGTAGACCCATGTGGTCAGGCCCACTCTACCAATTGAAGCTTTCCTTTCCAGGTTGTTCAGCTCAGTCTCTTAAAATTCTGGCCTTATAACTTTCCCACACATCCTTGATTCCTCCTTCTACCCTTTTGGATCTGTGGCTTATTTTTGCAATTCTGAAAGTATTCCTAAATTCTGCTACCGTGTGCTGTTCGCTCCAAAATCCAGCTGAGCTCGCCTCCTTTCTCCACCCAGCCACTCTGCAGCCCTCAGGAGAGGCTCCAGCTTGAGCTCTCTTCTGCTCTTACAATGCGATTTGCTTCGATGTGTAACTCTGCCTGCCCTGCAGTAACCTCCTTGGCATTGCAGCTTGTAGCTCACGATCAGCAGAAAATGAAAAGTATCAGCTGTGTATCCCATTTGCATGATGGGATTGGATAAGCACGCGCATTGCATTGTTTAACACACTGTTTCTCTCTTTCTCTTTCTCCCTCCCTATCCCATTGCCTGGAAATTTCATCACCCTTCACCATGAATTCCCCGCCCCC
>CM052546.1:51881172-51965427 GCA_028533065.1 Trachops cirrhosus | reverse complement strand
ACTTCCCTGACCGCCAGGGCCTACAGAACGACTACACGGAGGGCTGTTACGACCTCCTCCCGGAAGCGGACATGGACAGGTTGGTGTCAGAGGCAAGGTGTTAGCGGGGAGTGTGGGCATGGTCAGGGGTGCATCAGAACACTGAATTTTCAAACCTGTGCCCTCTTATGTTATGTTTAGGAAATTTTATGATGCAAGAACTGTTCATTTTTCTTTGGAGTTCTATTGACCTGCCTCATTTAACTATTTCTCCTCATTAATGCTTTCTCATATTTTTTACGGTAGTTTTTCTGATCTCCTTTTCTAAGATTACTCATTTGGGCAGCAAATTACCTACCTTTTTCTTTTCCCCACCTCTTGAACTGATCTTTTCTCTGAAAACTGGTTTACACATTGTTAGTTTTATGAACCATCATAGAATGGTTATCAGGGCTGGCTTGTGGGGTCGAAGTAAAGGACAGGATGGGACTGTGGCCTCTGAGTGTCACTCTGCCCTGGGCTAAGCATATTCATGTGAACCATCCTTTGTTTTTCCAGGAGGGATGAGGAGGGTGTGCCGATGACCGCACAGCAGGTGTTCGAAGAGTTCATTTGCCAGCGTCTCATGCAGGGCTATCAAATCATAGTGCAGCCCAAGGCACAGAAGCCCAACCCCGCCGTCCCACCGCCGCTGAGCAGCAGCCCCCTGTATAGCCGAGGTGAGTTGTCTTCTTGGACGTCCATATTTTTTTCTGACTAAATTTGTGTAAGTAGACTTTAAGATGATGGTAAGGAACAGATAAATTTAGGAATAATTGTTTTTAACACAAATTTTTTTCTTTCTAAATTTTACTGTATAGGAGTAATAAAATCTCCATTAGGCACAGATTTATCTCAAAACTCTCTTTCATCTATAAGTCTGCTTTTAAGGAAGAGAATAGGACCATGTTCAGAAATGTTACAGCCTGGCTTGGGCGGCACCTCGGAGTCGCAGGCAGCTGGGCCCTGACTGCATTGTCAAAGTACGCGGTGAACAGTCTGGACCCAGAAACTGGTGTTTATTCCAGTGCAGTACTTGACACACAGCAGGTTCTCGGATGTTACCAAACCTCAAGTTCATGTTTGTTTGTTTTTTCTATTCTGGATTCTTTTCTTGTCACTGAAGCTTATTGAATTGAAGCAAGAATGCGTCATCTATGAGTGACAGAGGCTAATAAGTAACAGAAACTCAGCGAGACCAACTGAGCTAGAACCACACTCTGGAGAACTCTTCTAAAATAATTCAGGCAGAGAAATGAAGTGTGGGTGCCTGGAATCAATCAGAAAGTAGCAAGGTCACTTCCTGGAACAGTCCATCCTCTGCTTCCTTCGTATAGCTAATGAGACCCCCTATTCCCCTAACCACCCAGCTCAAAATCTCAGATCATCTTTGGCTCTGTTAAACCTCCTCTGGCCACAGGGTCAGAGAAGTGTGGTTTTGTTAGAGGGAGCTTAGTGGCCATCTGGTCCGGTCCTGTTGTTTACGATGAAGCTTTGGATTCCCTCTGGGTTTTCATTGAAAGCCCCTTGTGATATTTATCATATGTTGCCTTCTTTTCATATTCTAGACTCTACTGAACAGTAACCTTTCTGAGTGCCAGGACTCTTTTGGCTTCATTTTTTAAATCCTCTACAAGGGAAACTACTGTGCCTGGCTTACAGCAATATGGGTTAGCAAATATTCATTCATTCAATCAATAGTATTTTTTAATGTCCTGCTTTGTGGGGGGATTGATAGCCCAGTGGGGAAAAATAACATTAGTCAAACTATGAAATGTAATCCCGTGTTGTGAGAAAGACTGGGAAAAAATCAAGGGGCTGTGAGAATATTTAATAGGGGACCTGATCTGGTCTGGAGGGTCAGGGCTGCTTCCCTGAGGTGATGCTTGAGCTGAGACTCGCAGTGTATGCAGGAGTTACTAGTAAGAGAAGCGGGCTGGGGATGGAGGTCAGCGTTAGGTAAGGAGACCGTGCCAGGCAGAGGGATTAGTGTGTGCAAAGGCCATGAAGCAGGAGGCATTGTGGCACTTTCTGGGCACCAGAAAGGAGACTGGTGCGGTGGGGCACAGTGGAGGAAGCCGGAGACGGGGCCTGAAATGTGTGGAGACGCAGGCCTTATAGGACCACGTGGAGAGTTTTATTTTTTATTCCCAGAGTAGTGGAGTGAATTTGCTTTTAGTGTCAGCGGTCCCATCCAGGCTGCCTCCTTGCTTTTCTCCAGAGTAGCTGATTGATGTCCCTTAGTGGTCTGGAGTTCCTCCAGTGTCCAGTTCTCTTTTGGCTGATTCATGAGCCTCAGGCCATGGCTAGTTGGCCAGAGGCTACTCACCAGACTGTACTCTTTCTGGCTCTTTTTCTCCTTTGGTAAATTTAATTGCTTTTATTTCTATAGCAACATAAATGGTACCATTGTTATTATAATTACTGGAAAAGTAGCCTCCATAAGTGACTTATACTATTCACCAATTGCAGATTTATTGAAAACTGAGTTTGAGCAAGATGCTGTTCCAGTAGTGAATAGAACAGCATCGGCCCTGCCCTTGGAGTTTACAGTCTGCTGGGAAGACGGACCTTAAACTAACAAACCACCAGGGTGTATTTGATCACAGATTGTGAAGCGTGCCATGCAGGACAGAAGCAGGAATAGCTGTGGTCTGCTTAATTGGGAATGGCGTATGGACACCATGCTAGTAGGTGGTCATGAACATTATCCCATGGCATTGTCTTCCTGACAACCAGCAGGGTGTTTGCTGCATGAATGAAAGAATGCCGGGATTTGGACAAGCTCAATTTCTAGCAGAAAGTGGACTCGGAGGGATCTGGTACCCAAGATCACACAGCTGGCGAATGAAAGCACTGGGGTTTCACCCAGAATCCTCTGAGTCACAGCCTGGCATCTTTCCTATGCAACCTGTCTGCCATTCCCTAACCATCAACTGGGAAAGTTCCGAATTCACAGTGAGGATCCTTTCAGCCTCTGCCATCCTGTCTTCTGCCACCACGTGACTCTCTCAGTGGAAAGAGGGGTCTGTTTCATTTCTAGATCATGGAAATTGTCATGACTCGGCTGTTCATCGTGGCACTATTTTTACTCTCTTGAAAGCTTGTCGTTTTCTTGATTCTTCATGATTTTCTTCATTTAAATGTTCTGCTCAATTCAACTAATATATTCTGAATACCTACTGTGGGCATGGCACTTTATTGGGTGCTACAGAAAATACGAAGACAAAGAAGATTTGGGCCCTGGCCTCCTGGAACTTTTAGTTTGCGGGGGTGTGAGACACGCCCGTGCTGAGCTACGTACAGGGTAGACTTCAGGCTGCTGCTGGGGTCAGAGCTTTCTGGGGGAGCGGCATTTGGTGGTGACCTTACATGATCCGCAGGCTTTTGATGGTGGCCCAGGAAGAGAAGGCAGAGGAAGCAACAGGAGCAAATGTTTGGAGAAAGAAGTTACAGCAAATAAATAAGGGGTTCTTTGAGACAGACACATGGTATAGCAGTGTGGGAATCATGGAGCTAAGGCCAGAAAGCTAGATTAGCTGTCCCCCTGGGGTGAGGACCTCAAATGCCAGGGTGGCAACTTGCGCTTGAGTGGGGCCATTTTGTCTCATGGTCATCTCTCAGCCTGTTAATGCCTCTAGAACTTTCCGGAACAGCATCAGGCTGTTCAGCTTGACCGTGTTATCTAGGTGCTATAAGCAGCTCCAGCCTCTAATCTGCCCCTGGTTGGTTCAGTAACAGAAAAATCTGCCAACTTCAGGACATTTTTTTTTTAAACCAAGTATAATGCTTTTCCATGAAACTGTCTCTCAAAAGAAAGTGTTGCCTCTTTTGTTTCTCCTTTTCTGAATCCAAGTGGAAGAGAAGCAACTGCCTGTTAACAGAATGACCTTCAGCCAAATGGAGGAAATGATTTTTTTTTTTCTCGGTTAGGCCTCGTGTCCCGAAACCGCCCTGAGGAGGAGGACCAGTATTGGCTGAGCATGGGCAGGACTTTCCACAAAGTGACGCTGAAGGAGAAGATGATCACAGTGACTCGGTACCTCCCCAAGTGAGTCCTCGGATGTGTCCGGTTCTCAGCGGCTGCCCTGAATTGTGTCCCCATGCTGTCCACACACTGAGTTATGTGTCTCACACTAATTCAAACTGAGCAGGTCGCATGCCTGGTTTTTCCTTTGGAGTTACTGTTTTGTTTTCTAGGGTCATTTCATGGTTCTAGCTCCCATGCTTCCAAAAGGGATTCGATTCAGTTTATAACATTTAACCTGATTCTTCACAAGCCAAGTAAAAATAAAGAATGTGAGGAGAGAAGAATGAGAAAGTTAAGACCCAAGAAATCTCCATTATCATTCCCCGGGGATGAGGGGATGACTTGGTTTCTGTGGTCGAGGGTTGAACGCCGAGGATGGTGCTAAGTGTTTTGAGATAGGAAAGGTAGAGAGGAATCGGGGAAGATGCTGTTCTGGACTTCTGAACATGCCCTTTTTTTTTTTCAGGTACCCTTATGAATCTGCCCAAATTCACTACACCTACAGCCTCTGCCCCTCCCACTCGGACTCGGAGTTCGTGTCCTGTTGGGTGGAGTTCTCCCACGAACGGCTGGAGGAGTACAAGTGGAATTACCTAGATCAGTACATCTGTTCCGCCGGCTCTGAGGACTTCAGGTTGGAGAGCCTGCTTTGGCTTTCCCCTTTGACCCCTTTGAGCCTTGAGTGTATCCATATATATTTTTCATATATGTATACAAATACCCTCACCCAAGGATATTGATTCTAGAAAGAGAGGAAGGGCAAGCAGAGAGAGGGTGAGGAACATTGATGTGAGAGAAATATCGATCAGTTGCCTCCCATGTGTACCCCGACCAGGGATCGAACCCACAACCTTTCGGTGTACAGGACAACACCCCACCCAACTGAGCCATCTGGCCAGGGCGGGTGTACCCATATTTTAACACTTCTACCTTTTTTCTGATTATGAAATGATGTCTGTTTTAGAAAAACATGGAAGAACAAAAGCACATTTGCACTGGGTTAAAAACTCAGCGACAAGGTGGGTGGTGGTAACAGTCGCACAACAGTGTGGATGTGCTTAAGGCCACTGAGCTGTACACTCAGGATCACTGAAGTGGCCAACTTGGTTGTGTGTATTGCACCACGTGAAAACAAACGGCACAGACTTGGTGGCGACGTGTTCTTCATTGGAATGCCAACGAAGATCACGTTCTTAACATTTTCTTGACAATGTATGGTGTCTTGTTTCTAATTTTTATGTGAGATTTGTGATTATGATGATTAAAAAACCTCAGCTTCACTGGGCCTGGGTGCACCTCAGGGGTAGAGTAAATGCAATCTTTGAGTTCTTATTTCTGAGCCTGTGGGCTTTTTTTCATTTTTTAAATATTTATTTTTAAATTATCGTTGACATACAAAGCGCTTGTGTTTTAAGTGAAGCCCTGAAACGTGGCACACCATGGGGAGAGGGGCCCTCACACACCAGCTTGAAGGAGAGGGTTGAGAGGGTGTGTTCATCGGGAGTGCTTTCCTTGTCTACCTTTTCTCACCCCCTTTTCTTCCTTTGGTCCTCCACAGCTTAATTGAGTCTCTGAAGTTCTGGAGGACCCGCTTCCTGCTGCTGCCAGCCTGCGTCACTGCCACCAAGCGCATCACGGAGGGGGAGGCCCACTGCGACATCTATGGAGACAGGCCCCGGGCAGACGAGGAGGAGTGGCAGCTCCTGGATGGCTTCATCCGCTTTGTGGAGGGCTTGAACCGGATCCGCAGGCGCCATCGCTCGGATCGCATGATGCGGGTGAGGCTTCCATGAGCCCCTTGGGGCCTGTGCTTGGTCTGGGGTTCAGGAACTGTCTCCCTGATCTCAGGGACCTCTCACCGGCTGGTTTATTTAGTCTAAACTATCAGAGTAATCTGAGGATGCCGCTCCTCCATGAGCTCCCCAGGCGAGACCCTGCGTTGAGTGCAGCTGCTTATGCGATGTGGTACTGGATTGCTGAGAAGAAACTTGCCGGAGAGTGTAAGAGCAGCAGTATCACTTGTAGAGCTCCTGGCACCCTTGGGCATTCGTCCGTCCAACCACATGCTGCCCAGTGAGGATGCTGAGGCTGATTGGGATTTTGTGATACTCTGAGGACACCCAGCTGTGCGTGTGTGTGTGGGGGGGGCAGGTCCATGAATTTTATAAATGGATTTGTGTAACCACCACCACAATCAGGATACAGAATAGTTTCCATGACTCAAAAAATCCCTCATGCTACCCTTTGTAGCCACATTCTTCCCTCGTCTCTAATCCCCGGCAGCTGCTGCAGTGTTTATCACTATACTTTTATCTTTTCCAAATGCCAGATAGATGGACTCATACAATATGTAACCTTCTGAGGCTGCCTTCTTTCACTCGGCATCATGCCTCAGCTTCACCCAAGTTGTCACTTGTATCAACAGTGTGTTTCTTGTCATTGCTGAGTAGCGTTCCCTCATCGTCAATGTTTTTATTTTTATTTTTTGTTTTTAACCTCAAGTTCGTTGTTCTTTAACTCACTCAGATGCCACGTGTACACAGCATCACTTGTGACTGGAGTTTGAATTCCAGCTCCAGAGGGATCTGGGAGAAGTCGTTTAACTTCTCTGAGACTCAGTTTCCTTCTGCCGTAAATTAGATATAATGTTATTTACTTTCTAGAGTTGTGATGAGGGTAACATGAGATGATGTGTGTCCGGTACCTCGAAGAGGCAGTTTGTGTTGAGTCAGCAGGCATTTGGGAACTTCTGTTTCAGTGAAAAGCAGCTTTCTGGCATCTACTGAACACCGAGAGCCCGCGTTCCTCAGTGAACTGGCTCTCAGAGCCTGACGCAAACAGATGCAGCAGCATGTGCTGGGGCGTGGATGGCGTCCGCTGAGGGCCCACTCAGGCTGACGGCCCTGTCTCCTTCTCTCTGCTTTAGAAAGGGACCGCCATGAAAGGCTTACAGATGACTGGGCCCATTTCTACACACTCCCTCGAGTCGACCGGCCCCCCGGTTGGGAAGAAGGGAACCTCAGCTCTGTCTGCCCTGTTGGAGATGGAGGCCAGTCAGAAGTAAGTGCCTGGTGGGGGAGAGGTGTGTCCCCACCCCACAACCCCTGAGCATTTTCAGTGCCCCACGGTTGTGACTGCAGTGAAATCTGATTCCTATGTGCAAGGAGCCTGTGATACACAAAAATACACTTACCTGAGAAGAAGCTGGGTTCATAGCTGGTAAATATGAAATAACATGAAATAGGCCTGAAGTGATAAACTTGCTGTCTGGGCTTAATTTGAACTATAGATACGTTTGATTGGGCTCACAGTGCTTTTGGTTTTGTTGTTGTTTGTTTGTTTTTTGGTTTGCTTGTTTTATTTTATTTTTTTAGTAGACTTTATTTTTTAGAGCAGTTTCAGGTTCAAAGCAAAATTGAGTAGAAGGTACGGAGATTTCCCATGCATATCCTGACCCCACGTACACATTCCTTCCCCTTTTGTCAATGTCCCTGCCGGAGTGGTACCTTTGTTACAGCTGATGGAGCTATTCTTTCACACCCAGAGTCCACAGTTCATTTATATCTGGGTCCGCTCTTGGCGTTGTATGTTTGTGGGTTTAGACAGATTTATGATGACATGTAGTCACAATCACAGAGTAGTTTCTATGCCCTAAAAACATAAAATTTTTTAAATAATTGAGCCAAATTTTTTTAGTTTGAAGATTTCATATACAAAACTGAGTTTTATATAAATTCTTATGTGAAAAAATATTAGTATACATAATAAGATGCATGGTTACATTATGTAATATATGAAACAATACAAAATTATATTACAGATAATATATTAATCCAGTTTTGCTTGAAATAGTGGAGGCTCAGGTAACACTGGGCCCATGGTCATCCTCAGCCATGACAGGCTGGCACTTTAGAATGGACATGTGCCCTCTGGTTTACCGTGGGCCAGAAGGCCCTCTGACCTTGGACTTGCCTTGCACCCTCAGTCATGCTACCTGGGCAGCTTCTCTAGGCATTTGAGTGTGTGGTCCCTTCACAAACGGTAAGTGCTTCACTAGGATACTGGTAGGACCACATCTTGCTTGGGGGGCAGGGACAGTGCCACAGGAGGCAGGATTTAAATCAGCCTTGTAGGAAGGGAAGCATTTACATGGAGGGAAAGTGGGGCTTGGGAAGAGGAGAAAACACTGCCGTGAGCAGGTGGGACCTGCTTTGGGGAGCATTCCCTGCCCCCTGAATTCTCCCAGCCAGCTCAGGTCTCCTCTGTGCTTCCCAGCATCCCAGGCCTTCGTCCACCAGTATTCTTCCAGGGGTCTAATCTGGTTTACTCATCTTCCCCCGACTTGTCCGTGCCCGGAGGCAGAAGCTGGGTGCTGTGCCTGGCACACGGCAGGTGCACAAAGGACATGAGCGATGGAGAAAGGGGTGCCGAGGGTCCCTGTACAGGATGTGAGAGGAGACTCGACCTGGTCTGCCTGGTGTGAGGGTCCATGTTTTGCCCCACGGGAGCCTGTACACATCCATCCAGCTCTCAGAAAGCCGTGTGGGGCAGACGCGAGGCACAGTGGGAGTTGCAAAGACCGCGTGGGAAGTTGGACCTAGGCTGTCCTTACACACCCTCGTGGCAAGAGAGGTCCTTTGAAAGGTATTCTTATTATAATGGAAAATTTCAAACAACTTTTAAAAAATAGACGAACTAGTATAATAAATCCGCATTCACCCATCCCCCAGCTTTGATTATTCTCCTCTCGTGGCTGAGCTTCTTTCGTTTATGTCCCACTCGCTCTCATCTTCCTTTTTGACTTCTTACTAAATTCCAGACATATTCCTTCGTCTACAGTATTTCAGTATGTATCTGTGAAAGATAAGTACTCTTTAAAAAAAAACTGTAATGCCATCATTTACCTAAAAAGTTACAGCGATTCCTTAACATCATGAAATATCCATTCAGTGTCTTCACCGCCGGCAGTGGTGTTTTCAGACATGAGCCTCACATATAAGAAGGTCTGGAAGTTGGGCCCAGGAGGCGAGACCCCTTGGAAGACTCTCACTAGTATAGGCCAGAGGCTACAGAGGCTGGATGGGGGGTGACAATGACTCAGAATGGAAGGGATCAGGTGGAGAAGTGAAGAACATAGCAGGGTGACCGGGGACAAATGAGAGGAAGAGAGCTGAGATAGCTTGGGCTCATTACTGAGGGCACTGGGTCCTCTTCAGAAAATACCTTCACGTGCCCAAGGAAGGACCCCAGAACTCTGCCTGGCAGCTTCTCCCTATAACTAATCATAGGCCTTTCCTGTTGGAAAAAAGAACAAGGAACATATGTTGCTGGGAAGGGTGTGAAGCTGGGGGTGGGGAAATCTTATTTTAATTTGTCAGTGAGTCACCCTTCAGTAGCTCCCAGGAGCCTGTTTCTGCTCAGCCTGGAAGAGGAGGGGATAGCTTGGGCAGTGGTGTCCCTGCGTCAGGGGCGAGAGTGTCAGCTCACCACAGAGCAAGGGGCAGGACAGAGGGACCCGGATGAACTCTGAGCCCGGGTGCTGTTCTGGGAGACCTGGCACGTTTCCTCTGTGCGGGAGGCGGAGCCGCGGGTGCAGACCTTCACCCAGCGCTTGCTCACGCAGCCTCGTTCGTTTGTGCGCTGCTCCTTTTCTGCGCCAGGCCGATCCAATTCCATTTACTGTGACAAGCAGTGTGGAGGAGAAGTTTTTTTTTTTTTTTTTTTAATTATTTATTTATTTATTTTTAGAGAGAGGGGAACGGAAGGAGAAAGAGAGGAAGAGAAACATCATGTGTGGTTGCCTCTCATGTGGCCCCCACTAGGGACCTGGCCTGCAACCCAGGCATGTGCCCTGACTGGGAATCAAACTGGCGACCCCTTGGCTCGCAGCCCACGTTCAATCCACTGAGCTATGCCAGCCAGGGCTGGAGGAGAAGTTTTTAAGTGTCACCTGTAGTCCTGCCATCCTACAGGAGTGTTTGTTTATTCCACTTCCCTTCCAGTCTTTCTCTGTAGATGTACTCTTTGTCAGGCTCGCCTGGAAGACAGCAGCCCCTAGACCTCAGCCTTGTGCCGATTAGCAGCGTGGCTGTGAGGAGTCCGGGCAGCAGGCGCCAGTCTGCAGGCTTTGCTGCTCCCCTCCCTCAGAAGGCAGTGTGCCCTTACATGTGTTCTCACGTATACACATTTTTGTGACCAATTATCCCCTCCCCTGAGCCACCAGACAAGGAGCCTCCAAGGGAAAGGGCAGGGTCTCTGAACCCCTGATTCCCAGTCCACGGGTCAGCACGGAACTCAGTAAATGGGATTGACGTGTGCGTCAGATGACGCATCTGGGGGGTAACCAAGACTCCCTGCCACTGTCCCCAGTCACGGCCTGCCACGCAGCCTTCAGGAAGTGCAGGAGAATGTCACAGTGTGCGGCTGTGCACAAGGCTCGGAGGAAAGCACACTGTGACTCGGGAGAGCGACTGTGGTGTGAGTGGAGAAGGGAAGGAGTCAAGCGTCTCTTCTACTTTTCCTAGACGGATTACACCTCAGTGTAACCTAGTAATTGGTGTGGGGAAGTTTTTCTCTTTTCGACATTCCAGCTAATGGGCACAGAAGGATGATAGGATGTTGCCGTGTGTGGTCTAGCAGAGAGCGTCATTGGCAACTAGCACCACCAGAGAGAGCCTGCCAGACACTGTGGGCTCCAGACCGAAGTACACAACACACACAGGAAGAATCCGTGCCCCAGATTGAACATAAATCAGCTCAAGCCTTCGATATAATTTCTAGTTCTCAGGAAGTGCAGGGCACAGAGGAACACGGTAAGCAGTAAAGGGATGCAACAGCTTGCCCAGACTCTATAAGTTTATAGGACGAGTGAGCTACTTTCTTCAACAAATAAATCGCAGGGATAAGGAGAGATAAAAAGGAGTGTATAGCTTAAAAGAGACTTCAGAGACACAACTTATTGCAATGTAGGGACCTTAGTTGAATCCTGTTTTAAACAGACAAACTGTAAAGATATTACTGGAGATAATTGGAGAAATATTTGATTTTAGAAATCTTTTTTAAAATTTTGAATGTGGTGTTGAAATTGTGGTTATATTTTTCTTTTAACTTATTTTCTTTTAGACATTCAGGATATACTGAAGGGTTTATGGATGGAATAATATCATGTGTGAGTTTTGCTTCAAAATAATCGAAGTAGATAGGTAGGGGCACAGGCAAAACAAGATTGGCTCCAAATAAGTAATTTTGGGATCTGGGTAGATAGGGTTTGATTATAGTGTCCTCTTTACATTTGTGTATGTTTGAAATTTTTCCATAATAAAAACTTTTTAAAGGAGGGTATGACAGGTATTGTGGAAACCAATTTTTAATCTTGGTATGACATTACTTCACCATAACAAACATGTCGGAATTCCAGACTAGAGAAATGTCACGGGTTAGGTTCCTGGGGAAGCAGACAGAAACAGAGTGTAACATGTCAGATGTTTATAAAGGAAAGTCGTGGGCTCAGCACCTACGGCTTTAACCAAACAGGGTGGGGGGAGAAGCAGGAGGGGACAGAGGGAGAAGCTGAGGTGCTGTGCAAGCCCATTGACAGCCTCAGGCCACCTCACTGAAGCTCTGGAGCTGAAACAGCCTTCAGAGATGAGCCTGTTGGACCAACATGGCCAGACCCTGCCACCCGCTCCCTGGCTGTTCACTGCCTGTGGGCAGCCTGGGAAGGGGTGAGAGCTTTGCACGAGGCTGCTCTGCAGCTGGGGCTGTCCCTGAAGGGACTGACTGCAGAGCCACCTGGACAACATGCCCAGTTCCTGTGGCACCAAGGCCACAGCAGAGGGATCTGCGTGGTGCCTCTCAGTGTCCACCATGGGAAGTATATGTTACAATCACAACGAAGTATTTAAGACTGTACTGTGAGCCTTCTGAAACTTACCAAATAAAAATTCTGTAAAACAATCTAATTTGGGGAGCATTTAAGTTATAATAGTTCGTAGTTAATTTTAGTATGGAAAAAATTAGGAAAATAAACATGGAAGTGTGTTTATGTGCATCAGAACCAGGATGGGATGAGACGTCGTAAGAAAAGCGTGGTTGTCACGTGTTAGGAGACGATGTCTGTTAGATGTATGTGCTTTTCATTGGTGAGGACAGATATAAATGTGTATATTTGAAAAATTAACATAATAGACTTCAACACATATAGAGAGTCAACACACTTACACTGTTTGGTTTATGCCACCCATTGATGCGGCCCTAATTTTCAGAATGTGCCTCTGTTGGTATATTTAATAAAAACTGAGAAAAAGTCTTTCCCAGATGATTAAAAAGGTGGTATTTATGGATGGAGTCACTCAAACCATGTCACTTGCCTTTTCACAATAATAGGTAAGCACCAGATGCTGCCACAATGCTTTTTAAATGGGGCAGTTTTCTGATTTACCGTAGAGGGCTGGTGATTTGTTCAGGACAGTGAATGAAATTAAGGATGTCATGCAGGGCCTGAAGGAGAAGCAAAGAAAAGTGTGTATTTCAAAGATGGCAGCAGTGGAGCCGTCTTCATGTTGTGTTGGCCAACATGGGTCCTTCATCGGGGGTCTTTGAGCAAGACACAGTCATGTGTTTTCCTCCTTTCAGGTGTCTGGGAGAGCAGCAGGCAGCTGTGCACGGTGGCAAGAGCTCCGCCCAGTCAGCTGAGAGCAGCAGCGTTGCCATGACTCCCACCTACGTGGACAGCCCACGAAAGGTAAAGGAGGCCACTCCAGCAGGGAGCGTGCTCTGAGAGACCCCACGTGGTGGATAGAGTGGATAGCCGTTCCAGGCTAGGGCCAAATGCACTGAGGTTTTGGATGAATTCTACCCTGAGCCCTTTTAAGCATTACGATTTTTATAGATGAAATTTCCTGCTCACAATTATAAGGAAGGTAACTGCTAGATAAATGCAAATATAAAACAGTCAAGCTAAACAGTATTGGTCAAGGCGCAAGACCTGGCTTGAACTTTGAAATTGGCCATCTGGTTTTCCTTTAGCCACATCTTTGGGTCTCTTGGAGGACAGGTGGAAAGCTACTGAAACATCTTCCATGAGAGCTCACTCTTTTCTTTTTTCTTTTTCTTTTTTTTAATTCTCTACAAGCAGAAGTCCAGGGTCAGATTGCTCACTTTTTGATAATGAAATTCCCATCAGTTTGCTTAGACTCCTGGGGAAAAAAAAAACAACAAAAAACAACCATGAGGCTTCGGGTCTCTATACAGAATAGCAAGTACAGCAGAGGGGCCCAAAACTCAACAGGGCAGGCTTTCCTAGCCTTTAAGACCTATGGCCTTGGCTCTGTCAAACTGTCCTGGGAAATTCAGAATCTGAGATCATTCTCACGTGGTGGGTGAGCTGATTGTGCACTCTTCTATCTAGTTTCTATTACTAAGAAATAAAGGAGATTTAATAGATGCATTTGTTTTTCAAAATTGTGGCCAAATTATATATCCACCTATGTATTTATTTATTTTACTTGCATATCATGAAAATTTCCCTATATCATGAAATATTTTTCAAAAGAATGATTTTTTAAAAATAATTACATAATATTTCATCATTTTGGTAGACCTTCATTTATAACTTACCTTTTTGGTTCAAAATGTGGTTCAAAGTGTCTAGTTTTTAAAAATAATTTTTAATCAATGAATTTTTATAATTCTACAGTACATTAACAATTGTCAATAATACTGCAAATAACACCTTTGCAGATAATTACTTGACCACATCTCTGATTTTTCTTTTTGATAAGTTACCAGCATTAGACTATGAGGATAAAGGGGTTAATATCTGAGAAAAAGTGTCACCGAGGCTATAGGCAGCTTGTATAGGTCAGGGGTTGGCAAACCTTGGTAAATACAGGCTTTGTGGGCCAAGGGGCAAGGTCAAGGCTTGTGTGTAGGTACTTCCATAACCATTTCAAACCCACGCTTAGCTCACAGGCTGTGATAAACCAGTGGCTGGATTTGGCCTGCAGGCTGCAGTGTGCTGACCCAGCACCAGGCACTGACTTCAGGTGCATTCCTAAGGAGAGTCTGTGCGTAAGGAATGACCTTTCGATCAAGGTAGAGGCTGTTCCCCTGTCCCCATGTACACATACACAAATCTGAGCAGTACGAGCTCCTCTGCTTCTGTGTGTCCTGGCAGAGAAGGGACACAGAGGGAACAGTGAGAATCCGTCTGTACTCTGTGTATTGACCACTAACTTTGACCTCTGCTCATTGCCATCTTTGAGGATTAGGAACAGTGCCAGGGACAGGAATGAAAGGTAGAGAAATTATAGAGCCACAAGCATCAACAACCAGATATTAGATTGCTACTTAGAACACTCTCCTAATCTTCTGACCGAACACTAAAATCCAGATGGGTGGCCATCAGTTGTGCCGATGTAGATTCCCGTGCGCTCAGGAAACAAAGGTGAAGAGCCCTGGCTGACACACTCAGAGATGCCTGACAAGTGTCTTCAGTCAACGTGCTGTGTCGGGGTGCATGGAAGGTCCTGGATTTGCAACTCCACAGCCACGTGTTTTCATGGTTTGTTACTTGAATTCACAGTGGCTCGTGGAAAGTGGCAGCAGTATTAATAAAATGGACAGCCAAATAGTGCAGTGATTCTACTTACAGAATTGAAGAAAACTTGTAGGAAAGCAGAGGCCTTCAGATTTATCAAGTGCCATTTCTAAATTTCAGTGATAATGCATAAAAAGTAAAAACACTCTTGACAGGACAAAAGAGGCCTTCTTGGCCTTAAGACAAGGTTGAAGGAGGAGTCTTTGGAAAAGTCCTCTGTGTTATTTTTGTTTCAAATACATGGCAACTTGAACCCCACAGAATAAGTTGGGGAGAGGAAGAGAGCTCAGAAAGCTCCCCGTGAGTGCATTAGGTGTCTGACATTACGTATGTCTCGGCTTCTTGATGATTTTGTTACACAACCTACGGAGGAGAGGTATTGCTGCTTCTGTGCCCCCCGTTTGCTTAGAAAATTAGGCAAGGACTTTTCCTGCATTGAGTCCTCTTCTCCCATCCAGCTTCCGTGTCTAGTGACAGACAGAATTGAAAACCTCGAGCCTCTGTGTAGCTGTCTGAGAGGGCTACTGCTCACCTAGGCAGGCAGGAGGCCAGGAAGTGACCCCTGAAGCGTCGTCTTCTCCACTGTCCCTCCAAGCTGCTCTTTGGCCTTTCCCCTCCCCCTTGGCATAGGTCTGAAGGACGTTCAGAGCTATGTGGGAGGGAGCTTGGACCCACCTTCTAAGCCAGGTGCTTACTCCCACGTGGTGGGATATTCTGCTCGAGAAGGTGTGAGTTCCTGCTAATGCTTTGCATTTGGATATGGTCTTCCTGGGTGGATCTCTCTCTCTCTCTCTCTCTCTCTCTCTCTCTCCCTCCCTCCCTCCCTCCGTCCCTCCCTCCCTCCCTCTCTCTCTCTCTCATTTTCCCCCAATTCCTTCATGTGCCCTTGTTTCTCTCCTTCCCTCCTTGTTTTTGTTTTTTTTCTTTCATACCCCTCACCTTCCCCTGATGGTCCATACTCTGTTCCTTCGCGCTCTTGCACCGGCTGCTGCCACTGCTTCCTCCTCTGACTTCAGGATGGGGCCTTCTTTATGGAGTTTGTCCGCAGCCCGCGCACAGCGTCGTCTGCCTTCCACCCGCAGGTCAGTCAAACTCTGCAGCCCGTGCATGCCTGTCCTGTCAGCAGAAGCCTTCTGCTCGGCCCTGAACAGATGGAATTGGGCTGCGGCTAAGCTCCAAGGGCAGGTGACACTGAATTTGGTCTTAGAGGTGCACATTCCCATCTGTGATGGTGGCTAAGGCAGAGGGGGTGGAAAAGAGTAATGCGAGAGAACAAACAATCACCTCAGTGTTGATTTCACCGGTTTTTCTATGGATATCCGTTTTCTGTCCCAGGATCCAATTCAGGGCCCCACATAGCATTTAGTGGTCCCCTCTCCTCTGGTCTGTGACGGGTTCTCTGTGTTTCCTTGTGTTTTGTGGCCTTGATAGTCATGAGGAGCCCTGAGCAGATACACCATGGCATGTCCCCAAATCTGGACCGGTCCAATGTTTTTCTTGTGGTTAGACTGGAGTTGTGGGTTTTTGAAAAGAATACCTCAGAGTTGAAGTGCGCCTCTCACCACATCCTATCAAGGAGTACACGAGGCTCTCACGACATCACTGGTGACATAAATCTTCATCACGTGGTGATGTAGAATTTAACAGCTGTCTCCACTATGGAGCTACCATGTTTCCCTTTTTACACTCTTATTTTTTGAAGCAAGTCACTAAATCCAGCCCACTCAAAAGAGGAAGGGGCCATTATACTCCACCTCCTGGGAGAGGCAGTATCTGCATAGGTTAAATGGAATCCTCTGTGAGGAAGACTTCGAACGAGGTTTCCAGGATGAAATGCATTCTAGACCAAGCACCTCCCTCCGCTTGGCTCTTTCCAGACCTGTGTGAGAAGACAGCCCTTCCGTCTGTCCTGCCATCCTTGTCTTGTTTTCCACTGGTCTTATTCCAAAGAGTTACTTCAGGTGGATTGTGGAAGTAAACACAACCTCCAGAATAAAAATAGGCCTAGATTTCACATTCAGGGGAAATTCAGGAATAGAAAAAGTCATACTATAGCACATAATGTGAGGCCTTACAAGGTACCTAGAGTGTCATGCTGAATTCAGCCAAAGAAAAGCAAAAAACATTTACTGCAGGATTCAGAGTGGTCATAGAATAAAGACAAACCAGTTTCCTGGGGGAAGCATAACTTTTCCTGGTGTTAAGATCAGAGCAAAATGCCTTTCCGTGCAACCTCCTGAAAGACGGACATTGTGTGATGTTGCTCAGGGGTCAGGACATGGGCAAACCTGTCCCACCTTCTGCTTTTATAAATAAAGTTTTATTGGGACAAAGCTATGCTGATTTCTTTACATTGTCTATGGCTGCTTTTGTGCTTTTTCATGCAGAGTTGAGTAGTTGCCACAGACCCAATGGCCTACAAAGCCTAAAGTGCTTACTGTCTGGTCCTTTACAGAAAATGTTTGCCAATTTCTGATTAAGAGGATAACGCCTTAACCGCTTCTCTACTAAAATAAAACTGGAGAAATCATGTAAATATTGGTAACATCCTTCAGCTTATGCTGGTGGGGCAGTTCTCAGGGTATAGTAGATGAAAGGGAACCCCATTAAAGGGATCTAGAAGGCAGCATAGGGCTGGGTCTAGTCCCCCATTAGCTTCCTCTAACTTGAAGTTACAGTGTAGGGCCCATTCCTTAGTTTTGCTACTTAGAAGCAGCTGGTGATTGGTAACTGTGAGCTGCCTCTTGCTGCATTTCTCCATGTGTTTCTGCTGCTAGCAGAGTCTGTGTGGCTTTCTGTTTGTTTTGTTTTCTTCAAACCATTGAGCCTGCTGTAGGAGAGCAAAATGCTTCTTTCAGAATTCCAAGCAATTTCGCCTTCCAAGGTCCATTTGGTAATATCTGGAGACATTTTTAGTCATCCCAACTGAGGTGAAGGAAATGATACGAGGAGGGTTACTGGTGTCTAGTGGGTAGAAGCTGGGGATGTTCTCTGTGTCCTACACAGGACAGCCTCCCACAACAGACTTATCTGTCCCCATGTGGCAGTAATGTCAAGGTTGAGATGCTCTGTCTTAGAAGGAGTAATTTTTACATTAACTAACAAAATATCTGGTAGTATAAGGCTCCATTTTGGAAGTACCCAAGTACTCCTTGTCCCCTGTAAGAGGGACTCAGAACCTCATATTTTTCCAGGAATGCTTTGGAAAGCTTACCATTCTCCCCAGATATCTGCTGTGGGGGAGGGCCTTTCCTGGTGAGTAGGTCATAGTGCTACCCTCTGGGCCCTATAAAGGGAGTGAGACAGATACAACACCAAAATCCGGCAGCTACCACGAGAGGGTCATAGAGGTCCAAAGTGGAAGGAAAGATGGCTTCTGTTTGGGGGCTGAGGAGGAGTGATGCAGGAAACAGTTTGCTAAGGAAGCAGCCTTTGAAATGGCCCTGTAAGACTGATGGGTTTTTAGCCTGTGGTTTTGGGGAGGGTGTGTAGAAAGGATTAAACACTCAGGGTTGGGTTTGGCTAGAAATGTACCCGTGAGGAAGTCATGAGCAGTATGGCGGGATCATAGGTTGGGGCTTCTCTGCAGGACCCTCAGTGTCCTGTGAGTTGGTACTCATGGGGAGACTGGCAAGGTTTCAGAGTAATGGAGCGATGGGATTGGAAGATGAAAGTGGAGTGGATCGCAGGTATGGTTTTCAGGGGAGGGCTGCTGTCAGGGGAGTCAGTGAGGAGACCACTACAGCCCTCTGAGGGCGGAGCAAGTATGAGCCTGGTGAGAGTGGTGGACGGACCTGTGAGCGGGCAGAGGGGATGCCTCGGGACGGGGCCTCTCTTTAGAGTGAAGCTGGAGAAGGGAGCTATCAGATGCCCCAAGGTCTGAGCCTGGGCAGTTGGCATACTGAATGTGCCACCCATGGACGCTGGGAAGGAGGACTGGGTGGGAAAGGGTGAGCCGTGGTGAGCGGGGGCGCCTGCTGCAGTACTCACCCATTTGCCTCATTGTGTTCTCTCTCCCTCCTCCCAATCTCACCAAAGGAATAGCTTCGACCTTTTTACTTGCTGTGAAAGTTTACCTTTAGTGTAAACCTTATGGTTTGAGTCAGGTGCTGGAGCTATTTCTCTGATCGGGGATTTGCTGTGAATGGGGGCCTGTCGGCCGTGGTGTAGAGCACAGGGATTCCCATTGCTCTGGTAGAAGAGAGCACGCCACGTCTGGGAATAGCCCCTGGATCCCTTTAGCTCTTCCTCCAGGGACCAGCAGGGACTAGCAGGGACTGGGAGAGAGAGAGGAAGGAAAAGGACCACAAATGTAAATGGTCTTAAAGAATGTGTTGGGGTGTTAATTTTAAAATCTCCTACAGGTGTCTGTGGACCAGACGGCCGTCCCGGTATTGGACGGCACCAGTTTGGGGGTAAGCACAGGCCAATCTGTGGACAGAGGCAACAGCCAGACCTTCGGGAACTCCCAAAACTTGGGGGAACAGGGCTTCACCTCCACAAACCCCAGTGACAGCAGGTGAGATTCGGAACGGCCAACCTGGGCCCCGGGGCAATGGGGACGGTCTAACCTCGGAGGCTGTGGAGGCTGGGAGTCCGGGGTGCTGGCGCTGCCGTGAGTGATGACTGGCAGCCCATGCCAGCCAGTTCCTACCAGTACCTGTTTGCTGGGGCTCATGATCTGTGCCCTGCAGTCCTCACAGAACAGCTGAGAGGCCCCCACAGAGACACAGAACAGTGTCAGTCACCACGCCGGGGTGGGTTTTGGGAAGGGGCCCAGACCCACTCTGTCCTGTTCAGCATGGCACCCATGGCAGGAGGCCTTGCGTGTGACAGCGTACAGTCAGTACATGCCACTTGAGGAAATGAACAAATAGTGAATGCCACACTGTTCCTATTTCTGAGTATCCAAAGGAAAAAGAAGCTGCTTGGGCTTAATTGTTTTTTGGTGGGGTTTTTTTTTTGTTTTTTTTTTTTTTGATTTTTAGAAAAAGACAGAGAAGTAGAGAGAGAAACATCAATTTGTTGTTCCATCCGGCTAATGCATTTAATAGTCAATTCTTGTATGTGCCCCGACTGGGGATTGAACCTATAAACCTGGTGTATCTGGACATTGCTCTAACCAACTGAGTTACCTGGCCAGGGCAGTGCCCCAGCTCTTTGTGCTATGAACAAATCTGAGAAACTTATTTTTTTCCCCTTTATTTTATAATTGCTTTTTAATAATCTGCCCAGTCTATTCTTGTTGCCTCACTGTCCTGATTGAGCAGCCCTTGGCTAAGTGGTCTGAGAAATTTGACTTTTGCATTGCTTCACCCGAGAGCAAAGAGGCCCCTGGGGCAGCTTGCCTAGCTGGCAACTGCCAGTTGTCGCTCCGTTTCCTTTGTCACACGTTCAGGGCTGGTTTTTCCATGTCTCATGCACTGCAGCCCATTCACCCTGGCCAGTAGAGATGATGGCACAAACAGGCCTGGACTTCTCTAGACTCTGGCATCTTCCCAGGCTCAAATCCCATCCAGCCTGCCTGACTTTCTGGCTCTGGCCATGGAGGAGATTGGAGAGGCTGCCTTGTTCATAGGAAGGGGTTGCATTTCTCTGTTTCCTCATTGCTTACAAGGGTAGGGTGTCAGTCTTTCTTCTGCTTTTGGAAGAAAAGAGGAGCTGGGGGTGTTTAGGCTGGAGACGAGACCAAAAATGACAGGAATCAGATCAATGACTGAAAATTAGAGCAGATTCCATTTCATGATACAGAGCTTCCTAGCGATTGGTACTGCCACAGGGAAGTGGGCTGCCTTAGAGGAGCTGAGTTCTGTGCCACTGGAGATGCCCACACGGATGGGACAGCCTACCCAGACCCTTAGAGTGGGGACCTGGGCACTATCACTTCCAGGGTCTTTAAAGACTTAACCCTGAGGTTCTGAAATGCTCTGGTGGGTCCTGGGAAGGGAGAGGTTTTCAGGAGCTGGGGAGCTTCTGGGCAAGCCTGGTTCGGTATGGCGGTTGGCCGTGTGTGTCCCGTGCCCAGTGGTCTGGGCTCAGTTGCTGAGTATTTAGCATGTTTCATCGTACGCCTGAGAAAGCACTCAGGCGGCAGGTGACAGAAAGCTCTGGGCTCTGGAGTCAGCCAGACTATATTCAAGTCTGGACCCTGATGCTTCCCAGCTCTCGGACCTTCACGGGCTCCTTTAACCTCTGAGTTTCAAAGGGTTGATGCTGTCATTATTATGGCTGCTGGTAATGTTTACTCATTTGGACTTCATGTGTTTCAGTCCTGTGCTTGGTATTTTACACACACTAACTTCACGGAAACCCTGAAAGACAGGAATAGTGTGATCCCCATTTTTCAGATGAGGAAACTGAGGCTGAGAAAAGCTAGAGAGAGGCCCTGCAAACTGGCAGGTTATGGTACTGGGAACTGCCTCCCAAGTTGTTAGACGTTCCCTCGTACTCTCTGGTGAGATTAAACAATATGGTAAGGGAAAGGCCTTTGGGCAAACCCAGGGCAGCCCAGCAGCCCAGGGATAGTCCTTGGAGGTGGTCAGGCCTGAGGCAGGTTATTAGAAGGGGAGGTGCCTATTAAGAATAAGCAAGTGTGTACATGAAACCACCTTGAATTCTTTTTTTTTAAATTGTATTTCATTGATTATGCTATTATAGTTGTCCCAATTTTCCCCCTTGGCACCCCTCCACTCAGCAGCCCCCACACGTGGGTCATATTCATGTCCGTGGGTCATGCATATATGTTCTTTCGCTGCTTTACATCCCCATAGCTGTTCTGTATATTTTTCTTAATGTGTGCACTTTGGAAGCAGAACCCCCCTATGAGATGTCCCCAGGATGTAGCCATCCAGAATTTGCCAGAACATCTTGAGTGTCAGTACTGTCCAAGTTCCCAGCACTGTAAGAAGTTTCTAAGATTCATGCTCTTGACCATGTGTGTGTGCCTTCTTACTTTGCTGACCAGACGCTCTGTGTTACAGCTCTCAGCAGCTGGTGGCAAGCTCCTTGACATCGTCCTCCACCCTGGCGGAGATCCTGGAAGCTATGAAGCACCCCTCGTGAGTGGCTCAGCACTCTTATGAGTGCCGGGTCAGGGGATCCCGTAGGCGCAGGCCAGAGTGATGCTCGGGCAGTGTGGTTTGGTTGATTCCTACCTGACTTTGTTTGGTCACTAGCTGTGAGACTTCGGGCAAGTTACTTGACCTCTCTGGTCTCTGAGACTGTTACCTTGTTTGTATAATGGGATAATAGTGGTTAAGTCACAGGTTTGACAAAAGGATTGAATAAAATAATTATGTAAATTACCTAGTATAAAACCTGACCAGTACAGCTATTCTCTAAAAGTCAGGTCCTTTTTCCTCCCCCTTCTTCTTTTTCCCCATTATACCATTTTTTGTTCGGTCGGGGGATTTCCCTTGGTCTGAAAGTAGTATAGAGAAATTACATGATGGGGATCCTCACTTCCGGTGTTAGGAGCTTTATCACAAGTTCCTTCTTTGTCATCTCCTCTTTCTGCTTGTTGCCACCATGCACACACACACCCGGCGGCTCGCTGGCCCCCTGTGTTGGAACTCAGGACAGGAGTCCAGCTGCTCTCTGAACAGAAGGGCCTCTCGCCCTCCTGCTTCATCAGTGCGGAGGTGGTGCACTGGCTGGTGAACAACGTGGAGGGCATCCAGACACCGGCGATGGCCATCGACATCATGCAGGTGGGACAGCAAGGGCAGGGCCCACAGAGCTGTTGCTCAGGCCCCCATGAAACCAGAGCCTGTCTCTGAGGGAGCTGCCCCTTCCAGTTATGAGGTCTGCAGGTTGGGGCGAGGATCTGTTTTTAATACATGTGAGGACTGCCTGGGATTGATGGCTTTGAAAGATATAATACCTTGACTTAAAAATCTGGCAGAAGTTATTGTCTGAACTGAAATATTCTGAAGGGAGTCTGCACTTTTGAACCTGGAAGGAATCTCTGTGAAAGATTCCCAGGGAATGCCCTCCCTCTGACCTCGAGCCCCCACTGTCCATGGCTCACTCAGGATTTGAGACTGGATTTAAGGCTCTGCCTCAGGGACCTTCTGGCACCCCTGTACTGATCTGTCAGAGCGTTTAACGCAACAGAGAGAAGATCCTGTGTGTTTCTCATTCATCTCCCACCTTGACCAGCTCCCTGAGGGCAGGGTCCATTCTTTCTGTGCGTTTCCGTATCACCAGCGTTTGCCACGTTGTTTCGCACAGGGTAGGCACTTGGAGCATGCCTGCCAACTTTATTTATACTGTTCAGACCTGGAATTAAACTCCAGAGGAGAGGAAGGGAAAGGCCAAGTTGGCTGAGACAGCACATGCCATTCTGCCCACACAGAGGCCCCCCGCTGGAAATCAGTACCATTTGCTGAGCAGCTGGGCCATCATCACTGAACTGTAAAACCAGTAACTGAGTCGAATAAGCATCTTCAGTTCTCTTTTTGAGGGTCTCAGAAGGCTGGTGTGCATGGCCTTTGCCTGATTATATTCCCATCTCCTGGAGAATTGCATTTCCTTGTTCATACAGTCAATGCTACTGTAGCATTAGAGCCAACGAGCTGGAGGGACACATAGGGACATGGATAAATGTCAGAAGCATGATGTGAATGATAATCCAGTTTACAAAATGGTAATACTGTAACACCCTTTACAGTCCCATGAAGTCCCATGAAGATACCTCATATTCTTTATCAATATATGTCTATCTAATAAAATTATTTAAAACATGTGTGAGAATAACAGTACACTCACCATTTATTTCTGGAGAGAGGAAGAGGATTGGGACATTAGGGAGTCCAGAGAGATTTTTTTAAAATAAAAAGATCTGAAAATATAGCAAAATATTAAATTTGTTAAAGTCAGATTGTGGTATGCCTGGGTTTTCTTTATACTTTTCTGTATGTTTGAAATATTTGATGATACCGTAACATGCATTTGTACTTTATAATATAATCTGCACCAGGCACAACATTTAGTGTAGAGCAGTCATGGCTGATGGGCGTGGAGGGTAAGGGCTCCTCGGTGCCCTTGACATTCTCTTGACTCCAGCGTATGCCTGAGGCTGCACCTCTAAGATGTCCCTCTGCAGGAATTTCAGAGTTTCAATGTCTCTCCCTCTAGAAAATGCTGGAAGAGCAGCTCATCACGCACGCATCTGGTGAAGTCTGGCGGACCTTCATCTACGGCTTCTATTTCTACAAGATAGTCATGGATAAGGAGCCGGAACGAGGTCGGAGATGGGGCAGATGCTGTTGTCCACAGGGGCTGGGGTTTCGCCTGTTGACTTGTTCATTCAAATGACGCTGCTGCTTGGGCTTTCATGTGCTGCATGTGTCACTTTGCATTCCACGTTGATTGATCTGTCAACTTCCTTGAGTATTTGTGTTTACTTTAAGCATAACTGGAGTGACAAGGGTTTCTTAACGTTACCGTATGTTCTTGGTGAGAACAGTGTGGATGGAAGATAAACCTAGAAGAGGCCAAGGGACCTAGAGTGAGGAAATTCTAATAGGTCATGTTTTGGTAGCTGTTTTTCTCGTAGCGCCCTGCCCCCACCCCACCCCATGCAGGTGGCTCTGAGTATGACCTGACGGCCTGTAACCTGTAACAGCACTTTCTACTTGCTGGGCCTGCAGACTCCCTTTCTTCCCCCAGGAAGACTGTCAAATCCTGACAGATTTTCCAAGATATATTTTGAGTTGTTTTTTTTTTTTAATGAGAAAAAGTAATCCCCAAGAGGGAAGCGATCTGCAGCATGGTCGGAGCTGGCTCGCGTGGCCCTGGAGGCAGCCAGGGTTCCGACAGGCATCTCTAGCCCACCTGGAGCACACAGGCTGGAAATGACTCCCGTCCTGCAGATGAGTGGCTTCCGGCCTCTGGGTTTCAGGAATCCGCCTCAGATGAAGCAGTCTGTGCCACTCACCGTGCTCTCACCCAGCGATGTAACAGAAGTGGTCTGTGCAGGTCTTTCCCTGGCAGCCATTAGTGTGCCCATTGCCCCCTCTTCCCTCAGACTCGAAGCTTGACCAGTACGTGCCTATTTTACCTTCAAGTTGAAGAAATCCCAGTTACCGTTATAAACTGTGAAATGAAAGGTCTTCAACTGAGAATAAACTACTTATTTCACTTGAAGTAAAGTTCACATAACATAAAATCAACCATTTTAAAGTGAACAGTTCAGTGGCACTTTCGACATTCACGATGACAAACAGCCTCCACTCTCTCTAGTTCCTGACCATTTCCGTGGCTCTGATAGGAAACCCTGCACCCAGACTCCTCCTCCCGCACCCCCTGGCCACCACCGATCTGCTGTCTGCCTCCACAAACTGGCCCATCCTAGACATTTCATTTAAGTGGCATCATACCATATATGGCCTTGTGTGGCTGGCTTCTTTTACTTAGCATACTGTTTTCCAGGTTGCTCCAAGTGGTAGCATGCATCAGTTAGAAAAATAAGCATTCGTGCTGAAGGTGCTTTCTCTCCCCTCTGCTTTCCCAGGGCCCATGCAGCAGCCCACCACCTGGCACACAACGGCGGTGGACGACTTTGCCAGCTTCCAGCGCAAGTGGTTTGAGGTGGCCTTTGTGGCTGAAGAGCTCCTACATTCCGAGATTCCCGCCTTCCTCCTACCCTGGCTGCCCAGCCGGCCAGCTTCCTATGCGAGCAGGCACAGCTCCTTCAGCCGCAGCTTTGGAGGACGGAGCCAGGCAGCTGCGCTCCTAGGTAGGTGCTGACCCAGGCAGGGCCTGGGGATGTGCTGGCAGGTGGCTGAGGGAGAGCAGCAGCCAGCCCAGGGAACGATGCCATGGGGACCGGGATTGGAGTCACCATGGCTCATACTGGCCATTCTGTTTGTCACACTGTGGGCTCCTGTGCTGGCTTCTGCTTTCTGAGTGGGTCATGTTCATTATTGTCCCACCCAACAAACAGTTCTCAAATCAGGGCATGGTGAGAAACCTGCATGAGCAGGAGAGAGTAGGCAATGTAGCCACTTTCCCCAAGGGACGTTCAGAATTCCAGGGATGTGAGCAGGTACTCACTGGTGGTTTGAATCCTGCCGAAGGCCTTCCTAGGACGATAGCATCCTAGGACCTCAGAAGAGGAAGGGACCTCAGAGGTGGTCCATTGCAAACACTTATGCTGAGCCTGAATCTCCCTCTTCCCTTCCTCCCAAAATGTGCTTACCCCATCGAGGGACGTAAACGAGGACTTGTCCCTCCTTTCCTTGGTTCTTGCAGCTGTGAGAGGAGGGTGAACACCTGCTCAGACAGGAAATGGGGAACACTACTGGCAAGGATGGAATGTGGGGTTGAGATGTGAACATCTTTCAAAAATGTGTCCTCTAGGCAAGGCAGCATGAGATTTACCTCAAAGTTGGTTGAAAGATCCTAGAAACCCTCTGGAAGGAAGGAAGCAAAAGTTAAATAGACCAAACTCCAGTGAAATTCCACCTTCTAGTTAGTTTATAACTGCCCAGCTAATTGGAATGCTTACCTAGCTGGCAGAATGGAAATGTTAAGAGTCCTCACAGTTTTCAGATCCTCACTTGGGTCCAGATGTGGCTTTGACCTTGCCTTATACCCTCCCCCAGCATGCCCAGCACTGTAAGTGAGAAATGAAGGAGGGTGGAGAGGACAAAACTTTGAGAAGAGCAGATTCTCCTCCCTATTGCATTTCTAACTCTCCACCTCCTAGAAGTCTTTCAGAACAAAGAGGCCACAGACTCCCTGTTAGCCTGGGATGCTCACCTCCAGCAACCCAAACCACCAGGGCTTCATACCAAAGGCCTCTGGGCACCTGAAAGAGCAAGCAGCAGACTGGTGCATTTTATGCCACAGAAGGGGCTGGCAGCTCATTAGCAGCAGCAAATAAACGGCAGGTCCCCTGATGCCAGTGGAAAGCAAAAGCCAATAGTCCAGCAACAAAGGTGGAGTGAGGAAAGCCCATGACAAATAGAACAAACCCGAGACCCCGTTAGCACAGCGTTCATCATCCATTTATAGTGCTGGGCCACATGGGGGGAAGCTTGTCAAGAAACTAAGTTTTGCACCGTTTCCCCCCCTAAATCAAACTTATTTTTAGTAGCTAAGTTTTAAAGCCTGCTTTTTCCTGACAGATAAAAGTTAAGAACTTTAGTCTTTTCCAAGGAGCAAGGAGATAGGAGCCTGAGCCTTAGATGGTTTTAGATACGTACTGAAGAGAGAGATGAAAAGGCAGCATCCCGCTCTGCAAGGTCACTTTCTGAGACAGAGGCACAATGAGTTGCTTTAAATAAATACTGGGTGATGTATGGTGATACTTTATTTACCAGAGAGCTGAAGGAAGCAAAAAAGATTTCCGAAGAACCTGAGTAAGTGCAGACGTGAGAGTCCCGCAGACCTGCCTGTAGAACTCTCTGCTGTTACTGGGCCCTTACAAATTGGGTTACAGGGCTGTCAGTCTCACCCCAGGGTGGAGGCAGAAAACTAGGGGCACTCTATGGCAGCAAGAATGCCAATACATTTTAGAAAACTGTTTTTGCAAAACAAATCTGTTAGATTTTGGCTCTTTAGGTCAGGGAGGGGGGTAACTAACAATTATTTAGGAAACTTCCTTTTTTTAGTGTTAAGAATAGTGCTTATTCCGATGTGAATCCCCTCCTGCAGAATGTGCAAAACCATAGAGTAGGGTTTCTGAACCCGGTACTACAGGTGTTTTGGACCAGATCATTCTTCCTGGCGGGGGCTGTCCTGTGCATTGTAGCATGCCTAGCATCTCAGACCTCTACGCACAAGATGCCAGTGGCACCCCCCCATGACCACCCAGTGTGACAAAATATCTCTAGATATTGCCCAGTGGCTCCCAGGGGACTGCAAAATTACCCCCAGTCAAGAGCTGCTGCCTTTGGAGGGAATTGAAGGATTCCAGTAAGGAGCCTAGATCAGAGAGCTCAGCAAAACCTGAGAGGACCTGAAGCTAATCAGAAACTTCTCTAAGTGGGTGTCAGGCTGGGAACGTGGGCATCTTCAGAGCGGGGAGTGGAAGGAATGAAGAGGGCTGGAGCTGGGTGCTTAGAGGCAAGCACTGTCCCCTGCTCTGTCCTGGCCCTGGCTCTTCGTGTGCTTTCCACCAGGACGTTTGTGGTGTTGTCAACGTTTGTGCCGTGATTTTAGAACATTGCTGTGTTGGGCGCTGCACAAGCAGACAGTGACCTCATTTACTCTTCACCTTTGTCCTGGGATCAATGCTATGATTTATGTCTTAGAGTTCATGACACTAAGGCTCAGAGAGGTGAAGTAATTTGCCCAAGGCTCTGCTTCTATTAATTGTTAGAACTGGAGTTTTTTCTCAAGACTGCCTGGTGCTTGAGCCTGGGCCTGAACCACACTGCCCTTCGGCCTCAGGAAGACAAAAGTCAAAGCCTGTCAGGACTGCAGATGGTTTGCGTGATGGTCCAGGTCCAGGCGGGGCGGCCGCCCTGAGTGATGAAGGCCGCTCCGATCCCGGCCCCCTGCGACGAAACCATAGCTGTCTTCACAAAACGTGGCTTTTGTTCCCCTCTCTGTTCCTCCCCTGCTCTTTGCAGTGTGCTTCCTCCAGTCCCAGCTTCAGCAGCTCCCACCTCACCTGCACCTACGACCACCTGGCCGGTCTCCCCACCCCCCACCCCCGGCCTCACTCCCCTCCTTAGACAGCCCAGAGCCATCCGACCTCTCGCCTGCGCTGCCCTTCCTCACCCTTGGCCCTGTGTCACTGAGGAGACTGCAGCTCTCGGAAGTAAGCCCAGATTCCCCCGCCATCTGCCCTCCCCGTAGCCAGGTCTGTCCCCACCGTGGATGCGCTACCCCTGCTCCTCTCTACAGCCAGCATCGCCACTTGCACACAAGGCCCTACTTCCGCAGCACTCAGGGCTGTACTCCAAAGTCATCCCCACACCTCCGGACTCTCCTTCTCTCCCAAGGTGTCCTCACCGATCTACAGGCACTCACTCACCTTTTCCTGTGGGCAGCAGCAAAGCGAGACAAAACCAAAGCACAACAGCTCAAATCAGCTTTCTGACCATGCCCTCTGCTGGAGCAGTGGTTCCCATGATTACTAGTGCCTTCTACGTTGCTCAGTCTGGCGGTCAGTCCCAGTCCTGGGCCTCCTTGCCCTGTCTGCAGCATTTGTCACATACTCCTGACTCCTCCTGTAACTGCTCCTTCTCCTTGGCTCTCGGACTCCAGGGCTTTCCTCGTCTCTTACCAGTCTCCTTTACTGGTTTCTCCTCAGCTCCCTGATCTTAGAACATTGCAGCACTGGCCCTCTGCCTGGGCCCCCGTCTTTACACCCCACAGCTTCCCATCCAGTCTGCTGGCCTTCATTATGCCTAGGTCTGCCTCTATCCCAGATCATGCCCTCCGGTTTGAGATGCATCCATCCACTTGAAAGACTGAATGTAAAGTGTTTAAACGGAGCTCCTGCTATCCGCCCTCCCCCCACACAGATGCTTCTCCCTTAGTCGTCCCTTCTCATTTTATAGTCACTTAGGCCAGAAAATTCAGTGCGTTTTACATTCTCTTGTTCTCCTACCCTACATCCAGTTAATTAGCAAATTCTGTTCTTCCTTATATCTACCTTCAGTATACATCCAAAATTGACACCCCGTTTTTCAATCCTCACCTAAGGATATATTGATTTTAGAGAGAGAGGAAGGGAGAGAGAGAAACATCAATCAGTTACCTCCATATGTACCCCAACCAGGTATCGAACCTGTAACCTTTTGGTGTATGGGATGATTCTCAACCAACTGAGCCACTCAGGCTCCTTACCCTTTTCTTGACAACACACTGGATCTCAGGGTCGGAGAGGGCTCTAGAGCACCGCTGCCCAAACACTGATGCTTGAACATTTTCCATACACTCCTGATAAGTGAGGAGTCATCTGCTCTTTGAAAATGCCTGCCAACACGCCACTCACTCCCGAGACCACTTGTTCCATCACTGGGCGGCTCTGGTTGTTACGTTGAGCTTCAGTCCCCTCTCTGATTTCGTGATTTCTCCTCTAGGGACTCTGACCCCCTTCCCGGCTCACGAATAGCCCCCTCACTGTGACTCAGCCAGCTCTTCTTCTGGGCTTGCATGTATTAATTGGACTTGCCATACCTCCCTGTCTCAAGGTGAATAAGTCGGTTCTCATGGAACTCTAGGCGTGATTCTGAGAAGCCACTGAAAGCTGCGGCTTGGCTGGGCTTACACTTTTGTCAACATCAGAAGCTGCTGGCAGCAACTGTACCATCCAATCTGACTCCTGAGCAGGGAGCCAGTGGTATCTTAAACACTTGGCTGAGCAATGCACTTTCTTGGGCTTTCTCAGACCAGCCTGTTCTGAACTTGACATGCCAGGCAGAAGAGAAGAGATGTGTGAGGTCACTGCTGGTGTTTTGAGTGGCCTTTCTTTTGTGACCAGAGGCTTTTTTACCTGCAAAGGAAGACACAGTGTTCAAGACCAGAGAGCAAAGCTTTCTTCCTTTGATTTGGGCTGAAGAAATGGTTACTCTGGCTGTGTCATGAATCAGGAACACAAAGCAGACACAGACACCATTTTAAATGAAACTTTTAGCCTGGGAGCCACCAAATTATTTAGCCTTAAGTATCATAGGCAGCTAAGCATTGTCTGTGGGAATCATGGACAGGCCTCAGACTGAGCATCAGTGAGCTTGTGGCTTAACGTCGGAGGAAGGAGTAAGAGGAACAGGAGGAAAGGAGGAGAGTTACAAGTGGGGGTGGCTGCAGGAGAAGGCAAGAGAGGGTATCCATGACTCATCCACATTTCATTGATCCTTACCCCTCCTCTGTGAAGCAGCTGAGCAGGCACCCTCTCGGTGAGCAGGTGAGGAACTAACTCAGGAGAGGTGAGGCGATGTTCTCAGGGGCACATGGTCAGTTACAGAGCCAAGCTTAGTTCTTACTGCCGATCAAGAACATTTTGCATTTTGTATGTTCTGGTTTTGAGAGAATCAGGCAGCTGGGTGTCTTCTGCCTGGCTGCCATTCAGTGCCCCAGCTGTAGCTCTCCTCTCTCCCCGTAACAGTTCACTGGAATTGCTGACTCGGGAGCCATTTTATCCTTGTCCGAGGTAAAAGCCACTCAGGGCTTCTACCTGCAGAACTCAGAACTAAGCTGACTCCTTCAGGCAAAGAAAGACCATTGGACTCAGGGCACGGACGAATGAGGGGCCAGTAATAGTTTATAGAAACTCGAGGTCCGGCAGTGCCCGGCCAGGCAGAGCCCTGATCTTGTCGTTACTTCTGAGCCTGCTTCAGGCGCTTGTTCTGGTTCGGACCTTGATCATCTGACCCATCTCTAAAAATATCCCTCTCCTGGTTGCGTAGGCTTTCTGAGCAGGAGTCCCAGCTAGGATGAGCTAGTGTGACACTGACCTGGAATTTGTGAACAACCCACGGTTGATAGAACAGGGCATTAGGCTTCCTCATGAGGTTTCGTTTCTGAGGAAAGATTATAGAGCTGTTGTCTTCCTGGGTTGAGACCAGAAAAGCAAGACTTCCCTCAGACTGTGGTCTGGGATGCTGGTCCAATTGTGTCCCTTTATGGGTCCCTGGAATCGGAAGGTCAGGGGTTCACTGGCTGAGGTCCTGACTCTATGATCTTGACCAAGACAGGTTTCCCCTTTGGCTGCTCTTTCCTCATCTATAAATGAAGGGTTGGGTTCGATTGTGGGAGGTAGACTACGGCTTCACGGGTCAAATCTGGCCTACCCTCTGTTTGTTTATTCATTTGGGTTATAATAAATTTTATTTTTACAGCACTCTTAGGTTGGCAGCAAAATTGAGCAGAAAGTAGGCTTTCTCTACACTCCCTGCCCAACACACTCGTAGCCTCCTCCACTATCAGCATCCCCCCCGCCACAGAGGGGGACATCTGTTACAATCGATGAACCTACACTGACATTATCACCCAAGGTCTGGTTCACTCTAGGTGTTGTACACTCTGCAGGTTTTGACAAGTGTACAGTGACATGTAGCCACTATTATAGTATCATACAGAGTGGTTTCACCACCCTTAAAATCCATCTGTTTTTGTAAATGAAGTCTTACTGGAACATAGGCAAGCCGTTACGTAACGTTTGTGGCTGCTTTCGCACTACAATGGCAGAGTTGAGTGGTTGAAACAGAGGCCACATAGCCTGCAAAAAATAAAGTATTTATTATCTGGACCCTCACAGAAGTTTGCCGACACCTGGGCTTGATGATTTCCAGGAAGCTTCTAGAACCTGGGGTTTTCTATCAGGTGACTCTGCAGTTTCACATCCAGGTGTTTGTTCTTCCTCCTCATCTCACTCCTTTTCCCTCTCTCTTGGGGCCCCGCCTGTGTGCCGACATAGCTGCCACTGTTCCGGAGCAGAGGACCGTGACACTGGATGTGGATGTGAACAACCGAACAGACCGGCTGGAGTGGTGCAGCTGTTATTACCATGGCAACTTCTCCCTGAACGCGGCCTTTGAGATCAAGCTTCACTGGATGGCGGTGACCGCTGCGGTCCTCTTTGAGATGGTGAGAGCCCCCTCTCGTCGTGGATGCGGCTCACCTTGCAGAGGGGCACAGTGGTTGCTTAGTAGCAATTTGTGTCTTTTTTTTAGCTCATGCTCTGAGTATCTTTTGCTTGGATTATTGAAATAACCTCTTTTAAAAAATTTAAGCAATCAGAAAGGGTGTAGATCAGAATTTCTCAACCTTGGCATTTGACCTCTAGGACCATATAGCTCCATGGTGGGGGCTGTCTTGCACATTGTAGGAGGCTGAGCAACATCCCTGGCCTCTACCCACCAAATACCAGGAGCACACCAGCCTTGTGACAGCACAGAATGTCTCTAAATCTTGCCATATGTCCTTAGGGAGGGGGAGCGTTCACACTTTTAATGGAGAGATTCTCATTAGGGGAACATTTTTGTTTCCTCACCCAAGGACATGCTTATTGACTTTAGAGACAGGAAGGGATGGAGAGAGAGGAGGAGAAAAATATCAATTGGTTGCGTCTAGTTCACGTCCTGACTGGAGACTGAACCCACAACCCAAGCATGTGCCCCGACCGGGAATCTAACCAGTGGCCTTTCGCTTTGTGGAACCACACCCAACCAACTGAGCCACACTGTCCAGGGCCAGGGAACATTCTTAAAGTCTGAATTTATTTATTTACTTTTATTTTTTTAATCTTTATTATTTTTTCCAAGGTCCAAATTTAAAAAGAGGCCCAGCTCCCCATCCTGCTCAGCTGGTAAGGGCCACCAGCTCTTCCCCAGCTGGTTGACACTGGAATGACCACTCCCTCCGGGCAGAATTAACCCTTTTCACTCAGCAGGCTAAACCTTCTCCTTGGAAGCCCTACCAGATGGTCCTGTCTCAGAACAGCACGACCGTAACTTTCACACACATCTGGTTACTATTTGGTCAGAAGACCAGAGGGATCATCGGAGGGATTTAGCAACTATCTTTTAAAAATACGCTCTTCACATCAATTCACATAAACCTACTGAAAAGTGCTGATCCTTTTATCATTATTTAAGGTTTTTATAAGGCTCATAGTTGCATGTTAATTATTATTTTAAGGCAATGTCAAAAATTGTTATAAATCATATTTCATGTGGCTAAACATTACATAAAATGAAAAGGTCATCGACTAAGCCCTAGAAATGATCTTGGTCAAACAGTGAGCTTGGTTTTTGTGTTGTTGTTATGAGTGTTCCTAGAAAACTAAGAGCAGCCCCCTTCCATTTTTAATGTAATTACAGTTGTCTAAATCAAGGTATGGCCTGAACTGTAGTTTTTTGAAGTAGGATTTGACATAAATTTCATCTGAATGCCAGAGGCCACATGCATAGCTTTAAAAAATATATATATGTATGTGTGTATATGTGTGTGTGTGTGTACACACACACACACACACACACAAATTTTAGTTAAAAAAGTATCTTAAGACCAAGAACATGGCCACTGTTTCCTAAGAAAGTATTGATGGGAGGGTTTTCCTTTCTTTTTTTTCACCTCCCCTCAACCCCTGGGAAGGTTTTCCTTTATGCCCCAGTAGCTTAGGTTCTCGGTCAGTCTCCAGACAGACAGCTTTTGGGAGTCTGCCGGAGGGAGCTCTCATTCCGCCAGGTCAGGGCTTCTCGAGTTTGGCTGGAGGCCACCAGTCATCTCGCACCCACTCAGCCAGCTTGAGTGCTTGTTTTCCTACTCAGTAGTTTGGGCTTAGTAAATTTTTGATAAAGGACAAAATTAGAAGGACTTAACCTATATCCTGTGGCTTTCCTCCAACAGTCTGTGGAATGAGAAGGGTTTTTAGGAGGCAAGAAATAGCTCCCTCCAGTCTCTTCCTCCCAAGAGAAACACTGAAATTGCAGAAGCTTGGGCTGTGAAGAGGAACTGTGTGCTTAACTCACAGACTCTCGAGTATTTCACAGGGGGTTAGACCGGGCGTGTTCCTGCCCGGAAACATGCTGACGTGGAGCCAGCGCATATCAGTAGTGAATGTGCCAATCAGTGTGCGTGACGCCACCTTGGCCGCGTTGCTCCTTGAGCGGTACTTTTCTCTTGTCTGTACAAAGCTGGGGATGACATTGTTTGTTTTTGTGCTTTCCTCCAGGTCCAAGGTTGGCATCGAAAAGCCACCTCCTGTGGCTTTTTGCTGGTCCCAGTTTTGGAGGGTCCCTTTGCGCTGCCCAGTTACCTGTATGGTGACCCGCTTCGAGCCCAGCTCTTCATCCCACTCAACATCAGCTGTCTGCTCAAGGAAGGCAGTGAGCACCTGTTTGACAGTAAGAGATACTCCCCCCTGGGGGTCCCATCTCCATGAGTAAGACCTCCTCTTTCCCCCAGGGACCCCTCTCAGTGTCTAATCCACACAGGCCATCACATAGAGGGAGCCTTTGGACAAAGGGCCGAAGGGATCTGGGTTTTACTTCTTCACCTAGTGGCTGGACAAGTCACTTAATGTCTCTGAGCCTCACATTCCTTGTAGCTAAGATGAGGGTGGCTAGAGCTGCTTTGCAGCTCAGGAAGGTCCTCAAAAGCCCTGGAGCAGAACAGCGGGTGGGAGAGGGAGCGATACCCTGTCAGTCATGGGCAGCTCTGGTGTTCTCCCCGCACTGTCCTTTCTATGTTCCAGCCTCCCCGGTTTGGGCTGCAGAAATTCGAACCTCACGGGAGGCTTGAATCTGCTGTTCCATGCAAAAGTCTAAAAAAGGGAGGCACTGAAAGCAGAACAGGAGACAGTGCCCTGTTGTGCAGAGCTGTGGTGTGTCAGCACCTGGAACACTGCATGTGGCTTCAGCCCTGCCTCTCAAGGAGGACAGAGCGAAGGAGGCTCCCGGGAGGACAGCAGGACCCAGACACAGTCCTTCCCTTGGAACAGGGTGGTCAGGCTGAATGGGAGAGCACAGGGGGCTGGCCCTGCCCTGCTGCTCCACCCTAACCCACCAGAACTCTGAGGGCAGGTGTAGGACTGAGGGAAGCATGCATCCTCCCTCACACAGCACAGAACTTCTTATCACCAAGGGCTCATTGCGATAAACATAAAAGTAGCTCCTCCAGAGCTTTCCATGAACTCACAGATGAACTTTTTAAACTCGGAAAGCTGGAGTTACTGCTAATACATTAGGAGCCCCTTTTGTTTCTCAGACATAAAAATTAACAATGCGAACAAAAAGCTTTGGATGTAAGAGAGGTGCTTTCTTCCTGTGCCCTTGTAAGAGGACCAGCCCAGAGGGTGGGAGGGTGCCAGGGCGGGGAGGCCAAGCTAGGTGTTCCTCTCCTTCCCGCTCCCCCCGCCCCCCCCCCCCCGGCAGGCTGCCCCCAGGGCACAAACAACTTTTGTTCCAAAGGCCCATCTGTATATTCTTTGTTTACACCTTGGAAGATGTTTCGGTACAGACAGCAATGTTTTAAGTGACAGCAGGGGCTCCAAGTGAGTCCCCCAGTGATCCTCTGAGTTTACAAAGCACTCTTCACACTCACACACACACACATTCTCGTGTGTGGCTGAGACAGGACCATTCTTGCAGTTCTGAAATGCCAGATGATTGTGTTCGTATCTGACAATTTCAAGCCAGGCCCCGCCTCATAGTGCTGTTTTTAATATGTTGAGGGGACAGACAGATCGTTCCCTACGCCATCAGAGCCTCTTCTGAGGTTTTTCATCGTTACGGTAACAGCACCGGATTGCTCGAGGGGCTGACATTACAGGACGTTTTTCTGTGAGCTGATGGTTTTCCCTGCCAGTTATAACCTGGTCTTCAAGACCAGCATCCTCTGTTGGTTGCCATGGTTACAGTTGAACGAAAGGAGTCCTGGCTTGGAGGAATGAGGACTTGAATCTGAAAATTGATTTTCTTGCTTCTGTGCTGCTTCTCTTCCTGTTGTCACCCCTTCCGATAACAGTGAATTTAAAGCCTTAAAAATCTGACAAGAATCTGCTGTGTGTATATGTTTTCCTATTAAAGCCAAAGTCTTTCCTCTCCTTTGCTCTTTAGTTGCCCAGAATTCTCAGATCTGTCTTAGACAGAAGATTTCAAGTGTGAAAGGAGTAACAAGGCCACTGCAGGCACCCGTGGCCCTGGGGATGTCTTGCACAGCTGCTGCTCCAACCCTCGGCACATCAGTCCCGGGGCAGCCCTGGCCTGTGGCCTGTTGCTGGGTGACAGGCTACCCCGCCCTCCCACCTCCCATTCTTGGTCCTCATAGCAGCCCCTCAGTAGGAACAGAAGGAGCGAGGCTGGAGCAATGAAGTGGGCGATGTGGGGTGGGGGTGGGGGGGTGTTACCTCTCCTCCCCAGCCAGTCACTTTTCCAAATCATTTTTATATTTATTTGCTTAAATTTCCCCACCCCTAATGTGGAGCTTATAATATTGCCTTTCTTAATAGGGAAATGGAAGATCATTATTTTTTTTAATCTTTTATTTTCGTCCTTAATAACACGCATTGAAAGCTTACTTCTGTGTGTACTTTATTGTCATGCTCCTTTGGGTATAGGAGAGCATTAGAATGAGTCTTGTATCAAATTCTGGCAACTCATACTGATTTCTGGAGACTCATATTCATCCCCCTTCCAGATTTTGATAGAGCTTAGGGAAGGGATGGTGAGGATGTATGGCTGTCGCTTTCTTTAGGATGCCCCTCCTGGGGAGAGAGGCTGGTCTCTCTGGAAGCAGGTGGTGTGGAAAGCAGAGCCTAGGGCCAAGGGAGAGGAATTGCCAAGAGCAGAGAAGGCCAGATCCCAGGAGAATCACATACCTTGGGATTACAACTCAGCTTTTATTCTTTTTCTCCTTTTCAGGCTTTGAACCGGAAACATACTGGGATCGAATGCACCTCTTCCAGGAAGCCATCGCACACAGGTTTGTTCCTTAGCAAGAGAGGGTAGTGGGAGAGTATGAGATAAGCTATCCAAGAAATGACGAGAGCCCCTGGACACATGTTGAAAAGATAATCAGTGGTTAAAAAGCAATAGATAAGTCCACAGGTATTTAATGTGTATTCTAGGGAAAGCCTTTCCCGGGCTTCGCTGTCCCGCCCTCAGGCCAGTTCAGTTTTGTCTCCAGAACGTCACTAACTCAGTGTCCAGTTGCTGCCTCTTGTTCATCAGGTGTAAGCAAAGCCAGCTCTTCCTGCCTCAGATCCTCTTGCTGCAGCCTCCTTCGTGTCTTATTACCTCCTTACTCCAGCACTGTTAGCTGTTACCACTCCCACTCTGCCCACGCCCTTCCACGGCCTCAGGGTAAAGTCCAGATTCTTCATTCTCCCCCTCCCCAAGGTGGCCGCCACCTTAGACCTCACCCTGACCTCTTCGTCATAGACCTAGCTCTGATGCTCAGCAAGAGCTGTGGAATGAACACCAGGGCAGCGAGTTTCCTCCTGCCAGTGGGAAGGGGTGCCTTTTGGGGAAGCTTGGTCGGCAGAAAGGGCGTTGCTGTGGGAGGCCGACGGGCCTGGTTCGCCTCTGCCTCCACCAGCATCTGGCTGAGGAACCTTGAACAAGCCCTGGAGCTGCTCCACCTTCATCTCAGGCCTGACAGGGTGTCGGGAGGGTCCTCTGATCTTCCTGGCCCCTGGGAGGCTTTCAGTAGGCTGATGTTGGGACGAGGAAGACTCTAGTCAGCTGACAAGCTGATTCCGAGGTCCGACACTGCTCACCTCATGTCATCAGCAGTCACTGCCCCTTGCTGGTTAGATATGGCTTAGGATGTGGCCTTTATTTGTCACATCTGCTGTGTTCTTCACAGCATCCTCCTCCTGATTCACCTTAGTCCAAATCCCAGTGGTGTCATCTTTAAACTACTGCCCTTTCCTCCTCGGCCTGTTTTTCCAGCCATCAGCATCCTTCTGTGTACGCTGCCCAGTCCCCGCGTATCACTACTCCGGACCCTGTCGTGTGTCCCTCCACCTGAACCTCCTCTTTCCCTGTCTAGACTCCTTCCCCACCTCCTCCACACCTGTCAGTCTTGCTTCACCAGGTCCCTCCACTCTGAAATCTCTCCTTCCATTTTTCCCAATACACTCTGTCCATCTATCACACTGACTTAAGGGGCCCCTGGCAGGCAAGCACATGCATTTTTCTCATTTTTGTTTTTTTTCACAAGGCCTAACAAAGTGCCTGGCCCAGAAGAGTTGTTCAACATGTAGCTTTTTGCACAGAATGGAGCTCTAGGTGGGAATGTGGCTCTGAAATGAAATATTGTCGCACCCAAAAGTCCATCTCAGGAAGAGCTAGAAAAGCTCCTCCTTCATCTTCAGGGCAGTTGGCATGAAATTAGTACATTCCCTTCCCAGGGGCTGGAGTGCCCTGCCCTCACTTCAGTTGTGACCGGACAGTGATGGGGCCGAGGACCACGTGGCTAAGTTGCCTTTTTAAAATGAAAGGTCCTTTCAGGTGGCTTAAGGCAGAGATGAGGCAAGAATCTGGTTAGGCTGATCCTCGCTGAGTAAATAAATGACCTTGACTGAAAGTAGAAAGGAAGGAAAGCAAAACCCAAGACCATTCCTACACACGGCAGAATCAGCTTCCAGAGATGATGGAGTCTGCGGTGCGTGTCAGCCTGTCCATTTAATCCACATCCCTGACTTCATGTGTTTCCTCAGCACATAGTCACCAAATGCCAGTGTGAAGCCAGCAGCGAATGCAGAGGCCACAGCACAATGCCTCCCTGAGGAACTGGCTCCGAGAGGGGAGGGGAGGGGGACATTTTACCGCCTTTAGTTTTTTGGGTTTTTTTTTTTTTAGATTTTATTTGTTTATTGAAAGAGGGGAAGGGAGAGAGAAAGAGAGGGAAAGAAACATCAATATGTGATTGCTTCTCACACGCCCCCAACCAGAAACCTGACCTACAACTCGGGCATGTGCCCTGACTGGGAATCAAACCAGCAACCCTTTGGTTTGCAGGCTCACACTCAATCCACTGAGCCACACCAGCCAGGCCCCGCCTTTAGTTCTGCCCTCATCCCTGCCTTCATTACGTAAACCCCTCAGACTCGGGACAGGGGCCACATCTATTAACATGTCCTTTGTGGCACTGAGCAGGTACGACTGTAATAAATGGGCTTTCTGGAAATAGAAAAACCAGGAATAGAACAAGCTGTAGATGAGAAGTAGAATAGAACAGTCATAGATGACAAATGGCCCCTCCTGCCCGTTTCCAGAATGCAGCAAAGCAGAGAGCCCCAGATTGGTGTGCCTCACTTTTAAGAAAAGAAGTTCAATTAAGATACTTCATTTCACTTCACAGCTTTCATTGAGAACCTACTGTGTGCTCAGTGTGGGAGATGTTGAGGAAAAGCTGAGAGGTGTGGCTAAGGTGAATAAAGATCAGGAGTGTCTTCTGGAGGACCTGACAGTCTCCAGGATGTGGGTGGGCAGAGTAGGAAGGTCAGGGGCACGGCTGGGGTGTGCGGGGCAGGGGGTAGCTGGGCAGAGATGAAGGCTGGATGAGAAAGAGTGGCAGGTGAGAGGGCTTTCAACCACCCTGGCGATGGAAGGAGCCTGGGCTGGAGGAGATCGGTGGGCCACTGAAGTGGAGGTTGGTTTGTAGTGAGGGCACAGTAGCAGCCAGAGTGTTCCGTCTTGCATGAGATCTTTCCAAACCCCGTTAGCCCAGGCTGTCAAAGTCCCGTTAGCCACAGTTTCTCCCCTTGTCCCATTAGGGGACGTAATCAGTGTGTCTTCCTGTCTTTCCCGCAGGTTTGGGTTTGTGCAAGATAAATATTCTGCATCTGCCTTTAACTTCCCAGCTGAGAACAAGCCTCAGTACATCCACGTCACAGGTGAGGCATGTGGGTGGGCCCCTGTGGCAGGAGGGGCCTGGCCCCATGCACAGGGTCTGATCCTTCACACCCAGCCTGCGGCTGCAGAGCCAGCCCAGCTGACCCTGGGCGCCCTCCTGGCAGCTGCGACAGTCCCCCCCTTTTCTCTTCAGGGACAGTGTTCCTGCAGCTGCCCTACTCCAAGCGCAAGTTCTCCGGCCAGCCACGCCGGCGGCGGAACTCTACCAGCTCCACCAACCAGAACATGTTCTGCGAGGAGCGGATCGGCTACAACTGGGCCTACAACACCATGCTGACCAAGACCTGGCGCTCCAGCGCCACGGGGGATGAGAAGTTTGCCGACCGGCTGCTGAAGGACTTCACGGACTTCTGCCTCAACCGTGACAACCGGCTGGTCATGTTCTGGTCGAATTGCCTGGAGAAGATGCATGCCAGCGCCCCGTGAGACTGGACTGCACCGGAGTCAGAGGACAGGGAGGAGCCCCGTCTTGCTATTGATATTCAATAGGATCGGTCAGGCTCTTGGCATCAGACGTCAGTTTGCCGCTGTCAGTGAGTGGGGGCCCTGCTGCTGCTTCTTCCCCCACCAGTGTTCTTCCACTCGAGGAGGAAGATTTTGGAAGCAGCTAGCGCACAGAACAGGTGGGAGGCCCAGATGGCCCGTGGGAGGGCTCCAGTACTGGGGAAGGGGACAGGCAGCCCCCATGAATGTCCTCCGAGAGGGGGTGGCTCCTTCGAGCGTCCCTTTCTTCCACCATCCATGGGCTATTCGGAGCAGAATCTGCCACTTCCCACTCAGAAGTGTGCACAGGATGTAAGATAGTGTTGTGAAATAATGTACCATAGGCTCACACCAACTGTATATACCTGTACATATCAGAAGCTGGAATAAAGTGCCACATGTGGCATCTCTGTCCCCAGTGTGGTTTCTGGCAGCAGCAGTCCCATCCTTGGCTGGGCAGTTGTGCCCTGTCTCCGGGGCTGTAGTGGCCAATGAGGCAGCCACAGATGGTGAGGACTTTAGAATCCACTGTTTTGGAGGGTCTGGCAAAAGATGTCTTCACAGGGCATGGGCCGGAGCAAGGAGAGTTTTGGTCAGGCCTGGAGGGCAGACGGACAGTACCAGGAAACTGCAGGCTTCTCTGCTGTTGGGGTGCATCTGGCTAAGTGGGTGAGCTCAGCTGTGGCACGCAGACCTCATGACATTCTGAAAAGAAATCAAAGCAAAGCCACTCTTCACTCTAACCAAGGTTTAGCTCCTCCTGCTTAACAGGATGAGACTCAGCACGATGCTTCAGCCTCAGTGCCTGGCCTAGCCCGCTGCGGGTGGGGTGGGGCTGCAGGGGGGCCGTGCCACCTGACAGTTACAGACTCTCCTTCCCCCTCCGACTCTCCATGTGGAGTTAGTCACAAGCCCTGATGACTGAGCTTGTCAACGGCTTGCGAATCCATCCACTTCTTCCCAGGCCCTCTGCTTCCATTCTCAGTCCGGACCCCTTTGGCCCTCAGCCTCCTCTCCCACGGCTGGGAGGACCTCCTAACTCCACTCTGCTTTCTCTCCAGGCCATTCTCCACTTGGCAGTCGGCGTCTTTTTGAAAAGCCACTCTGATGGTGCCTGCCACTTAGCTAGACCTCTTTGGTGGCTTAAACTTCGAAAGTCTTAGACGCAAAAAGTCCTGCACAATCTGTCCCAGGCTGTTTCTGCAGCCGCCTGGAACGTTACAGACTCTTTAGCGGCTCAGCACCATGCCGCAGCACCATGCCTTGCACACGCTGTTCCACTTGCCTCGAACACTCCTCCTCCCCACACCCGCTAAGTCCCAGTCGTCATCCATCAGCTGCTGTCACCTCTCCAGAGAAGCGCAGTGGGATGCCCTGTGACATCTTCCCACAGCCCCTGTTCTCCTCCCACAGCACTCGGCACACTAACACTCTAGCATGGCAGAAGCTTGCCTGCTGTGTTCATCTCTTTGTTCCCGAACGTGCGGCATAACAGCAGCTGATGGGAAAGTGGTTGTTGGCTGAATGTGTGGATTGAATGAATGAACTCTGGGTGTGAGGGCTGGGCACTGGGTGTTACATCTGAATCTCTCCCCCACTAGCTGGGTTCCTGAGTTACTTAGTGGAGGCCATTTAGTTTTTAAAAAATATTTTAAATTAATTTATTTTTAGAGAGAGGGGAAAGGAGGGAGGAAGAGAGGGAGAGAAGCATCAATGTGTGGTTGCCTCTCATGTGGCCCCCACTGGGCACCTGGCCTGCAACCCAGGCATGTGCCCTGACTGGGAATTGAACCAGCGACCCTTTGGTTCACAGCCCGTGCTCAATCCACTGAGCCACACCAGCCAGGGCAGGAGGCTATCTTCTCATTTGTAAAATGCAGCTATTGATACTGCATGTAGATTTTGGGAGAACAGGCCTGCTAATACATGTGAAAGTGTACTGGTTGGTTCCTGGCATGGAGCAAGTCCTTGATAAAAATTCATTTTCCTTTCTTACCTTCCCTTTGCTCAGACAAATCTTTGCTCCTTTCTAAACATCAATATCTTACCATTATAAATTGGGAGGCTGTTTCCCAGGGTGGTTAGAGGATCAAACGACAGATGTGTATGAAAGGACTCACTAGCCAACAGGCAATAAACAAGTGGAGGCTGCGCTCACGTTCCCAGGCCGGGAACCCTCTTCATTCATCTGTGATCCTCAGTATCCTGTGTGTGACGCCAGCAATTGCCCTGCCCTCTTCTCCCTTGCAAAGATGACCCAGGAGAAGAAGGCCTCGAGAGTGATTTGGTGGAAGAAGAGTCAGCTGACAAGTTAGAATGCTGGGTCACTATCCTTCAGAGCTGGTCCTGAAACGCACTTGCTCTGGAGCCCCAGTTCCCCCTCTGGCTGCTCCCCCTGCCTTTCTCTCTCTGACCAGTACTTCCTTCCACCCACTTGTGCAAGCCAGAACTGGCAGTCAAACTCCATCCTCTTCCTCCTCCATCATCATCCAGTCCTCCCGCCTGTCCCTCATATCTGCCCACCTCCCTCCATTTCTGCTGCCCAGGTGCAGAGCCTGGCCCCTGGGGAGTGTTTGCTTAGACATGGAGCATGTGTGTGCTTATTGCAAGCCCATCCCCAGATGTAGAGATGTGAATAACCATTCCATGGTGGAGAGAAAAGCACTGGGCTTGGGCCCAGCCCTGCCATCTCTTGGCTGCGAGAACTAGGGGTGGTTCTGTGTCTTGAGCCTGTTTTCTCACCTGTTACAGGGATGACGTGGCTTCATCTTTCTCCCTGTCCCTAACACATACACACACGTCTGAATATGGCTCTTCTGTGCTTGCGACACTGAAATTGTTTGCTGACCCATTTCAGCTCACCAGGCTGAGAAACTTCTGGTGCACTCCTCAGTCAGTGCGAGTTGAATGAATGAGTTGGTGAGATTGAAGGAGCAGGGCCCAGCCTGTAGGAAGGACACAAGAACCCGAGGTAAGACAGACCTTGATGAGGTCACCTGATCTCACTCCCTAAATCAAATCATGGAAGGCACTTAATCACGTTGAGAAATGAGGCCATTAAGGCCAAGGCATGCCTTGGGTCACCTCCTCAAGGGTGGAGATGAGGGTAGTCCAATGAGACTAGAGCCTGAGAACAGAGGGGTTTGTGGAGATCTGGTCCAACCTTTTCATTTTCTCCTAGACAAAGAAACAGAGTAGCTGCCCCTGGCTCTAGATGGAACCCAGGTCCCTGGCTCCCAGCCCAGTACCTTTCTAGGCACTTGGATTCGGTCTGTGGCGTGGTGGTTAAGAGGGCAGGCTCAGAAGGCAGGTGGCTGGATTCAGAATCCAGCAGCGCCACTTGCCAGCACGGGACCCTGAGTAAGTTACTGCACCTCTCAGAGCCTTGATTTTCTCATCTGTAAAATAAGACAACAATACCACCTCATGGAACCATGAAAATTCCATGAGAAAATATGGGTAGAGAGCTAAGACAGTGCCTGGAAGGTTGTGACCCCCTCCCTAAACATTAGCTGTTATGATGATGGGAGTAACTACAGAGGGCCTGGGCGACAGGGCAGTCTTCAAAGAGGAAGTAGCCTTGGGCCTTGTGGGATGCGTAGGAGTCTAGGTGGTCAGGAGGTGGAACCCTTTGTCTGGACTTAGGCTGGAGGGCTGCTGTCCTCTAGCCTCTGTGGTTCTGCTTTTCTGGGTCCTAAGAACCTCTGCTGAGAAGTTTTTTCTGTTGGCAGAGAAGCCCCGTTGCCAAGAGCAGGAAGAAGGGCCTCCCGACCACATTGTCCTGGCTGCTGCCCCTTGTGAGCAAGGTTGTGGCCTGAGGCCTGGCAGCTCAGGAGACATTTCTCAGCCCTGAGGTTGTGTTCAGGGCTACACACAGGCTTGGGTGTCCCTGGGGCAGCACTAGTCCGTGGCCTCCCAGACTTAGAAATGAGTCTGGTGAGGAACCACACCGGGTGTGGGGTGCAAAAGATTGTGACAGGAAAAGAAATGAGATAGGGTGATATGTCTACCAAAGGAACTAGAAAAAGACTAGAAAGGCCTCAAAACTGGAGAAGTAGCTGTCTTAGCCCCCAACCCCATGGTTCTCCAACGCTTCTGTGCATAAGAGCTCGCTTAAATCGCAGCTTCCTGCGCCTCCCCCCAAGGTTCTGATTCAGGTCTGGACTCTGCATGTAAGCAGACACTCCCAGTGATTCGGCTATCAGTGGTTCATTGAGAAACCCTGCCGCAGAGTCCTTCTCTGGGCTTCTTTCTGTCTACCTTACACGCAGTTCCAACCAGCCTGGAAATCTGACTCAGACCAAAGCAGATTAGAGCCGCACACTAGAAGGCAACGCAGTGGAGGCAGAGAATTCGACAGCAGGACAGAATGACAGCTGATGGCTTGGAGGCAGCGGGAGTGGAGGGAGAGCTACTAGACCACCCAAGGCCAAGCTGCTGGGCCAGGAACTGCCCAGAACTACGTTGGATAGGCTCGGAGGTCCGCATCCTCTTCGAAGCAAGAGACTCATCAAAATGTTCAAGTGGAAACTTCAGGTCACATAAGGAAGAAGTACAGTTGACCCTTGAACAATGTGGGGGTTGGAAGCACCCATTCCCCGCAATAAAAAATCCACGTATAATCTAAGTCAGTCCTCAGCCCATGTGGATTCCCAATCACGTTTTGCTGAATCCACAGATGCGAAACCCAGGATATGGAGGGCTGATGGTACATTTATTAAAAAAATCTGCAAATAAGTAGTCCGGCTCAGTTCAAACCTGTGTGGTTCAAGGGTCACTGTACATAATGTACGTGATGTACACTTGAGACACTAAGGAAATCTGTGAGGCTTTGCTGATGTGGGTAGGAAATAAAGAGAAAGCTGAGCAGAAGCCCATTTACAGTCCTCCTCTTTTACCTGGAAATTTTCAGGTATATGATGCAATAATGGTCACTCCATTTTTTTGAGTGTTTCCTGTATTCTGGGAATGTAGCATACTTCACATGCCTTTTTGTTTTGTAAACTTATCAGCCACCATCATAACAGATAAGAGGCAAAAGGCCCCAGAAGGCAGAGCCCAGGCCACACAGCCAACAGTGGGGCTGGGAATCAGATCTGTGGGTCCCCAGAGCCCAGCTGCTGTCTACTGTGCTGTATCCCTTACTGCCTGGTGGTGCTGGGTCAGCGAGGCATCGACCGAAGCTCTGTCCCGGGGCCCCGGCTGGGGACCTCTGTATTCCTTTCAGTGGACTGTAGTCCGTATGTGGTGCAGCCCTGCTGGGGTGCTGGTGCTGTGTGACATGTGGACATGGTCTCACATTGGGCCGTCTGGAAGGGAAAAGGCCAGTGGCCTTTCCTTTCCCTTGGGCCCCTCTCTGGAAGGCCCTGTCTGCTTCTTCCCTTCTGGCCCACAGCCTTGACTTCAGCCTGCGAGTACAGGGAGCTTCAGGCAGCTCCTGGCCTTCACCATCACCCTAAGCCTTCGTGTGGCCAAAGCAGGTACTGAGAACTCAGTCCTACCAGCCTTTAGACCTGACCTCTGTCTGCTGTTCTACTGTAGCAAGATTCATGTTTCTCAGTGAATTAGCACATAGTCCTTCCAAGAAGGAAATCTTGCCCCCATGGGGGCACAGGGAGATGGGGGGGACAGTTTCTGTGTGATCACCAGCAAACCCCTTTCTCTCTGAGCCCCAGCATTTTCATCTGAACTCCACTGGCAATGAACCTGGGACAGACACTAGGGGCCACAAGATTTCAGCCGCACATGGCAGTTGTAACTGGCACGGAGTCTCTTACCTTCTCTCTGTGCACTTTGAATTGTACCAAATTGCTTATCCAGGCTCAACCCCCCCACCCCTCAAGTGTGTCTTAGAGAAGGAAATTTTATTTTTAAGCCCATGGCATCCTGGGATGGAAACAGGTATGGCCATACCACCCTGAACACGCCCGATCTCATCTGATGTCAGAAGCTAAGCGGGGTCGGGCCTGGTTAGAACTTGGATGGGAGAAATACTCCCTGGTGCCTTTGATGTTCGCCCAACTGTGGTAGCTCACATTTCTGGGTCCTTCTCCACAGAGTCTGAGCGCATCTGGTAGGCAGGCTCATGTCTTGGGAAAGGAGCCCCTTTTTAAGGTGAAATGTCCTGCCTTCTGTGTGTCCTGAGAACCTCGAGAGTGACACAGCTCGAGAGGGTGGGCGGGGCTCTGCCAGAGGCAAGCCTGTGAAACTTTTGTCCTGACACTGTCTTAAATAACACCCCACACCTTTCCAGGGCCCTGGGTACCATGCTGGGGGAGAACCAGGACTGGACGGGGGTTCTCAGCCAGGGGGACCCCAATTGAGGGACATTTGGCAGCATCTGGAGAGACTAGGTTGTCATAACTGTCGGAAGTGCTATAACATCTAACAGTGCTTCCGAACACCCCGAGACCCACAACAGCGCAGCCTTACCACAAAGAATCATCCTGCCCCACACGCCAGCAGTGTTGAGACTGACACATCCTGAACTAAATTCTGACTAGGCAAGAGGTCCCCTCCCTCCTGTGACTTTAGAGGAACAAGGACCTGCCACGTGTCCTGATCGTGGAGGTCTTAACTCTTTCTTGACGGCAGCTCCATCCCCAACTCCGGTGGCGACCGCTCTTCTTAGGTTCCAAGATGAGAGTGGCTAAGAGACCTCGTTAGAGCCACACAGCAAATCATGGACAGAACCAGGGGTTGAATCCCTGTTGTGTTCAGGGCTCACATGCTAACGGTGTGGTATTCCTCTTTCCTGGTCCACACGGCTTGCCCCTCCAACTGTATGTAAGCTCCTTGACGGCAGAGAGCACAGCTCGCTGCTCCTCACATCCTCTGCATCGGTGCCCATCACACGCAGGGGCTCATTTAGCGTTGGGTGAACTCACTCAGCCAACGTTGGTGCAGAGCTGGACCGACGACGACGTGGAGGCTGCTGTCCTGGTGAAGGGGAACAGGCGTGCAGAGCTGCAGCTGTGGCGCTCCAGATGCAGCCTTGTGTGGGCTGTGTGTGATGCACTGCAGCAGGGGTCCCCAACCTCCGGCTGGCCATGCTGGCCATGGACCGGTACCTGTCTGGGCCTGTTTAGACCGGGCAGCAGAGCAGGAGGTGAGCGTGAATGAAATGTGTTTGAATCATCCCAAAACCATCCCCCTCCCCTCTCTCGCCCCCAGTCGGTGGAAAAATTGTCTTCCACAAAACTGAAACTGGTCCCTGGTACCAAAAAGTTGGGGACTGAGCAGTACAGAATAAGGGAGGGGGCTTAATGCCGCCTAAGGGGGCTGAGGCAGGTGGCTCTGTCAGAGTTCTCTAGGCCTGTGAGAAGCAGCAGGTGTGGAAGGGGATTCTAGAGGGCTGAAGGGCTCTGGCACTAAAGCACACGAGAAGGTGACCGCCTGAAACCTTAGGGGAGAAAACTGGAGAGAGATGTCTCCAAACCTGCCCCATCCAGCCTGCGCTTTCGACGACCGATTTCCAGAGAGAGGTGAGTGTTTTGTCAAGTTCCAGGTTGCAGAGTGACAAAGGGGCCATTGTTTGGGAGCCCTGAGCCAGCCTGGGCCCCAGGGTCCCGTCAAAGGTGGGGGTGAGGATGCACACGTTGCTTACCTGCCAGGCTTTGCTGTTCCTGGCTCCGACCTGGGGGAACACAGGTTTAAACACACCCAGGCTCTCTTACCTCATCCCTGTTCTCTTCAGGGAGCCAGAAGCCCTGCTCCCAGGGTCCCCCTGTCAGGCTCCTGGAATTGCGCTGAGCCTGGGGGATCGGCGTGAGAAACCGGGAAGGGCTTTGAAATGTTTGGAGGCCCAGTCTGCGGTGGAGTCCCTGACGTTCTGGTCTGACTTCAGCGCCAACTACCTGTGTGATCCTGCCCAAGTCCGTTCTTCTCATTGGACCTTGAGTTTGGGGTTGGGCCACGATAGGTGTTTCCTCTGCTTCCTTCAAGGGGTCACAGTGGGGATCCAGTGAGGATCCGGTAATGTCAGCTTCGCAAAGGTGTCTGGGTTGTGCACAATACCCCATCACTTCAAGGCAGCACTGTGAACTCCCTTAAGGGAGCCCATCCAAACACTGTTTTAACTGTGTCTGGAGGTCCGCCGAGAACCTGGTATACCACTAGCTAGTCTGAGACTTGGGAGCGAGGGAGAGAAAGCAGAGGAAAGGTACTTTTATATTTATATATTTTTATATGGAACCCCAAGCAAGTGTGTGCCCATTGTCCTGAGCACAGCCTTGAGGGAGGTGGGTGGGTGACGGTACTCCTGCATCTCAAAGGAGAAACAGAGTCTCAGGGAAGAGGAGGGACTTACCCAGGGTAACTGAGCACACACTCGGCACAGGAAGGATTGAACTCAGGGACTCTCCATCCCAAGGCTCTTCCCTTGGAGAGAAGGAGTTGGGGAGTGGGAGAAAGGAGCCCCCAGGGAGTGAGTGGTTTCCCCGGGGGTGCAGCCACATCTGGGATGGATGGAGGGCCGGGCTTGGGGCCTTTGCTCCCTGCACAGTGATGAGGGCCAAGCCCACAGGCCCTCCAGGCCCCAATCGCCACTCTGGCTGCCGTTGGTGGTTGGAACAGGGGGACAGGAGTGCTCCAGGGGTGGCTCGACACACAGGATGTGTCTCACCTCAAAGCAGAAGTGAGACAGGGCCCACTTCCCCTTGCAAGGCCGGAGGCAAGCCGGACTGTCCTGTCACCACGGCCTCTGGCAGGAACCACAGACGGGCTGCCCCTGCTGGGGTCTGGGATGGGGGGGTGACAAAGAGAAGCCGACCTGGTCTGGGGACCGGCCCGTGTCCACCTCCCACCACACACATCTGGAGCAGCCTCTCTTCACACACACCTCCTCGGCTGGCATCCGTTTGATCGGAAGATGCTGCCTCTATCTGGTTTTATGATTTAGACTCTCAGGGAGATGGCCCTTTATATAAATCCCCTGTTTCCGCAGAATCACAGCTAGCCCGTCGCTCCATGAAGGAGATTCATTTATGGTTTATTTGCTCATTCATTGTTCTCCCACAACAACTGTATTAAGAACCATCCATCTATGTGCAGGTATGTGAGGGAGAAGGACTGTAAACACAAATTTACACAGGTCACTGTTGCTATGGTTGAAAAATAATATCATTGTGCAAAATGCTGCAAAGGCCAAAGGGAGGTCACTGTGAGAGTAGATGGGGCCCCTGGCCAAGTCTAGGGGTCAAGGAGGCTTCTGGGGCATTTCTGATGGATGACAGGGTTTGCAAAGGGCAGAGATGGAGACAAGGGCAACTCCTGGCTCCAATGACCCTGAGACCTTGGGGGGACCCAGGGAGGCCAGTGTAGCTGGAGAAGGAAGCAGTGACAGGGTCACACAGAGCCTCACTGGCTGCGTCAGGTGTCCTGTGGGTTTGACGCATCGGCAAGACGAGGAGAGCCTGGAAGGCTGGGTGCCCTCGATCAAGCCTTTCCCTTCTCATCTCGGTTTCCTCACCTTTTCTACAGGAACATGCTCGCCATCTTTGTAGGACTGTTGGAGAGCCTGTAGGTAAAACCATTGCCCAGAAGTGGAGCCATTAGTCACATTATTGTGACAGAGCCAGAGGAGGAATGGGGCTCCTGCCCCAGCTGCCCCTCCAGCAGCTGCTTCTGCCTCAGTTCCTGTCTTCCCCCGGGGCTGCCTCTAGGAGACTTGGAGCCAGGTGCTGTCATCACCTTGGAACTCGGTGGCCCCAGGTCCGACTTGCTCTCTGAGGAAGCATTTCTCTGCTGTCGTCACTGCCCTTTGGCAGCCAAGTTAATGCAGCCCAGAGAGGCTCTGGTCTACAGCTATGATCCGAGGTAGAAGCTGATGCCCCCTGCCCTCCTGGCAGCCCCCACAGTGCCCCTGGCTCCGGCTAGATGACCTACTCAGCCTTTGCAGGCTCCTGGTTCCTTCAAAGGCAGCTGTGGGCTGTGCAGGGGAGAGGCAGGGTGGCACCGAGCAGGAGCCCTGGAATTGGCCTGCAGCAGGGCTGCATTCTTCTGAAAGGGTGGAGTCTCCTGGACTCTTCTGATCTAGGGAAGAAGTCCTCCTAAATCGACCACCAGCATGTGTGGGTCTGTGTCGGCCGCTTTGCTTGCAACAGCCCCTGAGGGTAGGTATTACTGGCTGTCTTTTACAGATAGGCATTTGAGGACTGGGGTCACCAAAGGTCACCCAGCTAGCAAGTGGCAGAGTCTGGATTCTATTCTGGGGTCCCATCACGAGGCCCTGCTCCCAATCCTCAGTGGCAGACCTTTGGGCTGTGTTCTGTTGTGTTTTTGTGTTCCATCCAGTGCGACTTGATTTGTAGAAGGTCTGGAAATGACGTAAGTGAACCTGAGCTTTGATGTCTTCATCTGACAAGTGGCCGAAGGAATGGCACCAAATGATCGAGCTGGAGCTACCTCAGCGATGGGTGGGGCCATACCCCTGTTCACAGAAAGGAAACTGAGTCCTTGAGATGGGGAGCAACTTACCTGAGGCTATAAAGTTGGTCAGCACAGAGCCGGGCCAGCCCAGCTGCCCTGCAACCCCCTTGGGTGGCCTTCTTTCTCACCCTCCCTTGCCGGCCTCCACACCTCTGTCCAGCCTTCACACATTGGAGGATCCCGGTCTGTGGTCCCCGTATCTCTTTTCTGCACCTCATTCCCCTGTTGCCCAGACTCATAATTCTAAACTCCATCTGCATGCCTGTGGATTTCAGCCTGAGATCTCCCGCCCTGGCCCAACCTCTGAACTCCAAACTGTCTGTCCAGCTGCCTTCTTGGCCATTCCTTAGAGATCTAAAAGGATATCAAGCTGGGTATGTCTAAAACACAACTCCTGATTTGGCTGTGTCCTTCCAGCTCCCACCCAGCTCCCAGCAAATCTGTTTCTCACACAATCCTCACCATTTTAGTTACTGTACCATCATCTCCCCGGTTTTTTCAGGCTGAAAGCCTTGGAGTTATATTTCCTTCCTTCAACCCCCATATCTAATCCATTTGCAAAAATGTATTGCAATCTGACCCTTCTCCCCTTGTCCACCCTCATCTGATGCAGTGGCAACCTGACTGGTCCGTCTACATTCTCTTTCGCCTTCAAGAATTTATTCTCCCCACAGCAACCAGTGTGCTCTCTTAAACACGGAATGTGTTTCGTCATTTCCCTGCTTGAAAATGCTTTTGTGAATTCCCATCAATTCAGGATGAAATCCAAACTCCTTGCCATGGCCCACAAGGGCTTCTGGAAGCTTCTGTCTCCATTCTCATTTTCAGAATGAGGCAAAGTTTCCCCTTTCTGTCCCATGAATACCCCAAGGTTGCCCCTGCCTCAGGCCCTTTGCACAACTCTTCCCTATTCCCGGAACCCTTTCCCCAAGACCGTGGCCCAGTTGCTTCCTCATTGTTGGTGCCACTTGTTGCCCTCTCTGACCACTCTGTCCAGAGAAGCACCACCAACCCCTCTGTCTGCCTGCCACTGCCTATCACACTGCCCTGTTAGCCTCCTTCCAGCTCTTGTCTTCACCTGAAACCACCTGCACTGCGTGCATCGTCTCTTCTCCTCACTGGGATGTGAGTTCCAGGCTCTTCCTCCCTGACATGTCCTCAGTACCTACCACAGGGTGCCTGGCAGGGGAGGTGCTCAGCGAGTGCTGCTCACGGGACCAAGGGCCCGAGTTACCAGTTGAGGTTGTTCCAGGTCGCTGTCCCCAGACTCTCTTTTGTAGGACAGCATTCCCCTGTTCTGTGACTTCTATAAGACAGTAGTTTCTGCAAGTCTGTTCTACAGACTGTCACTCACCTGCCAGCTCTTCCACCACGAAGCTGCATGACCTTAGACAAGTTACCTCATCCTTCTGTGCCTCAGTTTTGTCAGCTGTAAACTGGGGAGGATAACAGAGCCCACCTCAGAGAGCGACCGTGAAGAATCAGTGAATGAATGCATATGGAGTGCTTAAAGCAGAGAGTGGGATGTAGCCAGCACTCTGTAACGTCAGTGCTGTTATTAGTTTTATTATTATTATTATCACCACCATCACCGTCACAAGTTTTTAAAAATTGATAGGGACTTAACACATAACATAATAGTTTCAGGTGTACAACGTGGTGATTCAATATTTGTATGTATTGCAAACCGATCACCATAGTAAGTCCATCATCAGTCTGCTCCTGGAAGAGGCAACTGTTGTTTCCTCTCTGCCTTCAGGTGATATCCCATCATGCCCCTTTGCCTGCTCGGCACCCCCAGGGGCTTCCTGTCTCCTTTAAGAAAGAGACCAAACCCCTTGAAGTAGTCAGTGAGGCTCGCCTCAATCTTTCCAGTCTCATCTTGCACAACTTTCTTTTTCAAATTTCTTTCTTATTTTTATTTTTTGACTGTTTATGCTATTACAGTTGTGCCCACTTTTTTCTTCCTTTGCCCACCTCCCGCAGTCCCACTGTCTCCCCTCCCTCAGTCAGTTCCCACATCGTTGCCCATGTCCATGGGTTATGCATACACAAGATCTGTCTGGAAAAAGCCCAGCTATCGTTAATATAGTCAGAACGGTTTGTGTGACATCAGTGTAACCTGGCAGCCAAGGAGACTGGACTGGAATGTGCATGCATGAACAATGATGACTTCACTGTACTAGCCATTGGGGGTGGTAATCACCATTGAGTGAGCATGTGTACTGTGTGGCCCTCGCATTCAAAATGACTGAGCAAGTACAGCAACAAATCTTCCTCAAATTTTACATTAAGTTTGAACATTCCTCTGCAGAAACTATTCTGATGATTCATAAGGCTTCAGCTATGGACAACTGGTGATTGACAGCTTCATCATGACACGCCCACTCGTGCATCACATCTCATACAGAGTTTTTTGGTGAAACATCAAATCACCCAGGTGACTCAGCCCCCCTACAGCCCAGATTTGGTGCCCTGGGACTTCTGGCTTTTCCCCAAACTAAAATCACTTCTGAAAGGAAAAAGGTTTCAGGAGATTCACAAAAATATGACAGGATAGCTGATGGTGACTGGGAGAACTGCATGAGGTCAGAGGTGTCTACTTTGAAGAGGATTGAGGCGTCATTGTCCTATGTATGTGTTTCTTGTATCTTGCATCTTCTTCAATAAATGTCTCTGTCTTCATAGTACGTGACTGGATACTTTCTGCACAGACCTACTATGTTCTTTGGTTAATCCCTTCACCATCTTCCATCCATTCCCCCCACCCCATTCCGTAGCTATCAGTCTGTGCCACATATCTATGCTTCTGTTTCTATCTTGTTCACTAGATTCCACATGTAAGTGAGATCATGTGGCATTTGTCTTTCACTAACTGCCTTATTTCACTTAGCATAATATTCTCCAGGTTTATCCAGGCTGTCGCAAAAGGAAAGAGTTCCTTCTTTTATCCTGCTCATCTTGCACAGCTTTCCCTGTTGCTTGACCCCCTGTCGTTTTGGTTCTTTATGTGATTCATGCTCACGCCACCCCAGGGGACTGCCTGGAATTTGCTTCCCTCCTTCTTCACTGGATCAGTGTCTGCTCTTCCTCCTGATCTCAGCTGGGTCGTTATTGTCTCAGCCTCCCATGACCACTGACCAGGGACTTCCCTTGTTACACACTCTCAGGACAACATGTACCTTGGTTGTAGTGCTTAGTATAGTCATAAGTTGCATTTATTTCTTTCAGTTGGATTAATATCTGACTTTTCTCAACAACTCAAAGCTTCATGAGAACAGAGACCAAGTCAGTCTTTGCTCCCCTGTGCACTCCTAATGCTAGCAGAGTATTTGCACATAGGAAGTGTCCAATAAATAGTAAATGAATGAGGAAATGAATGAGTGGTGAGAAAGCCCTTGGGTTGGAGGGTAGCCCTTCAGGTCAAGCACAGAAACGCCCTAAAAGAAAATCTGCTGCCTGTGCACAACCAACCAGCCTTTCTCGCCAGCCTCCAACCATGGGGGCGGAACATCCCTCCTGACTTCCAGTAGGTTCCTGTCACTAACAATGTGGCTGGGGCAGCCCCTGCCTGCCGTGCTGTTTCCGAGAGGAGCCCACAGAAACATGAGTAGGGAGAGCCTTCGCTCATCGAAGTGAGATAAAAACTGGACCTAAAGCTGGGACTCGATGGAGAAGTCTGTCTCACTTCCTGAGCTTGCCAGACATCTCCAGCCCTTCCTTCCCTCTCGAAACAGGGTAACTCGGGTGTCCTGATGGTGGAGAGCTCTGCTCTGTTTTTTTTTTTTCTGGCTGATGGTGTTTTCTTTTATTGGTTAGAGCGGAGGTCCTTGCAGGCTACAGACCTGGGCCAGCCCCCCACAGTCTGCATCAGGATGCAACAGAATGAGAGAAACCAGGACAATGCAGGGAGTATTCATAAAGCTCAATTAATTTTCAAATTGTCTGCCCTACTTTTCGTGTGTCAGGATGCTCTTGCTTTTATGAAACAAGGGTGATGGGGGTGGTGATAGGTTTTTTTTCCTTTCTGATGTCCTTGTTTGTCAAATCACCTACTTATTTTCTTTTAAAATGTACTGGTCTGTGGACAGCGGCTGAGCCAGGATGAGAACCCGGGCTTTCCAGTTCAGGTTACTGCTCTCCCTGCTCTGCAGCCCTCCCTGGAGGGGTAACACATAGGGAGACACGAGAGCTGACTGTAAATTATTGACAGGCTGCCATGTGGAAGAGGGGACATGCTTGTTCTCGTTGCACCCAGGGGACAGAATTCGGGTCACTGGGTGGCAGTTTCTGACAGGCACATTTCCATTGGTTTGGAATAAAGTTTCTGACAGGCAGGTATTCAATAATGGACCGGCTGCCCTCCCTCACACCCCGCCTCCCTCCCACAGTGTTCAGGTACAGGTGGGGTGGCTACATCCAGGGCTGTTGGATAAATTATTGGGGCCTGAGGTACTAATTAAGGATTTTACTCTAAGATTCAACCTGGTTTCAGCATCATTCTCACCACTTACTCTCTGTAAGACCTTGGACAGATCAGTTTCTTTCTATTTAAAATGGGGATCATCACACCTCCCTCGGGGTCCTGTGAGGTTAAACAGAAGGGTGTGTGTACAATGCCCAGCTCACAGGTGGGGCTTCCATAAGATTTGAGCTCTGAACCGGGAGCTTCCCTAGAGTCTGGTGGAGAGGGAGAGACTCACAGAGAAAGAATAACATGCAGCATTTTATGAGCAAAGACCCAACAAGTGTGGTCAGACTTATGCACTGGGACATTTCTGAGGTTGGGAGACTAGGTGTGGCTGATCAGGGGAGAATTCTTGGAGGAGGAGACACCCCAAAAGGAGTGGGGAGCTTCCCAAGAAATGGGCACACAGCGGTCTCTGGCACATCGTGCAGCTGACCCTTGAACAACACGGGCGTGAACTGTGCGTGTCCCCTCATATACGGATATTTTTCAATTGACCGCAGTTCGTGTGAGCCCCCAGTTCAAACCCATATTGTTCAAGGGTCAGCTCGGGCTGGGAATTCTCATATGCGGAGGGCTGATTGTTGTGAAACATAGGTTTTCAACTGTGCAGGAGGTTGGCACCCCCAACCTCCATGTTGTTCAAGGGTCAATATAGGAAGTGTTAACTGGAAGTAGCTAATATTATTACCTCAATTCCAAGAGCATGGCAATCCCTCTTTCCTTGGGCTTCCACCACACTGTGGGCGCATTCCTGTCATGTCGGAGATGCTTAGTATATGTTGAATAAACAGAGGGAAGATTGGCTAGCCAGAGAATAGAGGGAGAGATGGTTTGATCTAAGTAAGCTGGGAAACACAAGAGCAACCATATACCCATCTATCATCCAACAGCACGCACACACTTACACACATCCATCCATCCATCCATCCACCCATCATCCATCATCCATCATCCATCCATTCATCTATATGTTGTTTCAGGCAGAGAGCAAGACAAAGTGACAGTCCTCACAAAGCTTACATCAAGTGGGGCAGGCTTACAGGTATGAATCAAATAATTACATGGATAATGTAGAACTGCAACTCTGGTCACTGCTACAGAGAATGGGGCACGTAGTGCCAAGAGAGCTTGAAACAGGGAGATTTGACCCTGTTTAGAGAGGTCAGGAAAGTCTCCCCAAGAAAGTGACCATTGAACTGAGTGCTAAAGGGTAAGCAGGAGTATATGGAAGGACTGAGAGGGAAGGAAGAATGTTCCATTCAGGGAGGGAAGAGTGAAGCTGAGGGCAAGATGAAGTTGAGGGGGTCAGCATGACAATGCAGGGCCTCCTGGGCTTGTTAAGACTTTTGATATGTAGCGGACTCGTAGATACAGAGAACAGACTGGCAGTTGCCAGAGGAGAGAGGGGTTGAGGGACTGGGTGAAAAAGATGAAGGGATTAAGAAGTACAAATTGGTAGTTACAGAAGTCACAGGGATGTGAAGTACAGCACAGGGAATATAGTCAATGACACTGTACTAACTATGTACGGTGCCAGGTGGGTGCGGGAAATATCGGGGGAACACTTTGCAAAGCATACAATTGTCTGACCACTGAGCTGTGCACCTGAAACCAACATAAAATAATATTGAATATAAATTGTAATAACATTTGTTTTTGCCTTTTAGCCTCAAAGGTTCTATGCAAGTGTCAGGGGACGTGGTCTGATTTGTACTTTTAAAAGATTGCCTGGCTGTGGTTATAAAAAATGGAAGCGGGGGTTGGGATGAGCAAGTGTAAAAGCAGGAAGCCTCTGAGAAGCCAGCGTGGTTGTCCAGGAAATCCAGGATGGAACCTCGGATGGGGGAAGTGGTAGGGCTGGGGGATGACTTCAGGGCCATTAGGAGATAAAATGGACAAGACTGGGCAATGGGTTTGGTGGGAAGGATGAGGGCAAGGGAGTTGTCCGGATGACACCTAAGTTTTGAGATAGAACGGTTGCCAGGCAACAGAGTGAAAGCCAGGGGCGAGCTGGGGTGAGCTGGGGAGCGGTGGGACACACTTTCCTTTGCCGTTGTGATTATGCCTGTGTTTGCAAAATAAGGAGTGTTGAGAGTGTGGGCATGTCCAAGGATGAGAAGGCTCCGCAGAAGGGGTTTGTGGGTTGCTGGCTGGAGGGCGGGGCTGGGAGCTTAGGGCTTCCAGTGGTGGCTCTGCAGCTGTGTAGCTGTGTGACCTTGAAGGGGCAGCTTCACCCCCCTGGGCCTCAGCTCTAAAACTGATGGCCCTGCTGGTCTGGCATTTCAAGGGCACAAAGCAACCTGAGTCTAATTTGTGTCCATTGGCACTGTTGACAGGGCTCCTCCTTGGAAATTTATTCCTTGTAGATCCACTTAATCCAGATCCTGAAGGTTCAGACAGCATTAAGTCTGGACTGTGGGATCTGACAGGAACCACAGAGCCCGTTTGCTCCATCTTTGAATTTTACAGAGAGGGACAGCACCTCTCTGACCCGTATCTCCATCCTCCAGCACTACCCTGCATGTGGGAGAAGAGGTAGAGCAGTTTGTGCAAAGCCACAAAGCTAAAGGGAGGAAGACTACCACCTGAGAGTGAGCCCTGAGTTCCTTTTCTCTGATGGTGGGGATTTTCCTGCAGCCTACAGCCATTTCTTAGGACACATGGGGCTGGGTAGAGTTGCAAGGAGGGACTGAGATCATGGACATAGGTGATGATGAGTGTCTGGAGAGGAGAATGATGAAGGGGACATATGAAGCTGTGTCCTGTGAAGCTGGGCCCTTTTGGACTCTTTAAAGATGCCTCTTTTCATGCATCCCTGCTGTGACACCTGAATGTCCTCCCTGGGCTGCAAGATGCTCTTTGCAAGAAAAGGAATGCAGAAAACTAGCTTACCCCCTGCAAACAAAAACCTGGTTGGAACCTCAGGCTGAGGTTTCCATGGTGGCTCCACTCTGCTGTCCTTCCCATTGGCCAGGCATTCTGCTTCAGCTTTAGCAACAGAGGCTCAGATACCCATCTCTTTCCTGATTGGCCAGGCTGTGCTGCAGCGCCATGGCAACAGGGCAGAGGGACCAGTCTCTGCAGAACAACTTGAGTTACCATCTACCTGGGGTGGAGCTGAGAGGCAGGGAAGGGAGGGGGATGCGAAGAGGAATAGGTAGCCCCTACCTCCTCTCACGGTCAGGTGGGGAACCCTCCTCCTTGGTTGCCCAGGCTGGTGGGCTTCTCTTTATCTCATCTATCATGTATCTAGCAGCATCTTCCCAGACTTTTACCCCCACAGGGGTTCCTGTCTCTGCAGAAGTAAAAACAAACCCCTGGCAGAAGTTAGCTTATTTGCCCAAAATCTCGTAACTTGCAAGCCAGCATTTGAGCCCATATTATATTGCCTGACTTAAGGCTTTACAAGGTCTTGATAGAGAATCCAGAGGTCATTTTTCTCTTTTTCTTTTTTAAATAGGCTTTATTTTTTAGAGCAATTTTAGATTCACAGCAAAACTGAGGGGGAGAGATTTCCAATAGCTTTCAGTTTGGATAGGAACCCCTCCTTTCTTCATCAAACAGCTAATGCTTTCCAAAGCACTCCATCATCTGAATTGTTATCTGATTCTCCCAGTAACCCAATGGGTTTGGCAAGTCAGGGGTAAATAACCCATTTTATAGGTGAGGACACCAGAGCCCAGAGAGGTCAAGCAGTTCGTTCCATGTCACACAGCACATTGATGCCAGAGCTGGACTGCCAACTGCAGCCTCCAAAATTCTTGTCAGGGTTCTAACTCCACATCATACTGGGGGGCTTCCAGGACTGGGGGGCTGCTCTGAGGAGTCCTCTCATCTGTTTAGAGAACAATGCCAAGTAAAATCCGGCATTCTAATGTGGGCCAAGGGTTTTCCACCATAACCCTTGTCCCTGCCTGGCAACTCCTAAATATGGCTCCAGTACCCAGGAAGGGCCTATGTTTCCCTGAAAACCTTGTTCTCCACCCCTGCCCCCCCACCGCTGCCCCGAATACACTGACAAGCTAAGAAATACTCATAAGCTTAATTACAATCAGTTTAACTATGTGCTTCAACCTATGCTGAGCATGAGTCATCATCATAACCTTAGATGTTAGGTCTTCGTTGCCCAGCATTAATGGATGCAGAAACTGGTGCTCAGGAAGTTTTGGCAGCAGGCCAAGGTCACACAGGTAGTTAGCAGTGCAGCCAGAATTCTGACACAAGGCTGCCCGACTTGAAAGCAGGCTGCCTTGAGCAGAGGTGATGTGTTCTCTGCTCCCACAGAATGTGGAAGGGTAGCTCAAATTCTTTTGGTCTTGGCTGTGCATTTTATCCTCCACTGAGGCTGTGGCTAGACCTATTTTTTTGGCACTGGAAAAAAAGCAGGCTCAGAGGATCTGCTCTGTGTTAGGGACTTAGAAATCCTTGGCTCTGCGGAGCAGCTCAGTGTCCCCAATACCACCTCATTTCTCAGCTTTGCCATTCTTCAGGAAGGCATGGCTGCGCTGCTGGTAATTGGCAGTAGATGTGGATGAGAGAAAACCCAGTGACCTCCTTGCTCTGAATGTGAACCCCTGCTGATTATAAGCATTCTGGCAGCTTCCTTTTCTTCCTGCTCCACTTGGGCCCCCTGAAGCTCTTACCCCTGAAACACAGCCCAGCCACCTGGCCAGGCCTCCCCTCTGAAGGGCACCGGTTTTGGATGATGCAGCAAGGTGGGAGTCACACCTGCCACTCTGCTTCCTTAAGTGCCACACCAGCAAGGGGAAAGCACACAATTTCACCACTGCCAACATTTTGCAGCACTCTCCCTGTGCCAGACATCACACAGGCACTAGGTAGAAGGCAGGGGGCAAGCCGTTATGACCCTGCCCTCATGGAATCTGCCAGCTAGTGGAGGAAATGGACAGGAAGTCCACAAGTGAATAAATCATGATTTCAGATAGGGATAAATGCCTTGGAGGGATGACAGGATAATACGGTAGAGAATGGCTGGCCATGGGGGCTGGGGGTGTGCTGTTTTAGCCAGGTTGGTGAGGAGAGGTCTCTCTGAGGAGGTAACACCTGAGCAGACACCTGAATGAGGAGGAGGCAGTTGTTTCAATTACTTATGGCTGCATAAGAAACCCAGATTCTGTAATAAGCCCCCAAACTTAGTGGTTTACAACAATTATTATTTTTCACAAGTCTGTGGTTGGCCTGGGTGGGTCCTCTGCCCGTTTCTCCTGTCTCACACGTGGCTACATGCAGCTAGAGGCCCAGCTGGGCTGGAAGGTCCAAGAAGGCCTCGCTCTTGCATCTAGTAGATGGTGCTGTTGGCTGGGGCACCTCAGCTGCCAGTCACAGGTCCCTCATCCTCCAGTCAGCTAGGACTGCTGCCTTATGCGGCAATATAGGGGTGGCAGCATTCCAGCAGGGTGACGGTAGAGCTGCTAGGCTTCTGAACTCGTGAAGGGTCACTTCTGTCACATTCTGTTGTCAAAGGAAGTCACAGGATCAGCTTGGACTCAATGGGTGGGGAAAGAGACACCACCTGTTGATGCAGGGCGGGGAGGGCATGGCAAAGTATTTGTGGCCATCTCAATCTGGCACATCATCCATGGGAAGATCTTTGGGAAGAGTATTCTAGGCAGAGGGAAGAGCAGGTGCAAAGGCCCTGAGGTAGAATGGGGTCCAGAGGCCTGAGCCATGACCAATGGGGGTTCCTCCATTTCCTTGGTTTCCTTTTCTGTCAAGTGGGCACTAAGGATGCCTCCCTGCCTCCTTTGTGGACATATAGGATGCAGGAAGCTTCGCTTCAGGGCAGAGTTAGGATTTTGCTTATTGACCACTGAGTGAAAGGAGAATCAAACACAGGGGCTCGGTTTGGCATCCTCCAAGCCCACCAGCATTCTCGGACCTCCATCTGAGGGAAGACATAGTGCTAAGTATCACAGGTAACAGCAGAGTCCCAGGGGTGCTAATTTGCTGAGCTTGTAGCCTGAAAAGATCACTTACTGAGCAGGATGGTGACTGAGCTAGAAGGATTGTGGGCCCAGGAAGGCCTGAAGGAGGTGGGATTCCAACAGGACCTTGCAGAGCACCTAGGATTTGGGCTGAAGGAGGGGAAACTGTTAATACGGCAAGTGTGGGGGTGGGGAGAGTTGTAAAATTTCGTAATTCAATACAACAAATGTTTGTTGAACCCTTACTAAGTGGCCAGGAGAGACAGAGGACCTGCCCAAGGCATGGTGGGAATCCAGAGGAGGCAGCATCCAGGCCTGGAAAGCCAGGAAGGCTTCCAGAAGGAAGCAATAACACTCTAGAGGCCTGAAGGATGAGTCAGGTCAAGTACCGTGGGGCAGAGGGAGGTGTAGGAGGTACTGAGAGTGTCCCAGTGGAAGGAACAGTATCTGCAAAGGTGGAGCCTGGGATGGGGGCGGCGGTGGGGGGACTTGGGATTTTCAAGCAAAGGCAGAGTTGTGCCTGAAACAGGGTCTCGTGGAAGAGGGGGAAAGGTTGAGCCTGGGGCCTAAATGGCCCTGTAGACCAATGAAAGTCTCTGACCTTTCTCCTGAAGGTGGTCTGCATAGGATTTCCAGATTTAGCAAATAAATACAGGTTGTCCTGTTAACTTTGAATTGCAAATAACAAAAAATATTTTTAGTATAATTATGTGCATGAAATATTTGGAACACTTTCATACTAAAAAATTATTCGTTGTTTATCTGAAATTCAGTTTTAACTGGGCCTCCTGTGTTTTCTCTGGCAGCCCTAAGTGTGGGACCACAGAAGGGTTTTAAGCAGGAAATGACATGGTCAGATTTACATCTGGGAAGCTCCAAGAATGTGTGGGAAACATACTGGAGAGAGACAGGAAGGGGTGAAAGATGAGGGTCCTGCTTTGTCCAGGCCAGAGAGGCGGAGATCTCTACCCGGGATTGGGGGCACCTTATATGTCGCCTTCCTCCCCGACCTGGTGGGCAGGCTCGGATAAATCCCTTAACTGATGCAGTCTCATACGGGTGACTGCAGACCAGGTCAGATCCCAGAACTGCTGTGTGAACTTCCGGGCTGGTCTGCGTCCTCCTGAGCCCTCAGCAGCCTCATCTGTTGAATGAAGGAGTCAGATAATCAGAAGAGATGGTCCATAGGGTTGTTCTGTTCCTGCCATCAAGGGCTCTCCGTCTATCCTCTCTCTGATATCTCTCCCAGGTGTGGCCCCACCATGATGACAAGTCCAAACTCAAGACATTTGGCTTCAAGGTCACCCTTCCCGTGCCCCCTCATTCTTTCTTCCTCTCTGTCATCACTCTGGCCAATAAATGGGTATAGCACCCCAACATCATCTTTCTCCAACCTCAGGATCCATGCCTGGTTTGGGAGAAGGGACCCAGCATTTGCTGAGATCCTCCTATGTGCTGAGCTGGGTTCTCCATATCACTTATCACATTTAAGCCTCACAACAGCCCCTCAAGGAAGGTACAGTATTATCATGCCCATTTCACAGATCAGAGAACCGAGGATCAGTGGTACAGTTGCTGCCCAGGTCACACAGCTGCGCAGTGCAAACCTAGAGTGGAGTCCAGGTCTGGCTGGTGCCACTGCTCTGTCCTTCCACTGTTTCCAGTAATTGTCCCTCCGGGGAGCCCCTAATCCCCCATACATTTTATCGCTTGGGCTCAGTCAGCAGTCTCCTTGTCCCACTGTGGGCACCTACTGCCCTGGCTTTTTCTGAGTTAAGCCAGGGGCTAAACTGGGTGGTGTAATGCTCATCTGCTGGGAGCTTCCTGATTTATGAGGAGTGCCCAGTCTTTCCCAGCTGTGCCCTCCTCGTGACCCCACAGAGACTCTGCAAGACCCCCTCCAGCCCTTCTAGCCTGCAGCTCTGCCGCAGTGAAGGCGGCATTAAATATTGACAGGGCAGCTCCTGGCACGGAGGTGACGTCAATTACCGGGCTGCTTGGTGAGGGCCTCAGCTGCCTTTCCAAGGTGAAGCAGTGACCGGAATTCAGCTGGCTCAAATGGCATCCCTGGGGGCTGGCTGCCGGACTCAGAGAAGATACTGCTAATGGAAGGCGTGGCAGGAGTTCTAAAGCTTTCCTCCTATCTCCCTGGCGCCCTCAGGGTCCCCTGGCTTCCTGATGCTGACACAATGCACTCAGCCATTTGGGAAGTATTTACTGAGCACCTGCTGAATGCAAAGCACAGTGCTATGCTCTGGGGATACAGCCCCAAGTGTGATAAGATCCCAGCATTGCTGGGCTCCCTGTTTGGTGGAGGAGATGGAGAAACAGTTTTAAAAAAAAAAAAGCCCAGCACTGTGCCGCCTAGCCTAAGGCGGAGGGGTATCTCCAAAGGAGGATAGGGCTGTGCTGAGACCTGAAGAAGGAGCTCAAGTTAGCTATGGAAAGAGGCAGGGGAAGTGTTTCAGGCACAGGGAAGAGGATCAGAGCTCAGATCCTGGTTCCACCCCTTCCTAGCCACTTGTCTGCAGGTTGGGTCCCCCACACAGGGTTACTAGGAGGACTGAGTGAAGCCATGGCTAGCAACAGCACAGGGTTTGATGCATAGTGGGAGCCTGGGTTGGGGGTGGGGGACTGTTATTAAAAGAGTTCTTTGCCTTTATTACAAGTCCTTTGCCCTGCCAAGAATCCTTACCCCGCCACAGTAAGCAGAGAAATTGAGGCTCAGAGAAGTGAGCACACAGGCCCAGGGTTATAATGTGGATCAGACCCTGGGCTAGACAGGCAACCTCAGGCTCTGACTTGGGTTTTTTGCCATTCTCCGATCATAGGCAACCCAAAGAGTTGCCTCAGTTCAGCAAGACACAGATTTCACCAGTGAGCCCAGTGTGAGGTCCTTAGCCGTATTTCCAAGGCTGGCCTAGGTCTTCTTCGCGGTAAGGCTGCAGCTGTCCAAGGACAAGCCCAGGCCTTGACTTTGGAAGGCCTGGGCCTGGACCTGGTTCTGCTGCCCACCTGCTATGTGACTGTGAGTGAATTACTTTCCCTTTCTGAGCCTCGGTTGACCATACTTAATACTAATACCAGCTGTCATTGCCTGGGTCTCTGATCCTCCCAACAGAGCTACGGCAAGGGAAAATTTTTTGATATCGTATTAAAGATGAGGAACCAGTCTGAGAGGGGAAAGTGACATGCACAAGACTACACAGCAAGTGGTGGCCGGATCTGGAGTCAGGCCTAGCTACTGGCAGAGCTGGTTACTGGTCCACCATGCTGTGCTGTCTCAGAGTAAGAAAGACAACCTGAGTTGTCTCCAAGATCCTTGCTATCAGTCTATGATTCTGTGAGTTCTCTGCTGTCCCCAGGTCTTCAGGTCCTAGTGATTTCATGGGGCAGGACTTTCAGGTTGGGCTGACCCTCTGACTGTCCCTATTTAAGGGAAGTAACAGCACAGTAGGAAGCACCCACGCTTTGCCTCAGTCACAACCTCATTTCTCCTGGCAGCAACCCAGGGCGTCTAGTGGGAACAGCAAGCACTGATGCAATGTGCCCATTTTATGGATGAGCAAACTGAAACCTGGAGAGGTACAGTGACTTGCCCAGGCTTCCCTAGCTACTTTGGAAGAGCTGAGATTTGTGGAGGGTCTGATCTGAGTAACCCTACAGCGGCCAAATTCAACCCGGAGTCTTTCTCCTCCTTTCATCCCCCTCTTGCCTCCTGCAGTTTTGCCTTCCTCCCCATTGCTCCCTCCCTTGTCTTATCTTCCACTCAGCTGTCAATTAATGTTAGCTGTCAGCCCATTTAACGTGTTCCCCCTTCCGAAAGACACTGGCCACTCACAGAGGGCTCTAGTGATGGCATTTCTGCAATACACACAAGGTGTCCTCAGATTCAATTTAGCATCTGTGGAAAGGTACACCCTGGAGGCTCAAATGATGAATGAAACACGGGCCCTTCCAGGGGTGTTTACATTCTACAAGGGAAATGCCAACTTCCTAAGGAAGCGGGAAGCAGGCAGTGTAAGTGCGAGTGTGGACTTTATAGTCAGAAAGGCCTGGGTTCAAAGCCTCACTCTGCACCTGCTAGCTACATGATCTTGGGTAACCAGGCTTCAGTTTCTCCATCTGTTTAATGGGTATGAGAGGAATCCTTCCCTGATGGTTGACATAAGGACTAAGTGAGAGCATATGTTAGATTAAATAGTATAGCATAGTGCTCGATGCCTAGTAGCTGGCCAGTAAACACTAATCCTACCAAGAGAACTCTATGCAGAAGGTGGGTACCAGAGTCACAGTGGAAGTGGGCGGAAGGGGAGAGTGCTTCTTTTTTTTTTTTTAGATGAATTTTTTTCCTTTTTTTATTTTAGCTTATTCAGTACAGTTTCTATCCCTTGTTTTTTTTTTTGTGAGAGTGCTTCTTGATGGAGAACGAGGAAGGTTCCTCAGAGGAGATAGTTTCAGCTGGGCAATAAAGCACTTAAGGAATAGAGAGGTGGCAGAATCAGAATAGTCTACATTTCTACTTTGGCAGAAACTCATGGGTGATGTCTGGAAACCTGGTGGACCTAGGATGTCCAGGGGTGAGTGATAAGCTTGGAAAGGTGGGCCAGATCGGGTTATGAAGGGCCAGGGGGAGGAGCCTGTATCTTTAAGTGGTCCTGCCTATTACCCCAGCAGCAGCTCGGTGCTGTCTGCAAAGGCCAGTCCCCTGGAGTCTGCTTTCTCCTATGGCTTTGGTCCTACCAGATCCCTTTGTTTCCAGAGTTGGGACCAGCCCGCCACTGTTGTCTGGAAGAAGGCAGAAGGCTATAGCAATCTGCTTGCCTCCCACTAACTGGGAGGAAAAATACATTTTTTTTTTAGCACAGTTGCCCGACAGGGAACCTTGGTGAAAACTCAGCAACCCCCTCCCTCACTTCCCAGGGTACTGCTGTTTAAGCAGCAGGTGACGACAGTTATGCTCACAGCTCAGCAACCAAAAGAATGTTCTCAGGCTCTTAGGAGGTCAGAAGGAGCAGTGGAAAGAATGGCGATGGTGAAGCGGGTCTGGATTTTGCTTCCTGCTTCCTGCTCTCTGTGCTGCAGTTGGGCAAGATGCTTAACCTCCCTTGGCTTCAGTTTCCTCATCTATAAAGTCGGAACAACGATAATACTGACCTTACCTTAACTCAGTGGGAGCTCCCTGGCAAACTGTTGTCTGGAAGAAGCCCCACGGCCTGTTGTGGTGTAGGTGCCTGTCACCTGCCTCCACTCTGTGTACTGACGTGGTCCAGACATGGTCCCCTGATGCATCCCTGGTCATCCTCTTGAGTCTGCTGAACTGCCAATGCTGAAATACCGTAGACCTTCAGAGCTGCACGAAAGGAAAGAACTGTGCCATCCACCAGTGCAGCCTCCCATTTCGCAGGTAAGAAATCCAAGGCTCCCAGAGGGGCAGTCACAGCATTCTCAGGCCCTGTCCTCCAGCTTTCCAGGACCACACGGCCCCTCCCACCCAGGCCCACCATGTGGGAATCACACAGAAGTCTGAGACAATTAGCCTTAAGATTCCAGCCAAAGGATCTAGAAAATTCTGGCTAAGAAACACATGCTCCTTGACCATCTGCAGAACTGAAGCAAAAGCCTTTTTTGCCTTTATTTTAACTGCTATCCCACAGCTCCACCTTCTCCCCCAGAGCTGAGCTCTTCTGAACGAGCTGAAGAGGGGCGGGTGTTGGGAATGGGGCCCTGGGCTCCACCAGCTCGCAGATTGCGGCTACCAGGACATTTCCACACTTCTTAATGCCAAAGCTGCCATGGGAGCCAGTCTGCTCCCAAAGCAGCCTTTGAAAGAGTGGTGGAAGACTCTGGGTGATCCTGAAATCTGCACACTCAGGCTGATTGTAGACACGAGGGGTAGAATTTAGTATCAGCAAAAGGATACTGGTGCCAAAGCAAATGGCAGGAAGTGGGCATGAATGGGGGACTGCGGCTCACTGCCTAGACCCCTGAGCAAGCACCTGACCCTTCTAGGTTTCATTTTCCTCATCCATATCATGGAGATAACAATCTCCATCCAAAAGTTGTGAGGATTTGGTGAGATAATATATGGGGGTAAAGTGTTAACCCTTAAGCCAGGCAGAGAGCCAGCGATTAATCAACTAAACTCCTATTAATGGTGTTATCACTGGCTCGGGACCAGCAAGGCCACCCGGGAAGCAGGAGACCTGCACTTGAGAAAAAAAAATTAAAATTCTATCTGGGTGACACCAATCTGTGGGCGGGCGGCCCCTCCTGCTCAAGATGGTAACCATGCCAACAGTGCGAACGCCATCTCTTCCAGAACAATACCAGGTCTTCTTTGTAATATGTCCCCTGGTGTCCAGACTTCTCAGGGAGCTCAGAATGTCCCAGAGTACCTGAGAGAGAAAAACAGGACATGCTTTTCTGGGTCACTCTTTCACTGGGCTCCAGCAGAGGGTTCTGGCAATGCTTTGGGAGCCCAGTTCCACATGAGGAGCTGTCGTTACCACTGGCTCAGGGTGGAACACAGCAAGGAATTATTACATAGCTGTGCTGGTCGGTGCCTCCCGTGTGCTGGCACCAAGCAGGAGGGGTGCAAACACACACTTGCTGATCCTCAACCCTAAGAAACAGGTGTGGTTAGTCCCATTTTACAAGTGGCTTGCCGGAGGGTACTCAGCTGGTAACAGGCAGAGTAAGATAATAACCCAAGTCCAGATCCTTCTCCCCCAACACACCACGTACACATCCTCGGGTAGCCTGAGGGCATTGCACTGCTTCTTGAGTGAGACCTGGTGCCAGCACTGGGGACCTGCTCTAGCTCTGACAACAGTGTGTTTGACCTTAATCATCAGCCCCCTACTCGTGGTTCGGGGGCTTTCTTTGGAGTTAAGGGTCACATTTCTTGATGACATGGGAGTTGATGACCTGGCTGAGGTGGTTGTCCTGGTCTTCATTTGGGATGTATAGGGGTATCGGCAGCTGTCTCTTGAAGGAGAATATGGGTGTCGATAGGAGTGTGTAGGCTCCGCAAGGGGAGGCTTGTGCCTTCCACAATCTGAGTGACCCCTGAAAAGGAGTCACACTTTGACCCCTTCTCAGATGACACCACAGGGCAGTGTGAAGCCGTCAGGCTTGGGATTCTGAGACCCAAGTCTGAATCCTGACTGCTGATGACTGGCTGTGTGACTTTTATTCAAATCACAGAACACCTCTGAGAAATGGGAACGGAAACTGAACATATCTCACAGTGGTAACTTTAGGAAATACATCCATTTCTGCAAACTTTCTTGTGCTGTGAATGTGGTAGATGTTCCCTTCCCCTCAAGAGTGGGTGTGGATGAGGTCACCCAAGGAGGGCCTGGGGCAGAGCCCTGGGGAACCCTGGGATTTTGGGGTAGGCTGAGAAGACAAGTGCACACAGGAGACAGAAGAGCATGGCCAGAGCCGCAGAGGGATACCAGGAGAGTGCAGGGTCATGAAGCTAAAAGGGTCAAGAAGGTGGGGACAATGAAACGACCTTGGATTTGACAATGAGAGCCACCAGTGGCCACAGTGGAGGAGTTGGGGTAGAGCCAGAGTACACTGGGCTGAGGGTTGGGAGGAAGGGAAGGAAGTGGAAACCCTGAAGTTTGGTGAGAAGGAAAGAATGCTTCCTTCTCAATAGGGAGAACTGAAGTGTTCCCTATTGGACATTTATGAATGTCAAAATCAATTTAGAACTGAGTTTGATTAGAATGTTCGAGTCCACCTAACTTTCACTGCTTTGAAATCAATCTTAGTCCAAAATGATTAGAAAAGCTGGAAGGGCTCTAACCCCTCTAAGAGTTGGGAGGAACTATGGAGGTCCCCCCAGGGCTGGCCCTCTTCCTACCTCTCACTGGAACCCTATCCTCATGGATGTCAGGATTGGTGAGGGACAGTTACTTTTTATTTTTAATACAATCTTTATTATATATTTTTTCCATTACCATTTAGCCCCCTTGCACTCCCCCAGCCCCGGGGACAGTTATTATCTCTCAGGCTCGTTAAAGGTATTCACTAGGAGAAATGTAAGCCTGATTTGTTAACCTCCATTCCATTTGTAGTTAGCAAAGGTGACTCTTCAAAGCCTGGGGTGGGGGCCTCCTCCCAGATCCACACTCAAATCCTATTTCATGGGTACCGAGGTCTTCATTTTTAGCATCACGGCAAGAAGAAGACCCGGGAGGCAGGAGACCTGGTATGGAGGCCTCAGCTCTGCTCCCTCACTGTGCAAATTGGGGCCATGCTCTCCTCCCCCTCAGATCTCCTCAGTTTCCTCTTGTGCAGAATAAAGGGTCAGACAGTGGTGCTTTTTAACTGCCCTGCCAGCTTTGACATTCCGAGATTTCTATTCTACAGTGTGCTGAAGTCTTTCACGTTGAATTTCCAGATGGTAAAACTAAGATGCAGAAAAGACCCACTCTCCAGCGACTCCCTTCTAATGCATTTTCTTCTCCAGAGCAAGATTCCTGGCCTGAAAAATGATTTCCCCACCTCTGGTGGGTCCTCGTGACCCAAGGACAATGCCTCATATCTTCAGCCTGTCATTTGAAACACTCCATAATCTTGTTTTTCCCAACCTCGTTTCCCACTGCCAGGCCTCTCATCTCATCGTTGTTTCCATCCTCCCTGGCAAGACTTTGCCCATGCTGAATCCCAATCCCTAACACTTTTCCCTGTCATCATCTCCTTCAAGGTTCAGCTTACCTGTGCTCTTGTGTGTTTGGATCTCAGCTTTGGAGGCAGGGCTGTATCTTACTTATTCTGTAGCTACTCCTTCCCCAAGTGCTGAGTATGCAGTAGGTGCTCAGTAAAATTCTGAGCCTAAGGCCCCTTGTCCTGTGCTGTCCTTGGCATGTTGTTCTTAAGTTAGGGCCTGTTTTAGTCATTGGGATTTTCCTAGCTTGTCCTGGACCCAGCCCAGGGCCTGGAACGAGGTACTCTCGGCACGGAACGCCAGGACTGGGACGGCTTGGTCAACGAGCCAGCCTTCTACCGTCTTTGCCACAGGAGGAAGGCGATCCTGGGCTTGAACTCAGATCCTAGTTACACCGCTTAAGGGACATGTAACCTTAAACCAGTCACTACCCTGACTTTGAAAAACCTGGAGAGCCCAGTAGTGCCCACCTGCGAGGTGGGTTGTGAGGATTACACAGGATTATACCCGTAAAGGCATAGCACTGGGTTAGGTCCCAGTAGGAGTGTTCCTTCTCTCAAGGACCGCAGTTTGTTCAGCCCCTTATCAGGGTGGGGCAGTGCAGGGTGTGGCCCAGTGGAGCCCACCCCCCAGCGGGTCGCGGGTCGGAGAGACTGCCGGACGGGTTCGACCCGCCCCTTGGGGCACGCGGTCTCCCGGATTCTCCAAGCACTAGGTTTATTTGCTTTTGGGGCTCTTCTCATGCCAGACCTCTAACCTGGACTCAGAAGCCCTTTTCTGGGTGGGGTTGCGCCAAAGCGCTGCCTGCTCCGTTGCCATCACCTCACCCCTTCTTCTAGCCTGCGGTCCCCACCCCGCGTTCCCTTCTTCTACCTCCACCTATGCGGCGGTAAAATGCAGCACCCGAAGGGCGCTTGCGCAGCTCTGGGGCGGGGCCACAGCGGCAGCTATTTATAGTAGGTGACGTCACCTTGAAATAGACCGTTAGGGCCGGCCCGCCCTTCCCCCCTCCCACTTCGGCCGGTCCCCGCCGCTCTGCTCGGTTGCACCCAGTGCGCAGGCGTCCTCCAGTCTTCCCCCATCCCCCCCCCCTGGCGCGGCTGCGTCTCCTCCCTCGGCGGCGTCCGCGGCGCTAGCCACTGTGCGCGGGGCGAGCCAGCGAGAGGGCGCGAGCGGCGGCGCTGTCTGCAGCCTGAGCCTCGGGCCGGCCGGCGAGCCAGTGCGCGTGCGCGGCGGCGGCCTCCTCGGCGACAGGGGAGCGGACAGGCGGGCCAGCGAGCGAGCGGTGCAGGGCGTGAGACGAGGCCGAGCCACGAGCGACATGGGGGACCGGGAGCAGCTGCTGCAGCGGGCGCGGCTGGCCGAGCAGGCAGAGCGCTACGACGACATGGCCTCCGCCATGAAGGCGGTGAGGGCGCCGGGAGCCCGGGCGGCTGGCCGGGGGTCTCGGCATGGGGAAGGGATGGACGGCCGGGCGGCGTCTCCTTCTGGGCCCGCGGCGACCCGGCTGGGCGCGGCCGCCCGCCCGTAGTCCGTGCTTCCCGCGCCTGCCGGGCGCCCCGCCATTTCCTGCGGCCGGACCCGGGTGGGGTCTCCGGGCAGGGAGCCGCTCGGGGTCGCGCATGAAGCCTTGCTGGGACGGACGGGTGTCTTGTGTCCCTCTTCGGGTGGGCGGGCGAGGGTCGCCGCATCCTAGCTCAGAGCCCTGCGTGGGGGGAGGGGTGCCAGAGGAAACGTGAGGCAGACACATTCCTCCTTTTAGAGCATTCTTCTAGACCCGGGGCTCACTCCCCTCTTGTCTTCTTTCTCAATACCCCAACTTGTAATAAAGAATCACCTAGTTAGTGCGCCCTGTCTCTCCTGGCTTTTGCTGCCCCGACCTAAGTCTGTAATTCTGTGTGTTTTGCTCTGCTCGCCGGAATCATGCTCGTCCCATCTTCCCACACCCGGGGTCTGGTTTTGTGTGCGAAGACCCCCACCCTGCAGTCTAGGCGTGGATGAGGGCGGGAGGGCGGCGGGCGTGGGGCCCCACTCTCAGGTTTGATGCTGCACCCATCTGCCTAGAGATTAAAACGAGGTGTGACTTAGAAGCGAGGCGAGCCAGTGTGCCTTTGCATTCCCGAGACCCTCACAGATCGTTCTGCCGCCTGATTTCCGGTGAAGGAGTCGGGGCCAGCCACACCCTAGCAAATGCCGTGGATTAGACACCACCTGCGTTTCTGAGAGTTCCGGTTATCCTGTTACTGTCCCTGTGTCTTAACCTTATTTTACATTTTCTGTAAATGCACATTACTTTCTCTCTGCCTCAAGGTCACACAGTGGTCACGCTACAACTGCGGCCACCCACCTACTGTGTTCATCCCGTGTACAACCTCCTGAGACCAGGAGGATCCGTCTGGGCCCCACTTTAGATTTAAAGATTCTGAAACTCTGGGGGTGGGATCCTGAAATCTTCACTTTACCCCTACCCATTTCTCGTGACAAATTTTAATGGGCTTAAATTTGGGAATTATTTCTCTGGGTCATAGCTCATTTGTCCTTTTCCTTGTGAGGGGATTTCTAAGGGAAAAAAAAAAACAAACTGCAAATTCAGAGGTACCATAAAATTTCAGAATCATTTGAAAAGTTTCTTCTAAGGCTTTTGATATTAATATCACATGAAGTATGTTGTTGAGGTCAATATTTAGGGTTATCCAGGTAAGAAACATACTTGAAGAGTTGTGTTTCCCATGGTGTCCTTACTACACTTGAACAAGGTGTGTTTGGAAACCGCCACCACAGCCCATTTGTTGATTCAGTGGTGACATGACATGATGTCATGGATTAGATAGGACCTTTTCATCCAAACAGGGACAGAAGGTTTAGAACTGAAGTCTATGCAATTCTGAAGGCCCTCTTTAAGAAAAAAAAAATGTATATTTATTTCAGAAGTTTTTCAGAAACAGGACTGGCTATGTAAACTCATTTCCTTGAAAGAGGTCCTGTGCTTTGTAATTTCTTTGTGATAAAGACTCCAGCAGAAAGTCATAGTTAAGTGAGCCCCTTCTCCCCAGTAATTGAGTGGTACTGGGGTTAGGCTGGGTGAGTTCTCTCTGCATGTTTTCGTGAGGCCCATGCTAACCCCGTGAGTAGTAGGAGCCCTTTGGGGAACGAAGGGATGAGGCTTGAAAGAAGGTGAGTTGAGGTTAGGGGGAAAGGACTAGAAGGTGTGTTGTGGAGCTCTAGGAAACCTGAGGCAACCTAAAGGGTAATGGAGAGACGTAACCGGAATAAAATATAGCTTGGGGAGAGAAAAAATTGGTTTTCAGTTCTTCATATGCAGGTTTGAAAATGCTTTCCTGCAGCTACTGTGCCCAGTTTTGCTCTGAGGCTTTTAACATAGCATTTTGCCAGCTAGTGGATCCCCCCATGTGCTGGGAATCTGATAGCCGGGTCTGAAATGATTGATGGGTTGGATAAGCCATCCAGCGTCAAAAAGTCAATCCAAGCTTTAATCATGCCATCTCAGAATTGCAATAAACTACTTCCTCAAGGTAACTTCTGTTAAAAAATAACCTTTTTTTTTTCAGTATGCCTTTTGTATATGTATGTGTGTGTCATTTAAATTAATGCATTTGTTGGAAAGGACGTGGCAGGGGTCGGTCGGTGGGAGACATTAGTTGGTGTTTGTATGTTAAATTCTTAATATTATGGAGAAGTCTTCATTTTAATATCCTCACAAGCCTTAGGAGGAGCTTTGGGAAAGAGTGAATTCTAGTAACCCTCTGGGTTTATGTGGGTTTTCTTCAAGACAGGTAAGTAGACTGCTGTAAGGAGGATGGAGCAACACACCTGAGTGAAGGTGTGTTCTCATGCCCTCATGCCACCACTTTGACCTTGAAACTTACATCTTGGCTTTGGGTCCTCTGCAGTATAAAACTAGTAATGTTGGTATTACTATCAATTTGGTTTTTAGCCGTCATTTTTCTAACTTGTTTTCTTTTTCCCTTATAATTTAAATGGTCACCTAATAATACTGCCTGCTTGTATGATTGGTGTTTTTTATGCTGTACCAGCGTCACCTGGAGGATGCTGGAGAATGGTGTGGGTAAGCTGTAAGAAAAATCATGCATATTGGGATCAGTGGTACTGTCTCGCATCAGTTGAGAACAGCAGTTCCCTGCCGCACTCTGTAATCTGAAGAGACAGGAAGTGTTCCTGAGGTGAAACGAAGGAGTTCCTTGACGCTCTCCTCATCTCATATCTTGTAGCGTACATAGAGTGTAATAATGGGAAGAAACCCTGAAAGATTGTGGAACCCCAAGCCTTTATCAACACTGACAAAGGATGGGCAGAAACACATCTGAAGGACTTGAATATCTGCAGAAATCAAGAGCAGGAAACAAAGCTGCAGCTTAAGGAAACAGGAGTCAGAGAGGAAGAGGCACTTGGCCCAGTCAGTGCAAAGGGCTCTTATTCCAACAGCTGTGAGATTATGGGAAGTGGGAAGTGAGCAGGTGGTGTGTAAAAAGAGCACGGCTGAGTGGCCCCGGGTGAGACGTAACCCGTGTCTCAGAGTATAATATAAAACGAAAGATGATTTTGAGGTGTGCCAAAATTGCGGTCAGTGTGAAACTGTAAAGCAACGTTGGTACAACAGTCTGAAATAAATAAATACGCACACACACTAGTGGGTCCTGTTTCCCACTAACCAGTCATCTGAGATGTAATTACTGCGTTGTCATCGGTTGTCTGAGGAAGAAGGATGTCATCAGTTGTCAGGAAGAAGGAAGGCTCTGGATTCTTGCAATAGTCTGAGTTAAAAGGCACCTCAGATGGTGAACGATTCACAGCTTCGTTGCACGGAAGTGAGAGCTGTGGACCCTGCCTGGGTTTGGGTTTCCTGAATTGTCCCTGGAAGAGCTCTCACAGTCAAGGGACCCACCACTGTGCCAAAGAAACCAAAAATGTTTTCTCATTTTTGTCGAATTCTGTATTAGGGGAAGACTGCGGTTTTCCAGAAATAGGGTTTGACAGGGTTACCCCAAATGTGTTTTCCATGTTATAGTTTATCAAGTTTGTGAAGTGTGTTTGTCGTTTGACTTACTAGGCACTCAGTAAACAGTAGCTGTTATTACATGTGTACATTCCCATTTAATCTTTATAACCACTCTGGATGGATACTGTTATTAACTCTGTTTTGCAAATGAAGTTTCGAGTTTAATTTTGTCATGGTCAAATTGTAAAGCCAGGATTTGAACTCTTAAATTTAGAGCTCTCCCTTATACCACCATGTGATAGTACCCTGTGAGGCTGAGGGATAATATTTCCAGTATACATATTAGCTGTTGCCATCATTGGTGCTGAAATTCCAAGCCTTTTACATGAGTGGGCTTCCTGAACACATAAGTTGATCAATTAGATGTAAGTTATTTTTTGCTAAGTTTGACTAAAAACAGAATCTTACTAACATAGCTATAGCAGAGGTACATAAAAGGCAAAATCACACATCTGAATTTTGCTTATTATCTTGACCAGGATTTTTTTCTTTAATTTTATTTTTATTAGGATTTTTTTTTTTTAGCTTAAGCAAAATGGTAATAATGGACTTTGATTTCCTGCTATGAATTAAGTACAGGACTATGTTAAATTATATTTGTGGTATTTTAAGAAACTTTGATATCCTTGGCACCAGTTTTTGTGTATTGCCTTTAAGCTCATAGACCCCTAAAATTTCAGTGTTTAGGTTGTAAAATTGCTAGTGTCCAAGTTGAAGCCGCCTGTTTTCTGCCCCCTGCTGGCTGCCATGGCATTCCCCTCTTTGGTGGGCACTTCCCTGTGCTCAGAACCCGGTACAGCCTCTGGGGCCTTCGGTCCTGGTGCCTCCAGGGACAGTGGCATGCAGTAATGCCATTCAGATGGGGTTGTATTTAACTCTTGCCAGTGCCTCTGAAAGTGTCCAGTTATGTCCAGAGCAAGACACAGGTAGTATCAATGATACAGGGGTAGGGTTTTTTTTTTTAAAGATTTTATTTATTTGTTTTTAGAGGGAGGGGAAGGGAGAGGGAATGAGAGGGAGAGAAACATCAATTTGTTGCTGCTCAGCACACCCCCAGCTGGGAACGTGGCCTGCAACCCAGGCATGTGCCCTGAATGGGAACCAAACCAGTGGCCTTTTGGTTTGCAGGATGGTTCTCAATCTGCTGAGCCACACCAGCCAGGGAAAGGGGTAGCTGTTTTTTATTGATACTAATCTTGGAGTGGCTATTAATCACCTGAACTCATCTGCTCTGAGCTTGTGGTTGAGCCTCTCTGGTGGACTTACAGAGCCCTAGTGAGGACAGGGTGTGGTCTTTCCAGGCCTAGGCAAGTGGTGACAGTGATTTGGCAGCTTGGGACCAGGCAGAATCCTCACCTTCAGGGCTTTGACTTGGGAAAGAGTCAACCCAAAAAGCTTTCATCCCTCTAGCTCACTTTAAACTTAAACAACCAAAACCCATGTACAGTTCTGCTGAAGAAGCTTAAAGATTTTATGATTATGTTTACTTAATTGTTTATGAAAATCATTTTATTCTGTTACAGAGTCTAATATCAGAAGCAAGCTTGTTGGTAGTGAGTGGGTATGGGTAATTGTGAAAGATGGGAGAGGAGTGGGTGTGGTGTGGCTATGAAGGATGGGAGTGCTGTTCAGGAGAGGGGACAACCTGAACTGTGGCCTGGCCATTCAGGGGTGGCATATTTGTTTGCTCAGTATTACTTTGGAGACTGGATGTTTCCCAGAATGAGAACTTTTTAAGTTTTCCCAGATAGTCCCTGTGCTATTTTTGGCAGTGCGTCTATTTTTACTTGCAAACACATAGTTTATTGCCTTGTGAGTTAGTGGGAGGAGGCCCCTAGGGATCTTTGAGTAAGCAGTGGTGTCATAGGAAGATAAATGAATTCATAGTAGACCAGGTTCTTCGTGACTGTTAGTAATGCTGTGTATGTGTAGTGTTGGAACGAGTGCCCCAGGGTTGGGAGCTGGTGGAGCCCGAGCCTGTGGCAAGGACTCCAGGTGAATGGCTGACAGGGAGTCCAGTCCTTGAAGGAAACGGGGAGGAGGGCATTTATAAATGGGAAGGGTCTGTCAGTTTAAGGTTTTCCTGAGGAGTGTAAACAGGATTAAATGAGGTGGGGAGATGGGCAGGAAAAGGCAGAGAGGCTCAGAGGCGGGGAGTGGGGGAGAGCCCCTTACAGAGTTGCTGCATGAGCAGCTGACCTGAGGCAGAAATGAGAATGTGTTGAGACTGTCATTGAGTGGAAAGAAGGTTGCAAACCATTGTCTAGGTCTCTTCTATCTTGAAAATCCTTTGTCTTCATGTTCCTAATTAGAGACCATTCGGAAACTTAGGGTTGTAGAGATGCAGTAAATCATCTCCATTGAATCTCTAGGTGATCATATTGCTGGTTTTAAGTGTGTGTGGCGGGGCTAGTAAGTAGTTAGTTAGTGCTTTCCTTCCTTTCTGTCAGGCTACATTGCCTCCCAGTGTCTGCATCTCTTTCTGTAGGACCAAACTTTTAGATTCCTGGCTCCAGTATTTTGGAATTTGAAGGGTTGGGAACTGGGGCTAATGTGAATGAAGGTTATTTACAATAAGTATCACTGGTCAAGACAGGCTATGAATCTGTTTTGTCGAAATGGGCCATCTGATTTCCCTTCGACCTATAATTTTCCAATCTGGGAAAAGTCCCAGTTTTCTTTAGTTATGTGATCAGGTAATAAAACTATCTTTGTTCCATAATTTTCCCTTTGTTAACTGAGTTGTAACTCAGGAATAATAAAAAATACTATATTTAAATGTATCCAGCGAGGCCTTGGCTGGGGTTCTAAGAACAATGCTTGCTTAGTGATACCAGTTAGTCACCCTCAGCTGATGCTGATAGTGATTCATTCAGACTGGCAGGCAACCAGATGATTGTTATATAAACACTCATACTCCTAGTAAATTATTTTTCCTGTGAGGGTGTCATTATAAGTATTTGCCCAGTAGCCTTTTTTGGCAGTTTATTCCTGATGGAGAAAGGGAATTCCTGAAACCCACCAATACATTTCATTTACATTCATAGTATCAATCTCATGCCTTAACCATACCTTTTATTATTGCTTAGGAAAAGTGGAGCTGAAGAAGTCCTTGGAGATTGTTTGGGCTGATCTACCTTATTTCATTTTTTTTTAAATCGTTTTTTAAAAATCTTCACTCGAGCCCCAGCTGGTGTAGCTCAGTGGATTGAGCACAGGCCTGTGAACCCAAGGGTCGCCAGTTCAATTCCCAGCCAGGGCACATGCCTGGGTTGTGGACCAGGTCCCCAGTGGGGGGCACATGAGAGGCAACCACACATTGATGTTTCTTTCCCTCTCCCTCCCTTCCCTTCTCTCTAGAAATAAATAAATAAAATAAAATAGTGAAAATATTAACAATATATCATTCTTTAAAAAAATCTTCACCTGAGGATATGTTTATTGGATTTTTTTGTTTTGTTTTAGAGGTGGGGAGAGAGGTAGGGAGACATTGATATAAGAGAGAAACATCAAAGGGTTGCTTCCCATATGGTCCCTGACTGGGATTTGAATCCATGACATAGGTATGTGCCCTGAGCAGGAATCAAGCCCACAACTTTTTGGTGTATGGGACAACACTCCAACCAACTGAGCCACCTGGCCAGAGCCACCTTGTTTTACTTTTAATGAAAGGTTGTAATTTATTCAAGGTCACACAGCTAGCTCAGGCTAAACTCCAGTTGTCTTAGTGTTTTGTTTTCTTTTTTTAAGTAATGACAGAGCCCCTGGTACCATTACCCTATGTGATTATCAATATATTTCGGATATACACTTAGTTTTAATGATGTGCCCTTGGGAGTTACCTTTGTGTGTCTTTGCAGCAGTCTAACACAAGCAGCTTTCTTAGTCACAGGCTGGAGCATATAGTGAGTTCTTATGGATACATTTGCATTTAGTATTTATTTATTTTAGAAAGATGGGAAGGGAGGGAGAAAGTGGGAGAGAAACATCGATGTGAGAGAGAAACATCAATCGTTTGCCTCTTGCACGCCCCCAACAGGGACCAGCCCACAACCCAGGCATGTCCCCTGACTGGGAATCGAACTGGGGACCCTTTGGTTCCAGGGATGATGCCCAACCCACTGAACCACGCCAGTCAGGACCATATTCGCATTTTAATGACAGGTGGTCTCAGATTTGCTTACTATGAGATCTAAGGGGCTCTCCAAATTCCGTTCTTGCTTCATGTTTTGTTTTATTGACTATCACCCTAGGAAAGTTATTCTGGAGGATTCAGGCATTCTGAGACTTGCCAGCATTGGAGATAGAATTTTGATTTATAAAGGTTTCTCCCTTAAAAGATCAAATGATCAAACAAATATCTGCAAAGACACTTTATATTTCCAATAAAGAAACGAGTGTTTATAGGCACTCACTGGAGAAGAAAGCACTACAGTGGGGTTACAGGTCTTCCTCTGGATTTGAGGGGAGCATGGGTTGTGGAGTAGCAGAGAGGAGATTGGCAGATCAGAGATGCCAGAGACCCCTTCTGTCTGTGTGAGGTGGATCCCGGAGCCTGGCTTCCAGGCAGCCAGCCTGGGGAGTCAGCAGGGGGTGGCTTGTAGACAAAGCGCACACTGAAGAAAGAAGAGGGGTGGGATTGATAGAGCAGATGGAAGAGGAGAGAATCCCTGGCTAAAGATTTGTGGCAAAAGAACAGGGGTACTGGGGATGGGGGAATGGATACGTGAGGAAGGGGAGCTAGCATTTTTATTTTGCTTGGGCTTTGTTAGGGAGGTGGGTGGTGGTAGATGATTTCTTCACTTTCTAAGAACTTGGCACAAGTTTCCTAATTTAATACAAAATGATTACAAAATGTTCTTGAACTAATTTTTCAAATACCCTATCAACATTTTTGTTTTTAAAATTTCCGATTCTCCACTGCTCGGTCTTCTCAGTCCATGTTAAGCTGTCTGTTCTTATATGCTGTTAATAACTTTCTCCGATGAACTTGGCTTTTTCCCTCCACTGGAGGAGTTTCTGTCCTTATTCAGTCTGATTTACAGTAGTACCTCTTTTTTGTTGTTTTATGGTTTCCCCAGTGCTTCTCTTTACCAGTAGGTCATGTAATTAAGGAATCTCCTTACTGTATAGAAGATACGGGCCAATTTAGCAAGTTAGTGGCTTTGCTGGGGCCCAGACCAAGGTTTTCTGATTCCAAGTCTGTATTAGTTTCCTAGGGTTGCCCTAGGAAGTTGGGTGGCTTAAAACAACAGAAATTTGTTTCATCACAGTTTGGAAGGTTAGAAGTCCAACATCAAGGTGTTGGTAGTGCAGTGCTTCTGTCCTAGCTTCTGGTGGCTTCTGGTAATCCTTGGTGTTCCTTGGCTTGTAGACACATCACTCCACTCTCTGCCTCCATCATCACAAGGTGTTCTCCCTGTGTTTGTGTCTACGAGTCTCCTTTTCCTTATAAGGACACCAGTCAATGGATGTGGGATCCACCCTAGTGCAGTATGACTTCATCTTAGCTGAATACATCTGCAAAGGCCCTGTTTCCAAATAAGGTCACGTAACCAGGTGCTAGGGGTGAACAACAACCAAGTCCAGTGTCCTTTCTACTAATGACATAGCTGGAGGTGGGATCATGGAGAACTCAGTGATGGAAGTTACAGCTTGTGGCATTTAACATTTCCATTAAAATAAGAGGTGCTTTCATCCTTTATGGCCAGTCCCGGTTTCCTGTCAGGTCAGAGTAAAGCTTGCTGCTGAGTAGCTCTCCTTCCTCTCAGCAGAGCCTGGGGCACTTGACTGTCACTAATATACCTGTTCTGCCTTAGAGGAGGGTTGGGTGTACCAGTGGGATTCCACCACATAGTGGAACCACATAGGCTGAAACTCTGGCCACTAGATTCGTGTGGAATTGATCTCAGCGGCAAAGCTCTTATCTATTAGTAAGTATTTGGGGGAGGTTTCATTGGTTCTGTCTAGAATACAAGCTGGAAGTAGAATCTGGAACAGACTTCAGGTCTCTAAATTTTTGAATGTTTGACAAAGGATTCGCATGATCTTATTGTTGAGAGTATCTTTTGCAGAATAGCTGAATCTTTGGGGTTTTTTTCACCCACCATTATGTACTGTAATCTCACAACCTTTCCACGATTACCTTTATCCCCAGTGTCCCTTTCCCAAGGTGAAGACATCATCTTAACAGGGCCTGAATTACTAATTTTTTGAAGCCTTTATCCTTTAATAGTTTGAGCTTCAAGAGTTTATTTCTTCAGCTAGACTACAATCTTCCCTTCAGATATTATCCATGTCTGACTGGTTTTTCTCTGGAGTGGTTTGCCTATAATCTTGTTTATGAGAAGGGTCGTTGATTAGGCTGAAGGGGAGATTTCCTTTCCAGATTTTTCAGACTTGGATCTCAGTGTTTACCTTTTGCATTTTGCAGGTGACCGAGCTCAATGAGCCTCTCTCCAACGAAGATCGAAACCTCCTCTCTGTGGCCTACAAGAATGTGGTTGGTGCCAGGCGATCTTCCTGGAGGGTCATCAGCAGCATTGAGCAGAAAACCATGGCTGATGGAAATGAAAAGAAGTTGGAGAAAGTTAAAGCTTACCGGGAGAAGATTGAGAAGGAGCTGGAAACAGTGTGCAATGATGTCCTCGCTCTGCTTGACAAGTTTCTCATCAAGAACTGCAATGATTTCCAGTATGAGAGCAAGGTATTTTACCTGAAAATGAAAGGCGATTACTATCGTTACTTGGCAGAGGTAGCTTCCGGGGAGAAGAAGAACAGTGTGGTCGAAGCATCTGAGGCAGCCTACAAGGAAGCCTTCGAAATCAGCAAAGAGCACATGCAACCAACGCACCCCATCCGGCTGGGCCTGGCCCTCAACTTCTCCGTGTTCTACTACGAGATCCAGAACGCACCGGAGCAGGCCTGCCTCTTAGCCAAACAAGCCTTCGATGATGCCATAGCTGAGCTGGACACACTAAACGAAGATTCCTATAAAGACTCCACGCTCATCATGCAGTTGCTGCGAGACAACCTCACCCTCTGGACGAGCGACCAGCAGGATGAAGAAGCAGGCGAAGGCAACTGAAGAGCCTTAGGATCCCTGGCCCTTCCTTCACCCCCCGCCCCCATCATCACCATTCTTCCTTGCCACAGTCACTAAATATCTAGTGCTACACCTATCTGTATTGGCAGCACAGCTACTCAGTTCTGCTCCCCTGCTCCCTGGGAAGCAGTTTCAGATAAGTCTTCATGGGCGTTGCTGGACTGATGGTTGCTTTGAGCCCACAGGGCTTTCTTTTTCGATTAGAATTGTCCAGACAAGTGTGTTCCGAATGAGGCATTTTACTATGCCTGTTGATAGTTGTGAAATCCAGACGAAAGCAATGGGAAGTTTAGAAAGGAGAATTAGCCAAAACAGGCCGTAATGATATTTAAATGATCCATTTAAAATGAGCTAATAGTGTTTTGTTAATAAGCAGTACATCTTGTGCATGCGAAAATGAATTCACCCCTCCCACCTCTTTCTTCAGCTAATGGAAAACTGTTAAGGGAAGCTGATACAAAGAGAACACTTGCTCCTTTCCATCAGCTTTATAATAAACTGTTAACGTGAGGTTTCAGTAGCGCCTTGTTTTTTGCCTCTTTAAGTTATGATGTGCACAGACCTTCTTTTCAATGCAATGCATCTAAAGTTTTGATACCTGGTAACTTTTTTTTGGCGATTGTTTAAGAATCATGGGTTTATTTTTTGTAACTCTGGCTATTGTCCTTGTGTATCCTGACAGCGCCGTGTGTCAGCCCATGTCAATCCAGATGGGTAATTATCGAAATGCCAGACTTCTAAATTAAATGTTTTGGAATTCAATGGGTAAATAAATGCTGCTTTGGGGATATCTCTAGGTGTATGGTCTTCATTTCCCCTCCTCAAAGAGCTATGTCACAGGTCACCGTTTTGAATTCTGTTTGAGTCTCCCAAACATTGAAGCATTTTACATTTTTCATACAGTAAGTTTTCTTGCCCTCTGATCTCATTACACAGTTTGTAATATATGCATAAGACTCATGCATTTTAATTAGTTTTCTGTGAAGCCAGCCAATATAGTTGCACTTATCCTGATGACAGGAGCTGACCAAATTGCTGCCTTCCGCGTACAGCAGCTCAGTGAAAGGTCAGGTCTGTGTTTACCTTGGGAAGGGAAGAGAAGGGTGATCGGTCCGCCCTAGCGGAAGCTGGTTGATATGGCAGATGCCGAGCTTGTGCCTACCCTCAAATTTTCTTAATACTCTTTCTGTATTAAATGTAATCAAATGTTAATTAGGGACAAAAGTGGATCCCTGAAATAATCTTTACTGACTATTATTAAAGCTTTGAGTATTCTTTAAAATAGAAAGGCAAACCTCTGAGTTTAAAGAGGAAAAAGTTTGAAGAAGGGAGCATGCTAACCCCTTAAGTGTGCTCTCCTTTTCACTACACCCTAAGGCCCCTCCTGGGGCTCACACCACCAGCTGGGCCCTGTCAGGCGGTGTCTCCAGCCCTCACAAGTTTATCACCTTCAGCTCGGTGCCCAGGACCAAACGTGCTTTTTAAGTGGATTGGTTCCGTTACACAAATGTCTTAAATACCTTACTCTTGACTAAAGCTTGATACTAGGCCGGTGAAAATGTCCATGACCCACTTTCTGTCCTTGAGCTTATATTGTGGATGAGCACAACTAAGCATGGACATTTAACCTCTTCATTCTAAATCAGGAATGACCCACGTGTTAATAGTCCTTAAGAAGCCTGTTTGAAGTTGGCCTAATTGCTGTCTAGAATGGTTATTGAGTTTTACTTCAATTGGGTCAGGTATTTTAAAGCTGCAAGCGTTGTGTGGCCAGGACACTTGTCTTTGATAATCACATAGACATTAAAATTGTCCTTCCATTTGAAGTGCTCTTCTGAGGAAAGGCTTTAGGAAAAACACATTTTCATTTCACAGCTGTCTTATAAAAGTTTTGTCCCCACTCTTGGAAAAAGCTGAGGAGCAAAATTCGGGGTCTCTGGAGTTCACACAGCTGGAAAGTCAACAGCTTCTGCTCCACTGATTCAGAATTCTCTGCCCTCGGGGGCTCTGTCAGTGCCTTGCTGCTTGTGCTGCAGACAGCCTTGACAAGCCACAGCCTTGGAGGCTCAGGTCCTTCATTTAAGTGTAGGACTTGTAATACAAGTTTTCTTTTTTTTTTTTTTTTT
>CM052546.1:51827446-51880672 GCA_028533065.1 Trachops cirrhosus | reverse complement strand
AATATAGAGGACACATGGACAAAACTAGGGGGGTTGGAAAGGGAAGGGAGGAGGGGAGGAATGGGTGGGTGGGCTGGAATGGGAATAAAGGATAGAAACTGTACTGAATAATCTAAAATAAAAAAATTAAAAAAAATAAAAGCAGGTCCCTCTGTGCTTAACCTCCATGCCAGTGTGTGTGTTTTTTAAACATTTTATTTATTTTAGAGAGAGGGGAAGGGAGGGAAAAAGAGAGGGAGAGAAACACTGATGTGAGAGAGAAACATCAATCAGCTGCCTCCCACTCAGCCGACTTTGGAGACCCACTGCTTTAGAGCTCTTCTATCTATACCGGGCTGATTAGTGCCCCAAAATTCATAACCACCCAGAACCTCAGATTGTGACCTTATTTGAAAATAGGGTCTTTGCAGATGTAATTATTGAAGATGAGGTCACACGATGAGGTGACCCCTCACCACTGACCAGTGAGTGTCCTTATAAACAGAGAAAACGGAAAAGCAGAGACACAGACCATGGTACAGTAACTTGACTGTCTCTGCAAAGTCCCTATCTCCAAACAAGCTCATGTCCTGAGCTCCTGGAGGTTAGGACTTCAACATATGGGTTTTGGGCCAGTGCCTCAGTTTCCTCCTCTGAAAAATGGGGATAATAATGGTATCTATTAATGGTATCTACCACTTTGGCTTGTTGTGAAGATTAAATGAGATGGTACTCGTTTAAATAGGCACAGAGTAAGTGTTGAATAAACATTAGCTGTTATTATTTGAACATAACCTTATGCCAGGTATTATGCCAAGGACTTTCAATGCAAGTTTTTAAAAAATTTTATTTATTTATTTTAGAGAGATGGAAAGGGAGGGAGAAAGAGAGGGAGAGAAACACTGATGTGTGAAAGACACATCAATTAGTTGCCTTTCTCATGCCCCCAGCCAGAGAGCTGGCCCACAACCCTGATCGGGAATCAAACTGGTGACCCTTTGGTTTACAGGCCAGTGCTCAGTCCACTGAACCACACCAGCCAGGGCTCAATGAAAGTTTTAAATTAATTTTCCTAATAACTTGGTGAGATAGAAATTTTTTTTAAATCCATGTTTCATAATTGAGGAAATGGAATCTCAGCAGGAGGAAGTCACTGGGTCACACAATTACCAGCTGGGAGGTGCAGGCCCAGACTTGAATGCCGGTGCAGTTAGCCATTGCACTAGGCTGCGACCTTTCTTCAGGGATGACCCTGGAGCCCTGCTTCGGCCAAGGGAGCTTGCTGCAGAGGCTGATCAGAACTCAGGGGTCCTGCCTCTAGACTTTGGCCTTTCCGAGCCTGCAGAGGGCCTCTGGGGGAGGGCAGCAGAGAGGGTACACTGAAACCCCCAAGACCAGTCTTCCTACCTCTGACTAAGAAGGCTGGGCAGGGGACCTGAGAGACCATGTCCCATTTACTGTCTCGTGACCCACACTGACTATAGACCAGAATGTTTATAACCAGTCATCGCAATGTTCTTCAATATCTAGAACCTTTGGTTAGGATAAGAGACCTCAGTTAAAACATAATCTTCCCCTTTGACCAATCAATTTTTACTTATCTTCCCACTCACTAACCTTGGTTGATATTATCATGATAAGTAAGAGGAAATGTCTTTTGAATGATTTCATTGACAACAAAGCCTTCTAAGGAAACAGTGTTTCATACATACACACCCTGCTCAGTGGCAAATGCACAGGTACGTGTCTCCTTGGAACACAAGCGACTTTGCAGGGAACCTGCCACCTGTGCAAGAGAGCTTATCTACTCAATTGTGCACACACAGCAAAAACCAAAATAAAAAAAATAACATGGAAACACACACACACACTCTTAGATGACTCTTAAGTTTGGAAGGACAAATACTAAGTGAAAAAAATAAGAATAATAATTTCCATTCACTGAGTGCTCACTGAGTGCTCATGATTAAGTTAAGCACTTTACATATACTCTCACCTGATTGTCATAGTAATTGTGTCAGGTAGACACTGGCGCCCCCTGGTTTCCCACCGGGAGGCTGAGGCTGTGGTGAAGCCCAGGTGCCCCAGGGGTTTGTATGCACATCGAAGTTTGGAAGTCGTGTGGTATGTAGCTTGTCTGAGGTCATACGACCAGTAAACCACAGAAGCAAACTTTGAATGCATCTGTGTTCTGACTAGAACATGTTTGTTCTTACCACTAAGACCTTATCTGTCTGTGTGTCCATGGCAGGGACAGAGAGAAGCACGGATTTAATTTTTATTGAACAGCAGCATGAGACGTCTTCTTCAGCCAGTATCCTCAGCTTAGAAGGAACAGATATTTTTAAAAAATTGTAAAATATACACAGCATTCAATTTACTTATTAACTTATTATTATTATTATTATTTTTAGAGAGAGGAGAAAGGAGGGAGAAAGAGGGAGAGAAACATCAACTGGTTGCCTCTTGCATGTCCCCAAATGGGGACCTGGCCCACAACCCAGGCGTGTGCCCTGACTGGGAATCGAACTGGTGACCTCTTGGTCTACAGGCTGGCACACAGTCCACTGAGACACACCAGCCAGGGCTTATTAAATTATTTTTAAGTGTGCAGTTCAAAGGCATTAAGTACATTCATGGTGTTGTGCAACCATCCCCACTATTTCCAGAACTTTTTAATCATCCCAGACAGAAACTCTGTACCCATTAAACAATTAAATGCCCCACTACGCTCCCTCCCCAACCCCTTGTTAACCACTATTGTAATTTTTGTCTCTATCAATTTGCCTATTCTAGGTACCTCATATAATAATGAATGTTTTCAAGATTCACCCATGTTGTAACATGTATCAGAATTAGAAGGAACAGCTTTAGGATAAATAAAAAGCCAGAAAGATATCTTCCTTTATCAGGCAAAGAGTTCACATGGGGAACATTATCTCAAGTTGTGCTGTAGTCAGCAGACCAAAGAGGTTCAGTGTGGGTTTAGACACAGTCTGGATGAGCGTTCTCTTTCTTTTGTTTAAAAGGTTAAATGGGCCCATAAAATTATATAGGTTTCAAGTGTACAACATTGTAATTCAATAGACAGATGAGCATTCTTGAACCAGTTAGTCGAGTTTTCTCCTGCTCTCCCTTCTTCTCTTTCTCCTCCCAGTGCCTTTCCTTACCTGTGGGATGCCCTTTTCCTTTCCCTCCCCGGTTCCTCCAGGAAATCCCTCTTAGGGCAGGACCCAATGAGAAAGAGTGTGGAACAGTAGACAGTGCCCTGGACCAGGCATCAGGAGACCAGGGTTTCACACTGGCTTTGACCCTGGATAATCGTGGGCCAGTCTCTTTTCTCTGGGCTCATGCTCCTCATTAGTATTGTTATAGGATTGACTTGGCCATCCTTAGGTTTTGTTCCTGTTTTGGCTTTCCGGATTTGAAGCTAGAATCACAGTAAGGTGGCAGTGTCACTTCTTCCACGGGTATTTGCACTGAAACGTGGGACAGAGACTTAGGCAGAGGAAGGGGAAGTGATGGTGGAATGGCAGGCTTCCTTATGTGTCTGGGAGAGGTATTTCCCTGACGTCACACCACCTAGGAAAGTACAGCAAAGGCGGGTCCTGAACCCAGCCCCAGAAACTTGCCAGCTCCTAAACTCAGCCCTGACTCACACTCGAGAGTGTGGTGGAGTCATCCTGGGGAACAGGGCCAGGGCCTCATGCCTGGTTGGTCCGAATCCCTGTAGGCAGCTGGCGTGAATGAGCCTGGATTCCTGGATGTTCCCTGGGATTTTACTAGAGATTAGTGGGCCTAATGGGTCAGAGGAAAGAGTCGCATGGGAAGAATTTGTCACTGAAGAGCAGGAGAGTTGGGGTTTAGTCCTGAGTCTGTTGCTCGCTTGCTAGTTGTGTGACTTGAACAGGTCCCTTCTGAGCATCAGTTGCTTCATATATAACGTGAGGGAGTTGAACTCGGTGTTCTCTTCTACCCGGTGGCTACCTGGACCTCCCAGTCCCTCAGATGCACTCCCATCTCTGTCTGTTCTGGGAATTTGCCCACCTGGGATGCTCTCTCACCCCATTTCCGACCTCACTCACCTGGTGCTCTTCTTCATGGCATGTTGTTCAGTGTCCAGGCTACCCCAATGTGAGAGAGTACTGAGCAGAGTATGGTATGGAGTGATAGGGACTGTGGGAAACTCCAATGTCCCAGTGAAGCCATTCAGGTGTTTTTTAACACATAATGCTAACCAAAAAAGTTGTCGGTGGTTGAATTTGCCCCAGCACCGGGATTTGCAGCTTCTGGCCTATAGACACGTAAGGCCCCTTTTCTCGAAGGAGGCTGTCCTGGCACCTCACATTCCTCTTTTCATAACACATCATTTTGTGGTAATTATTTGTGTGTTACCGACTTTCCCACTAGGCTGTAAATCCATTTGGGCAGGTACAAAACTCTTTTATCCTCAACTCTATTCCTAAACTTATCATGGAACTGGTACATGGTAGGTGCTCAGTAAATATTTATAAAATCAGCAAGTGAGGGGATGATTAATAAGTAATTGTTGAGTGAATTAATATGAGGGTCCTTTGATGACACTGTTGTTTTCATTTCATTCCATTCTCTGGCCCTGAAAAAATTATAGCGCCCGCCTCACAGTTAATGGTTTAAATTCTTTAGACCCCAGTTAGCCCACTTTGTTTGGCTCAGTGTTATGAACTGATTGAGCCCAATTGTTTCCAAACAAAGCCCTTCGGCTCTTTCAGTGGTGTTTTGGTTGGTAAAGGCAATGAGCAGCTCTGGAGTTGTCCACTCCTTTGTTCATCCAGGGAGTCAACGGAAACACCGTACCATCCCACACACTTACTCTCAGATCTTTAAAGACCCTTCGGTGGGAATGCAGACTGGTGAAGCCCCTGTGGAAAATGGTATGGGATTTCCTCAAAAAACTAAAAATGGAACTGCCTTTTGATGCAACAATTCTGCTGCTGGGAATATCCCCTAAGAATCCTGAATCACTAGTTCAAAAGAATTTATGCACCCTTATGTTCATAGCAGCGCTATTTACAATTGCCAAGTGCTGGAAACAGCCTAAGTGCCCATCAGTAAATGACTGGATCAAAAAACTGTGGTACATTTACACAATGGAATACTACACAGCAGAGAGAAGGAACTCCTACCTTTTGCGACTGTGTGGATACAACTGGAGACTATTATGCTAAGTGAAATAAGCCAGTTGGAGAAAGACAAATACATTATGATCTCACCTATAAGAAGAATCTAATGAACAAAATAAACTAATGAGCAAAACAGAACCACAGGCAGGGAAACATGGAGCAGACTGACAGTAACCAGAGGGGAGGGGGAAGGGATAATGGTGGACAGAAGGGGAAGGGACTAGTCAAAGAACATGTATGAATGACGCATGGATATAGCCAACAGTGTGGGGACTGACTGTGGGAGTTGGGGGTGGGGAGGATGGGCAGAGGAGGGCACAGGAGGAAAAATTGGGACGACTGTAATAGAATAACAATAAAATAAGACCCTTCAAATCCATGGTCTTCATTTTTGTAAAACAGGCATAGAAGGCATAGTTATCTTCATTTTATAATGAGAAAAACTGAGACTCAGAGAAGTTAGAGCTGCATAGAGATCTTCATCAACAGAATCTTCACTAGAATATGTGTATTTTAGTCCACCCTCCCATACCGGAGACACGTGTTAATCACTAATGCCCTTTGTTCCACTGAGCTCCAACTCTGCCTCAGAATCCCACCCAACACAATGTTCTAGTTAGTTACCACCAATTAGATGAAAGTTGACACTTGAGATGAAGACTATTGGCCATGTGTAGCTGATGATTCCTTGCTTCTGCTATCAGGCAGTTTTTACAGAAAAAAAAAGGTTAATTTATTTTTCAAGAAGGCCTAAGTCTCACAGATAATCAATACCAGCTTGTTTGACCACCTGGGAACCTCAGTGGTGTTGGTATTATCCTAATCCTGCTGTATCTTCCCTCACACCCCACCGTTTTATTCACCTTTCAGGCTTTCTGATCTTGTCTGTGCTGATCTTGCCTGAAGTATGTTGGGAGAAAGGGAGGCCTCTAGTACCTCAAGGGAGCCACAGAATGGGGCCATCTGACTCCTGGTCATGTCTGTTGTTGACTCCAGTTCTTCACTTCTGCTGACCCTTACCTGCATCTAGTGACTTCAGACCCAGACTAGGCACGGGAGACTGAATGGTCTTGGCAGGGAACTATCTCAGTGCAGTGCTGGGTCTCACCACAAGGAGGCACTGTAGTTTCCTTTGCTTCTGGTTTCCACCTTGGTGGAAAATGTCTGAATTTGCAGACTGTTAACTCAGCAAATAAAAATGTGACTACGTGTGGCTTCACAATTTAAATAGATGATTTAATTGACTGGTGTGTTTCAATTTCTATCAGTTTCAGACAGTTATAAATAATTGTAGCTCCCTGCTGTGCATTTGAAATAATGGCAGTGTGCTACACTAGGACCGGGGCTCTAAGTTCTAACCCTAACCTTACACATATTGATTTTCCAGAACTTTCTGCAATGCCCTAGGTTCCTTCCTATAAGTTGTCTGAAAAAGAGGCAAAATGGAGGCAATAATCTGTTTTTTCCTTCCTTTCTCAAAAGTCTAGGAGCCGCAGGTACCTGTTACCCCTTAAATGGTGTTGCCTTCATTCTGTCTGTTTATTGGCTGAGTAAGTGATTGGTATATGCAAGATACTATCACATATGCAATGAGGCCATGAAAAGGGAGGGCTTGGCCTTCAGGTTGCTCATAAAGCCCTCTGGAGAGCTTTCCAGCCAAAGAGCATAAACGTTCACCTACTGGAGGAATTCAATCACCCCTCCACTCCTTTGCCTCAGCTGCTTGGGGTGACCTGGGTTTCCCCAGTCTCCTTCTCCATTCACATCACTATGCCTTTGCTCATTCTATCTCATTATATCTCTGTCTATGAAATCCTATCCACCCTTCAAAGTCCAGGTCTAAGCTGCTTCCTCCATGAAGTCTTCCTGGAGCTTCCCAGGGTCATGAATCTCTCTCTTTTCTCATAGTTCTTTGCTTCTGATATTATCGCACTCTCTTTGTACTGTACTTATTTGTGTGTGCTTTTGGGTTCAGATCTCTTTGTCCTTTTAAAAACAATTAAATTATACAGGTTCAGTTAAGGCTCTTCAACCTTACTTCCTGTCTCTCCAGAGGTAACTACTATCTTGAAGTTGCCATTTATCATTCCAATATTTATTTTTATACTTTATTTCTACATATGTGTGTATTCTCTTTCTTCCTCTTGATCTCTCTCTCTCTATACACACACATACACACACACAGAGTTTTGGGTGCTTTTAAAATGTATGTAAATAGAAGCATACTGTAAAATTCTTTGCAACATGTTTTTCTCACTCAACATTGTGCTTTTGAGATTTAGCCATGTTGACACCTATTATGGGTATATGATATTCCCTCCTAAAGATAAATTCTCACCCAATGTATAGTTATAGTATTCCTTCCCTTTTAAAAAAATTGCAAGCAGTGCTGTAAGGAACGTTCTCATACCCGTCACTTTGTGCATGATATGTGTAAGAGTTCCTTTAGGGTGGGCACCTACAAGCGGAAGCACTTAAAGCTGTATATGCACACCTCTACCTTTCCTAGGTATGACCAAATTTTATTCAAAGTATTTGTACTAATTTATACTCCCACCAGTAATATAAAAAAAAATCCCACTCCTTCACATCCTTTCTAATACCTGCTGTTTTTAGCCTCTTTTCATATTGACCAACCTGATAGGTTTAAAATAAAATTTTTAATTGTATATTTCCTTTATTTTTTAAAAATATTTTATTGACTATGCTATTACAGTTGTCCTATTATCCCCCTTCATTCTCCTCCACCCTGAACACCCTCTCCCACCCATATTTCCCCCCTTTAGTTCATGTCCATGTGTCATAAGTTCTTTAGTTTCTACATTTCCCATACTATTCTTGCCCCCCTGTCTATTTTCTACCTACCATCCATGCTACTTATTCTTTGTACCTTTCTCCCCTCTCTTCTCCTCCCACTCCCCTGTTGCTAACCCTCCATGTGTTCTCCATTTCTGTGGTTCCATTCCTGTTCTAGTTGTTTGCTTAGTTTCTTCTTGTTTTTGTTTTAGGTACAGTTGTTAATAATTGTGAGTTGAAGCAGAGCATCTTTTTATATGATTATTGGCCCATTGGGTTTCCTCATTTCCTACTACCTTTTCCATCCTATTAGGTCATTGTTTTTATTGAATTATAAGAACTCTTTATATATTCTGGGTGTTTGCTTTTGTGGATGTTCATTGCCTGTCCTCACAAACCTCACAGTTGAATGAAGAGAACAGACAATGGATTGCGATGAGTGCTATGACGAGTTCTTGGGGCTATGAGACATAAAGGGGCATAGGCAGGGCTCTGAAGCCAGATTTTAGAGGGAGTGGGAGGCTTCTTGAAAATGACATTTAATCTGAGATCCACGTAAGGTAGCCAGTTGGGGGACTGAATCTTATCTTCTTTTTATCTCCCCCAAAACTCACTTTTTCCACAAACTACCTTCTACTTAGTGAGCGTTATTTAGTGTTTGTAGAAGTGAAATGGAAGTGAGGTAGAGGAGGGATATGGAGCAGGTACGACCTTATAGTATCTCTCAAATTTTACTCAGTTTAAGAGTGTAGGGCAAATTCAGCTTCCTGTGTGTATGTTTGAGACTTAACAAATTTTAGAATTGAACTAGTCCTAAGAGGGCATTGAATCTAATCTTTCACCCAGTGCTGGAATGCCCAGTATAACATCTTAGGTAGGTGGTTAACCTGCTGTTGCTGTTGAGTCTCCAAGCCTGAGAAGCTCAGTCCTTCATCAGGCATCCCATCTATTTGCAGATTAACTGGTTGTTATAAATCTCTCCTTCGACTGGAGAGATTTATATCTCCTTCTTGTTCTCCATTACTACAGTTTTGTGTGTTTCATAGACATAAAATAATACAGTATGTAGCTCGACTTTGACTTCTCCAACTTTGTTATCCTATTTCAAAATTTTGGTTATATGTGCTCCTTTGCCTTTCTAAGTTTTAGAGTGATCTTATCAATATCTACAAAACAGCTTGCTGAGATTTTGATTGGGATTGTGTTGGATCTACAGATTAGTTTGGGGGAAAATTGACTTTTTAACAATAATGAGTCTTCCAATCCATGAACTCGATATATTTCTCCATTTATTTAGGCCTTTGACCTCTTTCCTCAGTGTGTTGTAGTTTCCAGCAGGCAGATCCTGCACACATTTTGTTAGCTTTGTGCCTTAGCATTTCATTTGTTTGATGCTGTTATAAACAACACTGTAAAAAATTCAATTGGTTCCCTTGCAAGTATATAGAAATACAATTGATTTTTGTATATTGATCTTGTATCCTGTGACTTTGCTAAATGAATTTATTAGTTTAGGAACCTTTTGTAGATTCCATGAAGTTTTGTATGTTAAACATCATGTTGTCTAAGAGTAGAGGCAATTTTTTTCTTCCTTTCCGACCAGTGTGTAGAGCTTCACTCCCTTCTTTCTTCACTTCCCTTCTTTGTTCTCTTCCACCACCTCCTTTTTTCCTCTCCCACCACTCTCATTGTGCTTGCTAGAATAATGTCGAATAGGAGTAGTGAGAATGAACTTTCTTGCCTTTTTTCTGATCCTTGGGGAAAGGTTTAGTCTTCCACCATTAAATAAGTTGTTAGCTGTAGGTTTTTGGCAGATGTCTTTTGTCAGGTTAAAGAAGCTCCTTTCTATTCTTAGTTTGCTTAGAATTTTTTTTATTGTGAATGGATGTTAAATTTTGAAAAATGCTTTTTCTGCATCTACTGAAATCATCATTGGGATGTATCTAGTTTCTGGCTAAAAGAAAGCTGCTGTAAACATTTATGTATTGTTATAAATGATAATACAATAATAAACTGTTTTGTGTACTCCATAAGTGTAAACCTACTTTTGCCTACCTCTGTATGTTGTCTTAGTCTGATTTAGCTGCTATAACAAAGTACTACAGACTTGGTAGTGTATAAAAAAAAGAACTTTATTTCTCAGTTTTAGATGCTGATACATCCAAGATCAAGAAGTCAGCATGACTAAGTTTTGGTGAGGGCTCTCTTCTTGGTTCACAGCTGGCACCTTCTCACTGTGTTCTCTCTTTTTTTTAATTAAAGATTTTATTTATTTTCTTTTAGAGAGAGAGGAAGGGAGAAAGAAAAAGAGGAAGAGAAACATTAATATGCAAAAGATACATTGATTGTTTGCCTCTCTCATGCCCCCAACTAGGGACCTGGCCTGCAACCCAGACATGTGCCCTGACTGGGAATCAAACCAGTGAACTTTTGTTTCACAGGCCGGCACTCAGTCTGCTGAGCCACTTGGTGTTCTTACCTGGTGGAAAGGACTAGGGCTCTTTCTGGAGCCCTTAAAAATTATCTTTTACTTTGAGTATTTTATTAAAGCTGGGGACAGTGAAACAAGGAAGGGCTAAGGACAGAAGAAGCAGCAGGAGAGAGCCTAGGTGGACTGCTTTGGCGCCCTGGAAATGTTATAGGAAAGAAGGGGGCTGAGATGGGGCTGCTGTCAGCTCCCTGGAGAGTCATGAAAAAGGGGGCCTTGGAGGCAGGTTCAGGGGCTTTGAGATGAGCTGCTGCTGTCCATTGCTCCCTTGGTTGCAAGTCTCATGGGGTCTGTTAGAATTTAGGAGATGCACACCTGAGAGGGAAGAAGGGGGGAAGGGAAAACCATGGGTGTGCTCCTGGGATGGGGAGTGTGCTGGAGACTCTTTTATGAGGCACTGGTGCCATTCATGAAGGCTCCATCCTCATGACATGATTATTTCCCCAAAGTCCCACCTGCTAATACCATCACCTTCGGGGGTTAGGATCCAACATATGGATTTCAGGGGGACACATACAGACCATAGCATGCATGTTCATTTCCCTCAAGTAAATACTTAAAAGTGGAATTGTAGGGTCATCGGGTAGATATAGGTTTAACTTTATAAGAAATTGTATGAGTTTATTTTGAGCAGTAATTTTAGAGAAGGCAGAGCATTGGATTAAGAGCTCAGAGACCAAGCCATGACCTTGGACAAGTCACCCTTCCTCTTTGGGTCTCAATTTCCCCTATAAAATGCAGGGGTGAGTTAAATGTCTTAACCCTTTTTCAGCCCAAGAGTCTATTATTCTCAGAGGTTGTGGAAATAAACAACCTGACACATGCCTGATTCAGGAGTTAAAAACTCTCTCTCAAGGCCACTCACCAACAGTTCCCAGGGCTCAAGAAGTCACAAAGAGCCCTCCCATATGTGGACATAGTAACAATGATAATGACAGTTGTAGTTTGAAGAGGCCTTTGCCCCAAAGAGCTCACAGCACTTTCACGTGAACAGTGACTTTGGAGACACTGCAGGAAGTTCTCCCGGCTCAGGTGGTTTCTCAAGGAGTGGGAGTGGGAGATAAGTGGAGAGTGACTCAGGGTCTGTCACACAAAGAGATGAAACTGGGACCTGGGATGACTGCTGGCTGGAGGGCAGAGCAAACATGCCCTCCATCACAAAAGAGGCCCTGCGATGAGATCCACGGTCAAAGCCCGCACCAAAAATCTCACTGTGGCTGCTCCACTCTTTTCAAATAGAACCCAGAAGTGTCTCACCCATCAGCAACTGCAAGGATCAGTTCCTGGTTTTACCTACTTGTCAGAGCCAAACAGAAGTTGGAAGGTCAACCAGCAGGTCTTCCTCAAATCACAGAATCACTCCAAAGACAGAGAGATTTTAGGATTTTGCATTTTGGAACATCACGGTTGTTCCTTCGCTCGCTAAGTGTAGCCAAGTTGGAACTAATGGCTCTTCATCTTAGACTTTAATTCTAGGCTTTGGGGTTGACATGTGTATGTCTATGTGGGCATATATTTGTGGGGGTGCTTACATGTGCGTGGGTACACATGGTTTTGTTTTTGTACATGTTGTATAATGCTTGCGTCAAAGTCAAGCTAAAACATTGGGCTAAGCCCCAGACTTGATTTTTGCATCTTTGTCATCCAAGGTAGTGAGAACGGCATTCCTTTTGTCTCGCTTCCTGGTAGGATTGCCCAAACTTGGAAAAAACTTGTTGAGGGGTTTTCCTAAGACACTTAGAAAATCCAAGGGATCAGGGACACTTGACTGTGAATTAGGACTTTTTCCTCTTGCTCAGATAAAAGATCATTCTTTAGCTGAGTCTCTGCCTTATTGCTTTGTCATAGCATTTTTGGTGTCTCAGCAGGGACAATGACTATTACACATGACGTGTAGGACAGGAAAGCTGTTTCTTAGAAGCCAGTTTTATGGTTCATTTATCTTTACACTTGCAAACATTGCCCGTGCAATCAAGTCCATTTCCTTCACTGTACTTTAAGCCCAGGATAGATAAGAAAGGCAAACAGGAGCCTGAAGACCTGGATCTCAGGCCTAGCTCTCCCACCAACAGTCTCTCCCATCCTCCCTCCTACTATCTGTTGATCTAGTAGGTAATACATACTTATGGTTCATAAAGTACATATGCATATACAGAGGAAGCTTTCCAGTCTTCCAGATTTTCTCCCTGAGGGCAATCACTTTTGCCAGTTTTCTTGTGTACCCAGATATTTTTTAATGCACACGTAAGTAAATATGTACCTACATTCTTCTTCCCTTACCTCCTGTTACTCTAATTTGAGCATACTCCTCTTACATGTTGTTTTGCACACTTTGCTTTATTTTAACTTAACAAAATACCTTTGAGACCAATTGATATCAATATGCTAGAGTTTTCATTTTTTTATGGCTGCATAGGACAATATTATTCTATTAAGGATAAACTATATAAGTAATATACTTAACTAGTCCTTTATAGATGCGCATTTATGTTGCTCTTAATCTTTTCCTATTACAAATAGTGCGGCAATAAATAACTTAGAACAAAGGTCATTTTTTGCCCTTTTGTTAGCCTATCTGGAGCAAAAATATTGAAATTGTTGGGTCAAAGAGTATGTACATGTTTAATTTTTTTAGTAGACTTTATCTTTTAGTGCACTTTTAGGTTTAGAGCAAAATTGAGCTGAAAGTACGGAGAGTTCCCATATATCCCCTTCCATCATTAGGGCTCACTCTTGGCATTGTGCATTGTATGAATTTTGAGAAATGTATAATGACACGTATCTACTATTATACTATCATATGGAATAATTTCACAGCTTTAAATTTTCACCTTCTCTGGGCTCCCCTGTTCATCCCCTTTTCTCTCTAATCTGTGACAAGCACTGATCTTTCTACTTTCTCCACAGTTTTGCCTTTTCCCAATGTCATGTAGTTGAAACTATAAGAGTATGTATAGCCTTTTCAGATTGGCACTTATTAATATATATTTAACATTCTTTCATGTCTTGTTGTGGCTTGATAGCTTATTTATTTTTTATCACAGAGTAATATTTCATTGTCTGGATGTACCACAGTTTATTTATCCATTCGTCTACTGAAAGGATGTCTTGGTTGCTTCCAAATTTTGGAAATTATGGATAAAGCTGCTATGAACATCTGTGTGTAGGCTTTTTGTGTCAACATGTTTTTAATTCCTTTGGGGCACAATTGCTGGATCATCTAGTAGAAGTATGTTTAATTTTGTAAAAAACTGCCAAACTGCCCTCCAAAGTGCCTATACCATTTTGAATTTCCATAGGCAAAAAATGAGAGTTCCTCTTGTTCCACTTCCTTGCCAGCATTTTGGATTTTGGCCATTCTGATAGGTGTGTAGTGATATCTCGTTTTAATTTGTAATTCCCTAATGACACATGATGCTGAACATCTTTTCATATGGTTATTTGCATATCAAAAGATATCCATGTATCTTCTTTGATGAGGTATATGTTCAGATCTTTTTCCTATTTTTAAATTGGGTGCTCATTTTCTTATTGTTAAATTTTAAGAGCTCTTTGTATATTTTAGTTGACAGTTCTCTATCAGCTGTGTCTTTGGCAATTTATCCCCCAGTCTGTGGCTTGTCTTCTCATTCTCTTGATATAATTTTGATAGATGTTCTCAGATTACTTTTTTAGAGGTGGTGCTGATTTATGCCCCCACCAGTGTCGTGTGATAGTACATGTTTTTCTTACAATGAATATATTATCATTTTGTTTATGATCTTTTCCAGTATGGGAGGTAAAAAATAGTATCTCACTGAAGTTTTAATTTGCATTTTTCTTATTAGAGAAAGGTTGGGGTATCTTTTAATATGTTTATGTGCCATTTGTATTTCCTTTTTTAAAAAAGGTTTTATTTATTCATTTTTAGAGAGAGGGGAAGGGAAGGAAGAAGAGAGGGAGAGAAACCTCAGTGTGTGGTTGCTTCTCACACGCCTGCTACTGGGGACCTGGCCCACAACCCAGTCAAGTGCCCTGACAGGGAATTGAACTTGCAACCCCTAGGTTCACAGCCCATGCTCAATCCACTGAGCTACACCAGCCAGGTGTATTTCCTTTTATATGAACTATTTATTTTTTTCTATTGGGGTTGGCTATGGATGTTGAGACTATGGATGAGCAAATCCTGTGGGCTGATTCAGAGCACAGCTCAATATCCTCAACATCTCTCTCTCTCTCTGCTTTTAATTTATATATGCTACTTCTTTTTCTAATCACCACCTAAGGATATGTTTATTGATGAGAAAGAGAAAGAGAGAGAAACATTAACGTGAGAGAGAAACATCAATTAGTTGCCTCCTGTTGGCATGACCGGGGATTGAGTCCACAGCTTAGGTATGTGCCTTGACTGGGGATTGAGCCCACAACCTTTTTTGGTGTATGGCATGATGCTCCAACCAACTGAGCCACCTGGCCAGGGCTATACATGCTTCTTTGACATTTAGAATCATTTACTGCCAGCAGCCTCTATGGAACAAGGTCCTGAAATTTCAGTAACGCTGTTTCTGCTGTTTTTACAAAGGTATTGCTTATTTCATATTTGACACTGACTGTGGTTTCCCGACATGAATCACTCCCTTCCTTCCCAGGGTTGCCACTCCAGGAAGCCCCATTCTTCTTAGTCAGCAACACCTTAAAGTCTTATACATAATCCTTTCACCGATGCATGCCAGCTGTGATCATGAAATAGCACAGTTACTCATCCTTAGAAGTATTTTGAAATTTCCTTTAACTCAATAGTACTGTCACTGTAACAGTGGCATCACCGTGACTTCACAGTATCTGTGATGTCAGGTGTGTCATGCAGGTGGAAAGTGTTACAGACAGGACAGGAAACAGATATCACTCTCAGTTCAGAGCTCTTTCATTTTTCTACCCATCTGTCTATCATCCATCCATCCATCCATTCATCCATCCATCCATCATTCATTCATCCATCCACCCATCCATTCATCTACCCATCCATCCTTTGACTACTTGTATTTTAAGAAGGGTTACAAAATACACACCCATGTTCATAGCAGCATAATTCATAATGGCTAAAAGGTAGAAGCAATCCAAGTGAATAAATTGGTAAACAAAATGTGGCATATACATACAATGGAATTACTCAGCTTTAAAAAGAAGGAAATTCTGACACCTGCTACAACATGGGTGACCTTGAGGACATTGTGCTAAGTGAACTAAGCCAGTCACAAAAGGACACACACTGTATGTATGATCTCACTTACATGAGGCAGAGCAGTGAAAGTCACAGAGACAGGAAATGGAGTGATAGTTGCCACGGGCTGGGTGCAGGTAGGAAGATGGGGAGTTGCTGTTCAATGGGGCATGGTCTTAGTTTTGCAAGGTGAAGGAAGTTCTCTGGATGGATGGTGGTGATAGTTGTACAACAACATGAATGTACTTAATGCCACTGAACTGTAAAAATTCAAAATGGTTAAGATGGTAAATTCTATGTTATGTGTATTTTACCACAATTAAAAAGAACACTGACAGAAAGATTTATTTAGTCAACAGGTATTTATTGAGCTCTGTATATTCCAGGGCATGTGTGCTAGACATTGGAGATAGACTTTCCAAGAAGAAGGACAAAAATCCCTGCTCTCACAGAGGGGAAGGTAGACAATAAACAACTAAGGAAATACATCAGCAACATATTTAAATTTTGTAATGAGCACAGCGAAAGTTATGAAAAGGTGTGGGGCTGTTTTTGTTAGTGGGGTCAGGGAAGGTGGTGGATCTTAACATTTTTTTAGGTCATCAGTCTTTCTGAGGATCTGGTGAAAGCCATGGTTCCTCTCTTGAAGAAAACACAAATCTGATCATAATTGTGCATGCAATTTTATGGAGTCCATGGATGTTCATAACCCATCTCTGAGGGTTCTATCAACCTAAGGTTAGGAATCCATGCTTCATTGGCTCCCCAGTGTTCTGTGGGGTGACTTCAGGATACTTGATATGACATGCAAGGTTCCCTGAGGTCCAGTTCCATCCATAGCTCTGGCCTTACTTCCTGTGTTCTGCTCAGCCATGCCCACTGCAAGCACTTAGCATTCCCTGAATGCGCATACTCTGTGCCCTCGCTTCTCAAAACCTCTCCCAACTGTGTTGCCTCAGGATCTCCTACATTCCCTTAAGATTCAGTGCAAATATCCCCTCTTTTTAAAATTGAGGGATACATGACCAAATATCCCCTCTTAAGGATTATTTCTTTTGCTCCTCTCCCTTAGTGAGCAAAGTTAGGCATGTTCTGCCTTACCTTGCCTCACTGTCAGAATGCCTGTCAAGTTATAACTGTTTATGTTAGTGATTTTAATGCATTTATTTGCCCAGCTAGTACTTATTGAGCCTCTAGTGTATGCCTGCCTCAGTTCTAGGCACAGTGACAGTCAAGAGACACTGACACCACCTTCATGCTTACAGTCTAGTGGGGGCTATAGACATTAAATGTACAGTTATATGACTAAATATGGATTAAAAATGAAGACAAGTGTAGGAAGGATAAGAATAGGGCTGGAGAACAGGGTTCTCAGAGAGCTTTTAGGTGAGGGGTGCAGTGCCAGTCAGGAGACCTCTTGGAAGAAATTTAAGCTGAGACAAAATGATTATGAGACTTAGCCAGGTGAAGAACTGGGGAGAAGGTGTTCTTGCACAGGGAATGGCATGTGCGTGTCGGTTGTATACTTTCTCTGATAGTCTGGGAGGGCTTGGGGTAGAGCTTCTGTCTTTTTTTTGTGCTAGTATGCATTTTCTTCTTTTCCTCTTACTTTATTGAGATGTAATTGACAAAATTGTACATATTTAAGGTATACAGTGTGATGACTTGATATACATGAATACATAGTAAAATGACTGCCACAATGAAGTTAATCAATGCATTGATCATCTCAAATTGTTACCATTTTTTAAAATTTTATTTTATTTTTGATTTTAGAGAGAGGAAAAGGGAAGGAGAAAGAGAGGGAGAGAAAGATCAGTTGGTTGCCTCCCTCACAAACCCCGACCGGGGACTGAACCCGTGACCCAGGTGTGTGCCCTGACCAGGAACCAAACTGGCGACCTTTTGGTTTGTGGGACGACACCCAACTCACTGAACCAAACCAGCCAGGGCACATCATGACCATTTCTTAACATCCAAAAAATATAAAGAACTCATACAATATATGAGGAACTAATGGGCACATGAAAAGGTTCTCAAGATTACTAATCTTCAGGCAAATGCAAATCGAAAGCATAGTGAAATATCACCTTATACCTGTTGGCATGACTATTATTAAAAAAGACAAAACAAATGCTGGCCAGGATGTGGAGAAAAGGGAACCTTGTGCACTTCTTGTGGGAACGTAAATTGATACAGCCACTGTGGGAACAGCAAGGAGGGTGCTCCAAAATGAAAACCAGAGCTACTATACAATCCAGTCATTCTACTTCTGGGGACATGTGCAGAGGAAATGAAGTTCATTTCATGTTCCTCCCATGTTTATTGCGGAGACTGTGTCTCATCCGTGTTCGTAACCACAGTGGCTGGTGTAGAGTGCATACTCTGAAAGAAAGAAAGAAAGAAAGAAAGAAAGAAAGAAGTTCTCAATGTAGAATTATCAGGACCAGTCATAAGATGGGAGAGATTATTCTTTTGATGGCGAAATAAACTCACCTTTTCATTCTCTTCAAGTGACTTGTTGAATAAATTAATGAAAGTCATGAAAACTTTAGGACCTGCCAGGAGGTTAGGGAGAATGTATCTGGTGGGGAATTAGTTTTATTATCTCTGGCTTGTTGCTTTGTGCATTGTTTAAAAAATTGCGGTGAAATTCACATAACATAAAATTAACCGTTTTTAAGAGAAGAATCCAGTGGCATCTAATGCATGAAACTGCCATGTCTATCCCATCCCAAAATGTTTTCACCACCTCAAAAGGAAACCTCACACCCAATAAGCATGGGCGTGGATTTGAAGCTTCCGAAAGGCAGGGACCACATTAGTGCAAAGTGCTAAGGCAAGTTGCAAAGTAGCAGGCTGCTGGTATTTGGGCCGTGGGTGGTTGTCTGGTGGTGTGCAGGGGAGCCTGAGGCAGAACAGCATCCTGGCAGGGTTTGTGTGGTCTTTCCCCTTCCTCACCTGTACCTCATAACCCCACTAAGCCTCCCTCCCCCTCCTTCCCTCCCTCCTTCCCTCCCTCCCTCCCAAAGTGGCTGCTCTGTGGCCTCCAGCATCAGTGCCTGAGAGCATCTCCCAGCCGTCCTCTGAGCTGGGCTTGCCCTGGCCTGGACTGTAGAACCACGTTTATCACGGGCTCACGGTGTGACCTTGGGTGAGTCATGCCTCCTCTCTCAGCCGTCTCTGGTGTGAACTCTGACTGTCTGTTTCCAGATGAGCTGAGCCTCCAGGAAGGGTCAGGGTTTGACGAGCTCCTTGGCAGGGATTCTCTGGTATCTTTCCTCCTGCCTGTCTGAGAAGGGCACCAAATCGCATTATTGGGTGAAGCACAAGGCAAGAAAATAGCTCTTAGTAGGATTCCCTTTCCTAGCCTCAGTTTCTCCCTCCTTAGGGTGGGGTAACAGTGCCCCTGAAGGCTACAGGCTGTGGAGGGGGAGACAGAACTGTGGGTGAGTGGGTGGTCATCCGGTGGTAATCCAATGGCTAAGAGAGCAGTTGTGCTGAACTTTTACCAACAACATCCAACAACTCTCTGTCCTCCCCAGAATGTTCTCCATGGAGACCAAGAACTTGGCTGCTTCCTGGAACCAGTCCGTCCTGCACCCATTTTATATGTGAAGAAGCAAAGTCCACAGAGGGCCTGGGACTGCTCCAAGGGCAGGTGACAGGTGTCTTGAAGCCGCTGGGCGCTTGGCCCCAGGTAGCCTGGTTCTTCAATGAACCACTCCCGCTCTCTGCTCGGGAGTGGCGGGGAGGCAGTTCCGGGGATCCTTTGGATGCCCGCCGCAGGAGCACAGCGGGCCTTTTTGACAGGCGGGCACCACCCCCTGGCCGGCCCCTCCCCGCTGGCAAAGGGCCTTATCTGCCGGCCCGCAGCTGCCCCGCCGGCAGGGGAACGCGCTGCTCGTCCGGTGATTTGCGTCCAGAGCTGCTCCAGAGGTGCTCCCCGACGGCGCAGCGCAGAGGTCTCGCACCGCCGCCTGGCTACCGCGACTTCGCGGGTGCCCTCCTCCGAGGCTGATCATTAACCCGAAGGCCTTGTAAGGAGCGTGTGGCCTCGGCGGTAGGCACACCTCAACGCCGCCGCCATGGAAAATGTCACCTGGAGCCCCGCGACCACTGCGCCTGCTGCATCCCTCGCGCCCCACGAACGCATCCGGAATGCAGCCGACATCTCTGTCATCGTCGTGTATTTCGTGGTGGTGATGGCTGTCGGGCTGTGGGTATGTAGGGGCCCTGGGACACTCGCTGACGGAGCGAGGGCTACTGGGAGGGACAAGAGGGGCACACGGAGGAGCAAAGACCTGGGTGAACTGCGAGGAGGGGCGGGAGGATGGCCTTAAAGGTGTGTGGAGCGAAGTGGAAACGACTTGGAAGTGTTTAAGAGAGGAAGTCAGGGGGCGCGGTGTGAAGTGAAGAGGCAAGAAAGGATGAGCAGAAGTGAGCTGGGCGCTGGCCAGCACAGAAGGCGGACACTCGGGACCCGTGAGCAGAGAAGGAGGGCGGGAGATGGGGACAGGGCAGGAGAGGGCCAGTCCGCAGTTGCAGGGAGGGTTCCCAGGCTTGGTCATCCAGGTGCCGGTGGAAAAGAAACAGCGTGGGTGGGGAAGGGCACAGGCCTCTGCCAGTCGCAGGTGCTGTAGGGCAGCCTACAGAAGGGCACTTTCCGAGTCCCCCTCCTGGGAAAGGCTGGCCGGATGCCTTGTGCCAAGGGATCCCAGGGGCTGGAGTGAGGGAGAGTTGGGAAAGTTGAGCCAAGGAGGAGGAGGAGGAAGTCTGGAGGTGGCCTGGCAAGGGGAAGAGGGAAATGCCGGTGGCTCCCCTTTGGGACTCTGGGGACACACCAAACCAGAGAAACTTGTTCTTAGAAGCCCGAGACATGGAAATTTCACTTATGACAGACTGGCACACCCAACAACCAGAAGAGGTGTTTTAAATGCGCAAAAGTTCCAGCTACTCTGGAAGGCTTTCCTGGAGGGTGGCAGACCAGGAGGAGAGGGGGTGCACATTAACCCTTCCATGGCCACGGACATTTTTTAGGGATAAAATGAAGTTGTTTTGTTTTTAAGTAATTGTAGAAACCAGATGTGACTAAAAGCCTCCCTGACTGTAACAAGGGCTTGGTGTGGCTGGCTCTTTCTCTAAACCCTCAGCTTCCCAGAAGTGTCCAATTAGAAGTTTGGTTCTCAAGTTTAGTAACAGCTTTGACATGGTTTCAGACACGTGACCCAGGATGGCCTGCCTCAGCCTCAGTTTACGCAAGTGTAAAATGGGCGCAATGTTACTTACCCTTATGACTCCCCCAGGTTGTTGTGAGGACCAGCAGAGCTGAGTCTGAAAGTTTATTATGAATCCTAGAAATCTTTAAAAATACTATGATTATTTGTCCTTGAGGGTGTGATTCAGGCCCTGAATTATTTTTTTGTCCTTTTAAGTAAAACGGACAAAAGTGGCCAGCTGGCTAGGACACCTTGACAAAAAGCCATGAGACAGAGAGGGCAAGAATATTAGTCCCCATTTTACAGAAGAGGAGATTGAAGCTCCATGTGGTTGTGATTTTCTGAGGCTGCAATGCATGGAATTATTCCTGGAACTCAGGTCTCTTTTCCAGGGAACCAGGTACTTTGCTGCCTGGCCTGCCTTCCTCCTTCCGCCCCTCCACAGCTTGTAAGAGCTGGAGCCAAGAGGTGAATCCATCATTGTATTGCCGGTTTCCCAGACAATCACCGATAATCTCCATTCCCTTAAGCAATCTCCTTTTATTTAGCCCTACCAGTCCTGATGATTATGGTGTTTACTCTTTTCAAATATCTGCAAATCAGCATCCCTTGTCCTATTAAGTGCTCTTTAGTGAGTCTGCTAGTATCTGTCCACGCTTAATCTTCCTCCTCTGGACCCTGATCATTTAATGTGTTGAATTTCTTCCAGTTTACATTCCTCTTTCTTTCTCTTGGAGTGTCAAGAATGGCTTGGTTCAGGGTCAGGCATGCTGACTCCTGCATGGTCTCTGGGCTGCAGAGATAGAGCGAGCCAGCCCCACTGTGCTTCCTCAACTTCGAAAAGACACAGCTAATGTCCCTCTGTCCCCATCCCCATCTCTTCTAACAGTATTTTGTTCTGTTTTATCCTCTTCCAACACTCCTCATCCAATCATACTGGGGCCTGAGCTTATTCTTCAGTGTACAGTCGACCCTTGAACAACATGGGTTTGAACTCTGTGGGTCCACTTATATGCAGATTTTTTCAATAAATACTAAGTTGACCCTCTGTACCCGGGGGTTTCATATCTGTGGATTCAATTGACCAGGGATAGCAAACAATTTTCGATCCTTGGTTAGGAACTCGCAGACCTAGAGGGCTGACTGTCTGCATTGTTCTGTGCCATTTGTGTAAGGGACTTGAGCTTCTGTGGGTTTGGTATCCACAGGGCTTCTCTGGCCGATCTTTCATGGATATCGAGGGATGACTGTGGGTAAGTGTTTGAGGAGTCAAAAGTTATATGTGGGTTTTCAAGTTCATGGGGGTTGGTACTCCTAACCCCCATGTTGCTCAAGGGTTAACTGTGTGTTTCCATTTTTCTTTCATTACCTCTCACTCAGCTTGTTTCTTGGGGGATTTTGTATGCTTTTAGGCTGATTCTCCTACTTTATTCTTTTTGGAAAATTTCATTAAACTATCCTTAAGCCCTTTATGCCAAGGGTTGTTAACTATGACCCATTGGCCAAATCTGGCTCGCAAACTGTTTTGTGTGGCCCAGAGTTAAGAATGGTTTTGACACTTTTAAGAGGTTGTAAAAAACAAAACAAGAATACACGGTGGATCTCATGTGTATCCCACAGAACATATTTACTATCTGCCTCTTTTTATTCACAGAAAACATTTACTGGCCCCTGCCTTATGTGATCATTTTTTCTTGAGGGTCTAGCTATTTTATTTATTTATTATTTTTTAAAAATATATTTTATTGATTATGCTATTACGGTTTTCCCAATTGTTCCCCCTTTGACCCTCTCTGCCAGGTACCCCTCCTCCCCTCAGCAATGCTCCCCAACTTAGTTCATATCCATGGTCATGTGTATAAGTTCTTTGGCTTCTCTATTTCCTATACTATTCTTAACATCCTCCCCCATCTATTTTGTACCTACCACATATACTTCTTAATCCCTGTAGTTTCCCCCCGCCATTCTCCCCCTTCCCCCTTTCTGCTGATAACTCTCCATGTGATCTCCATTTCTATGATTCTGTTCCTGTTGTAATTGTTTGCTTAGTTTGTTTTTGTTTTGGTTTTTTTAAATTCAGTTGTTGATAGTTGTGAGTTTGTTGTCATTTTACTGTTCACAGTTTTGATCCTCTTCTTTTTCTTAAATAAGTCCCTTTAACATTTCATATAATAAGGGCTTTGTGATGATAAACTCCTTTAGCTTTATCTTGTCTGGGAAGCACTTTGTCTGCCCTTCCATTCTAAATGATAGCTTTGCTGGATAGAGTAATCTACGTTGTAGGTCCTTGCTTTTCATAACTTTGAATATTTCTTGCCAGTCCCTTCTTGTCTGCAAAGTTTCTTTTGAGAAATCAGCTGACAGTCTTATGAGAACTCCCTGTGTAGGTAACTCTCTTCTCTTGCTGCTTTCAAGATTCTCTCTTTATCTTTTACCTTTGGCATTTTAATTATGACGTATTTTGGTGTGGCCCTCTTTGGGTCCAATTTGTTTGGGACTGTCTGTGCTTCCTGGACTTGTATGTCTATTTCCTTTGCCAAATTAGGGAAATTTTCTTTCATTATTTTTTCAAATAAGTGTTCAATTTCTTACTTTTCCTCTACTCCTTCTGGCCCCCCTATGATATGGATGTTGGCATGTCTGGAGATGCCCCACGGTCTTCTCAGTCTCTCCTCATTTTTTTGAATTCTTGTTTCTTCATTCTGTACTGCTCGACTGTTTATTTCTTCTTTATGTTCCAACTCATTAATATGAACTCTGGCTTCCTTCCCTTCACTGTTGGTTGTGGATTTTTCTTTATTTCACTTAGTGTAGCCTTTATCTCTTCCCTTATGTGTTTGCCATACTCACTGAGTTCTCGGAGCATCCTGATCACCAGTGTTTTGAACTCTGCATCTGGTAGGTTGGCTATCTCCGTTTCACTTAGTTCTTTTTCTGGAGTTTTTTTTTTTCTTTTTTAAAGATTTATTTATTTATTTTTAGACAGAGAGAAGAGAGGGAGAGAGGGAGAAAAACATCAATGTGTGGTTGCTTCTTCCTACTGGGGACCGGGCCTGCAACCCAGGCATGTGCCCTGACTAGGAACCCAACTGGTGATCCTTTGGTTCACAGTCTGGTACTCAATTCACTGAGCCACACCAGCCAGGGCTTTTTCTGGAGTTTGATCTGTTCCTTCATTTGGGCCATATTTCTTTGTCTCCTCAATTTGGCAACTTCCCTGTGTTTGTTTCTGTGTGTTAGGTAGAGCTGCTTTGACTCCTTGTCTTGACCCACCTGTTACATGTAAGGGGTGGTGCCTTAAGTATTCACCAGGGTGGGGCAACCCTCTTCCTTCACTGCTTTGTGGCACTGTATGTGGGGGAGGGGTCAGAGAGGGAAAAATGCTGCTTTTTTGGCTCTTGCCCTGTTTCCAGTCACTTCCCCCACTTCCCGTGTGTGACTGATGCCCTTCTTGCTACTGCCCTGGTGCTGAATCCCAGAGTGGGTGGGTTTGTGGACATTCTAAGACCGTGTGGGTCCTTTAAATGGACTCTCCTGAGGGACTGGCAGTTTCTTCTGCCTTCCCACCCCCCACTGGTTTTTAACAACCAGAAGTTATGAGGCTTTATTTCTCTATGCTGGCACCCTGGGCTGCGCAGTCTGGCCTGGGGCTGGGATTGCTTGCTCCCCAGGTGTCCCCCCGGTTTTTATCTACCACACATGAATGTGGGACTGCCTGTTCTGCTGGCCACCTTGCTGCCACCACAGCACATCCTCTCTGCCTCGGCTCCCTGTCTCTGCCCCTCCAACCCGTCTGGATGAATATTTCTTCTTAAATCCTTGGTTGTTGGGCTTCCATAAGGTTCAATTTTCTGGCAGTTTTAGTTGCTTTTTGTTTTGAGGTTAGTTGTGATCCTTCTTATGGTTGTTCGAGGAGGTGAAGTGTGTCTATGCCTCCATCTTGGCCAGAAGTCCTTATATGATCATTTGCACTAATAGCATCCTTGGATGCCTGAGTAGCAATGGCCATTGGGGAGCCCAACATTTCCATTTTCAGAGGAGGGTCAGAGAGGGTGACCAGAAGTCATTCAGATGAATCAGCATCAGAGCTGGGACTAGAACTCAGGTCTTAACATTCCACAGGCAATGCTCTTTGCATTATCTCACGTTTCATCCTTCCTAAGACACAATTTTATTTCTGGGATTATCCTCTCCAGGGTTCTTACCACCACTTGCATTGCTGTGGCAGTGTCCTGGGGGTGCTGAATTCCATCTTTTCTTACATATTTTCACAAAGTGAGGGTCTACAGTTTATCTTCATCCTATGCTTGAATCTCTTCTTTAAGCCATTTGACAAAATCATCTTGACAGGGTACCAACACTTCACTAGAATACTTGTAGCAAAAACTCTTCCCTGTGGCCCTTTTTCCACCTCTGGACATCTCTGACAGTGAGGAAATTCTTTTTTGTTCTGAGCTCAGATCTGATGTCTTAGAGTTTCTCCCACTGTGTCTGGCTGTGCCTTAAGTTGGCCACACTGAGTGAGTCTGTCCCACTCAGAAGAGTCTGTCAGAAGGTTATAGGCCACACCTGAGTCTTCCCTTCTCTAGGCCCAACATCTCCAGTTTCTTAATCTTCAAAGGTCTGAAAAATATTCCTTTTGCTCAATGATATTTTTATTCCATTGAGAAAAAAAATATGTGGGTCAATAATTGCACTTCTTTGGCTCCTGCTCCTTGCAGTAGTGAAATCATTCTCTTCTAGCTGCAGGGTCCACAGGCAAATTTAATGCCATAAATTACAGAGTGAGGTCTGGAATCTTAGAGTTTTCCTTTGAGCATCCGGTGCTCATGGAGATAGTGTGTTTCTGTTTGAAGGGAGTGAACAGCGGGGAGAAAGGAGTCAGTGTACTTGAGCTGCCATGCATGCCCCAGGAAGCACCTACTGAATGCTGCTGACAGACTGCAGAATGCCTGCCTAGGATGGGGTGGGGGTGGAGGGGGGTGTTGCTCATTTCCATAAAGTGTTAAGGGTGGGTGAAGGGGAAAGAATGGAGCTGGAGAGAATTGTGAGTCTAGTACATTTAACTTTTTACTGAAGTGCACCATGCACATGACATTATATTAAACATTATGGGGGGTTAAATATTTGTAAAATGATTACCACAATCAAACTAAGGAACACATGCATTACCTCACATGGTTAGTCTATCTGTCTATCTATTGATCTATTGATCTATCTATCTATCTATTTTGGTGTGTTGAGAACACTTAAGATTTACTCTTTTGGCCAGTTTAACTGCACCATGTAGTGTTATGAACTACAGTCACCACGCTGGACATCAGATCTCCAGAAATTAGTCATCTTATAACTGAAACTTTGTAGCTTTGACCAACACCTCTCCATTTCCCTCACTCCCCGGCTTCTGGTAATGAATATGTATATCAGAACATCACATTGTACACCTTAAATATATACAATTCTTATTGTTAAAATGCCTCGATAAAGCTGGGAAGAAAATTCATAATATAATATAAAGTAAAAAGGATGATAAAAGAAGTATATGAGGTATAGATGAAGTTGTCTAGATGTTCACAGGAGAGAGAGCTTATGTCTGTTCAGGGAGGGGAGGAGAAGGTTCTTAGGGGGCAGGTCGGGTGAGGCTTCATGGTGAAGGTGGTGTTTGGAGAGTCCTCAAAGGGTGGTTATGCAGGGCCTGTGCTTTTGGGAAGGAGGGGGTGAATATTCTAGAGAGGAAAAGGCTGGATATAGGTATAGCTCTCCTCACCTTTTATCCATCCCCAGCATGGCTCCTGAATTCTTCCAACTCCCCACTCTAGCTTCTGGCCTCATATTCGTCCTCTATGCTCTTCGTGTCAAAGGCCAGCTTGGAAATGTTATGCGTGGATTCCAACTCCACTCTTCCTGTCCCTCCAACACTGCCTGGGGGGTATCAACATTCTTCAACTTCAGAATGATCTTCAGAATGGTCTTTTCCTGGCCAGCTGCTGGAGTCTGAATTCTTGGGACTTATTTCTGTTTCAGTCTTAGCTACCTTGTCTGCTCCTTGGTTCTGCTGGTTTTTTTGCTGTTCCCAGAAAAACCACAACAGTGGTCCCAAGTGTATGTCCTACGGGAGTGAGGACCCTGCCAGGAGTCCAGAAATATTTGAGCTGTGCTCTCCCTGGCACTGCCTTGCACAGAGGGGCGTGCACCAAATCTACATTGATTGTATGGATGCATGAATGGTCCTGTTCCCTGAAGGACTAATTCTACTCATCTTTGCAGACTGAGGACGCAGCAATGTGCTATCTGTAGCAGACATGTTTGCTGAATGAATGGTGGGTTCCTAAGTGCTTGAAATGTCACCATCAGAGGTTAATGCCTTTGGACCAGTGATACTCTTCAGCCTCAGAGGTCACCTGTGAAAACATAAATACCTCTGACAGGGCTGTTATCATCCATTGGCATTTTTAGGGAGATTAGCAAGCTTCGGCTAAGGGAAGGCCATTGACACAGAGAAAGCAAAGGGAAAGGAGGCCAGGGCAGAGATAGTGTCCTCCTTTATTGCTAGAGGCCTGGGCCTGGGCCTGGGCCTGAGCTGGACCAGGAAGTACCTGAAGGTTCAGAGGCAACATTCCAAGGAGCTGTGAGAGGGGCGTGGTGGTCATGTATTGAAAATGCATGTCATTCTCCTCTCATCAACCTTCAGTGGCTCTCTACTGCCTACAGAATAAAGCCTATACTTTTTAGCCTGGCATTTGAGGGCCTGTGGTCTGTCCTCACTTCTGCCCACTCTCCCCATCCATACACCTTAACCAGGTCCATCAGATGACATTATTCACCTTTCCCTCCTAGTCACAGTGGTGCGGCTCTACCTCTGGGTCATCATCGTGCTGCTCCTGAAGTCTGAAATGTCCTTTCCTTCTTTTTGCTGACTAGCAAATGCCCCTCTTTCTTCAAGACTTGCTGAATGCTGCCCTCTCTGTGAATCCTTTCCTGACACACCAATGAGAAGGAATCTCCTCCTTCCTCTGTATTCATGATAATAATTATTTTGTGGTATTCAGAATAGATTGAAAAGTAATGTTTCTAGCAAGCTCCTACTACATTCCTAAAGAGGATAGTTTTGAATTGAGTTTGAATGTTTAGTCTTTCATGTAATATTTAGTATGATTGCTGTGCATTCCTTTGGTTCCTTCCTTCCTTCTTTCCTCCCTCCCCCCTTCCTTTTCTTCAGCATTATTGAGATATACTACACATACTGAGTGGTGCTTTTAAGAACTGTAATGTTTTACCAGGCACTTTGAGTATGCTTGTAAAAAAGCCGTAAACATTTCCATTTCCCCTTGCAGAGAGATTCAGGTGGAGTGACTTGTTCAAAGCCACACCATAAGCTCACTGCAGAGTTAGCGTTTAAACTTTGTGGGCCTCAGTCTCCTAGTTGGTCATATGTTGGTCCCTGCCTGCTCCATCTGAGCACACTGGCGCTCCAGGGTGGCACGTGAAGTGGGGAGAAGGAAGTGAGAGTATAGGGGGAGGTGTGCCCTTCTGGCTGGCAAGGTCACTCTGTTCTAGTTTTCTATTAAACTTTTGACCCTTTCCTCCTCAGGCTATGTTTTCCACTAATCGTGGGACCGTTGGAGGCTTCTTCCTGGCAGGACGGAGTATGGTCTGGTGGCCGGTAAGTTTTTTCTGAAATACTGTTTGCTTAACTATGATATTCCCTGTAGGAGGCCACATTCTTTTTGGGTTGGGGCAACGGTGATTCCTCTTTCCTGCCTTAGATCCTGGTAATTGGTCTCTGGCTCACCAGGTCTCCTGGGCACCCTTACTGTCTTCTGATAAGGGAATAGCCTTAAAAGATGTTTGGAATCCTTCAAGAGATAGAGGAAGAGAATGCACACGTGGGCAGGGAAGAAAAACAAAAAGAGCACACAGACCAAGGAAAGTTGGGACAAATTGGAGCTTCCACTTCTGTATCTATAAAATGCGGATGGTAAGATTTACCTTCCAGGAGTGTTATGAGATGTGGACACCTCTTATGAGGTGGAAACTCAATAAACAGCTACTTGCTACCTTTTTGCTACTTTAAGTCCCATGGAAGAAAGACATTATCTGTCCTACTGTGGGAGCCTAATGCAGAGCCTGATGCACGGGAGGCTCTCGGGACATACTTGTTGAAAGGATAGAAGAGGGGCTCCTACTGTTCCCAACTACTATTTTCTCCGTCTCTTAGTGGATTTTGGATTTTGTCTATTTAAGAGCCACTTTCCCTGACACTTATATGAGGACAGAACTATCCCAATCAAAGGACATGTGCATGGACCAAAGAGAAACTGGGAGGTCCCTTCCATCCTACAGCACAGGGCTCTGGTTGGTTTATCAGTTCAGCCCAATGACCGTTTCCATCCAGAGTTCTCACCCAAACGACTGGTTGACCAAATTGGCTAAATCATGTAATTCCTTGGGCTTAGGATACAAGTAAGCCTGATTGGTGAAAAAGTGGGTAATGAAGCATAAATACAATAAGAAGAGGCTGATTGGAGGAAGAGAAATGAGAAAGTAAAGCAAGTAAAGTCACTGTCATGCATAGCACAGAGAAAAGTTACGAGGGCAATATGCTGCATTTGGGCTTTGGTTTGTTGTTTTGAGATGAATTTTAAACACTGGGTTCTTCACAATTGCTTGGATAACCCGTGAAGTCATTTTTGCTTTATCCTTAAGGTGGCCAAGAATACTGGGCAGAGGCTGATTTCCTTGGTGGGTCCCTCATGATGGTCTCCTCTGACACTGTGTGTGGGGAGAGGGACACATATTCCGATGCCTCCTGTCTGTTCTTTGTCAGGGCTTTTGTGTTCTCATGCTTTGGACTTTGGTGTTTTCCTAAAAGCTGGTGTTGAATAGGCAGCTCAGATCACAAAGTGCAAGACAAGGCTGGGATAGTCCCTCTAGGACTGTGTGGTCCAATATGGTAGCCATTAATCACATTGGCTACTTAGACTGAAATTAAAATTAGATAACATTAAACTTCCCCCCCCAAACCACACTAGCCATATTTCAAGTGCTTAATAGCTGCATATTGGACAGTGTAGATCTAGAACATTTCCATCATTGTAGAAAGTTCTATTATACCATCTATAGATGGTGCTACTCTCCAGGTTTCAGAGCCAAGCCTGGCTTTAAATCTTAGTGGACTGGAGATTTGCTGAATTAGATAGCTAAATAAGACCTTGAAGTTTACTCTAGTTGTTTTGAAAACAGTGCATCCCCACCCCATCTAATGTTTCAGTGTTCCCTACAGTAAGCCTGCTAAGTGCTCATCCAGGCTTTTCCCCCTTTCAACCCCTTCCCCCATGATGACACAAAATTTATATCTCTTCATGTAAAAATTCTAGTGCTGATTTAATAGGGATAGGATCTTAGCTTCCAGTCTCTGGGTCTTGGGGAAGTCAATGAGCGGGGAAGCATGGGGCAGAACTACCCTTATGTAGCCTGCATTTGGTCTAGGCCTGGGAACACCTCACACCTCAACCAGCAATGATGCCTCTCTTCCTGATAGTGCCCAGGTGTGGGTCGGGTTGAGAGTTGTTTGGTAAGAGGAATTAGCCCCACCCAAAGCAGGCAGGGTTCAGTGGTTCAAATGGGGTTTTCGGTGAGTGGTTTTCCTTACTCATGTCTAGAATTGAATTATTCTAACCAACAGAGAAACATCGCATCATTCTTTTGTGCAGAAGCCACTGCTTCCTTGATGAGGCTGTAATTCAACGTTTCTTAATTTGCATCTAAGACGTCACAGGATTGTAGCAATGGTTTCTAAACCTGCCCAGGTATCAGGATCACCTGGGTGTGCTTTCTAAAGATACAGATTCCTGGGCTGCACTCCAGACCTACTTCAAAAACAAAACAAAACAAACAACAAACACCTTAGAAGAGGGTCCTAAGAATCTGCATTTTTAAAAGCTTCCTAGATATTTTTGATGATTGGGCAGGTTTGATAATCACTGGTTTAGGTAGACTCTTTTCTATCTGGTCAGACTTACTGAAACAGTATCATCTGTCAGGGATGCTGGGAAAGGAGATTCTTAAATGGGGAACAGTGACCTCTAAGTCTCTCTTGACTCTAGAATTTTCTAGAATACTCTAGAAAGTAGAATGAGCATGGGCTTTGACATCAGAATATCTGACCTGATACATGTACTCATTGTGTGATTTTGGGCAGATTGCTGAACTTCCCTGAGCTTCAATTTCTATCTCTATACAATAGCAGAATAATACCTGTTTTGGAGGGTTCGTATCAGGATGAAATGAGACAATGCATGTGTAGCACTCAGCACTGTGCTTGGCAAGTGCTCAATAAATGGAAATGTCATGATGTGGAAGAAAGGCCAGGAGTGCCCAGGAGACCCCGCCAGCTGGCATTTGCCTGGTGCACAGCATTTAGTAGTGCACAGTCGATGGAAGTTGGCATTTACATGAGGTTATTGTGGCCGCTTCGTTTAAATTCAACTTTCAGATTGACTGTGTGACTAAATGAACATGATTTATGTGTATATTATTTAAACCACTGTAAATAATCAATTCCAGCTATGCACTGACCGTGTTTTAACATCTTTGAAATTGGCTTGTGTGTTATTATCAATAGTGGCCTGCATGTTGAAGTAGCAAGGTGTTTTTCTTTCTTTATACTACATGGCATGTCTTATAATAGCCAGTGAAGGACGATTATATTCTCAAGTACAGGTTTTAAAAAATGTGTTCACTACAATCTATAGGTGCTGCAGAAACGCCTCAGGGGCTGCCCTTTTCCTCTTTCCCAGCAACTCAACATTTATTTATTTTATAAAAAGGAAATCTACTAAAATTTTGTTTGAGAACAAGGTTCTGCTAACTTACAAAGTTCAAAAACTGCTAGTTTAGAAGACCAATAAGCGTGGTGATTTCTATTCTAAAATTTAAAATGGTTGAAAAACGTTATTGTGTTACATGAAAGGAAAACATGGTGTGCAAGAAAGTGCAAATGTAAGTGCTTCCTCTCCAAAATCGAAAAATACTGTAAACTGTGTTAAACCTATACTTCTAAGTTTCCTTTGGCATCAAATTACAAAGGCAGTTCAAGTCTGTCTGTTGGCCCGGAAGTTCATAACCAATACCAGTTCTCAAATGTGATGGCCCAAGGAGAACCTCACAGGGCCACAGCGCTTCTGGAGCTGACATCTCTCTCAGCCTCTTGACTGAGGCAAAAACCCTCCAGGGGACCCTTTGCCCCCTTCATCTGCCTTTGCTCCCTACTTTGTGCTTTAGGAGGAGTGAGCAACCAGAGGAGTTCTGGAAAGAGAGTTGAAGGGGATTTTAGGAAGGGAGAACTTGAGTTGACCTTCGTTGATACACCCTAGACCTGGGGAGTTTGGGTAGTCACCCATGAAAAAAGCAGGAGGGAATCAGAGTTTGTAAAGTCTGAAAAGAGATTGGACAGAGGAGAGGCCAGCTGGGGACATTCCTGGGGGCCTTGGGGACTTGGAAAGGAGCGGTTGTAACCTGTTCCTTAAAAGTTAATAAGGCCTATTGAGAGAAACAGCTGGTGCCTAGGCCTGGGGATAGAAGGGAGGGACAACTGGAGAGGAGGAGCAAGGACTCCAGGGCTGGGTTACAAGAGGAGTCAGCTTGTACAGGGAGCCAGCCAGGTAGGCCCACGGTGACTCAGCCTGAGTCAAGCTGAGGCCAGCCAAGCCAACTGAGTGACACGAAACTGTGAAGCTATACCTTTTGTGACAGTGGGGGCTGGATTGTGGCCCAGGATCCCCCTTTTCAGTGGCACTGTGGTTTGGCACCTTTAACAAACAGCTGCTTGTGTGCTGTGTTGTAATGGTTATTTGGGGGATGTGAGAGACGTGAAAGCAGAATGCGAGCTTGAAAGGGGAAATTTCCCACTCTTTGGCTAGTGGTATCAGAAACTGCCCAGAGAGGCAGGGCCTCGGGTACACAGCCCAGTGGAGGACTCTGGTTTTGGAGGAGAGCTGAATAATGTGTACCAGAGGCAGCTCCATAGGACTGGTAGGTACAAGGGGGCTGAGCCAACCCTTCCACAACCCCTTCAACACATAAGTCAACTCTCCAAAGGCAGTGGGGACCTCACAGGAACCAAAGGACGTGGGTTGCCCCAGCTTTGTGACATTGGGCTACTCTGGGTCTCAGAGAGTCTCTTCTGTAATGGGAGACAGATTGAGGATCTCAAAGAGTCTCCCAGGAATAAAATTCTGATTCCATACCACAGAGGAAGGGATAAACACGAGGGGAATAGGTGTGGGCATGCTGGTCAATTCATCACCAGTGAAGGTCTTGAAAATGGAATGCGTGTGTGTCTCCCAATCGCCACAGTTTTGGTCCTTCCTTTCTTATCAGAGAATCATCATAGAGGAGAGTATCAAAGTGGTTTAGGGCAAGGGTTGAAAACTTCTCTGTAAAGGACCAGATTGTAAATATTTTTGGAGGCTATGTGATTTCTATCACAACTACTCAACTCTGTGGCTAGCATGAAAGCAGCCATAATAATACATAAGTGGATAGGTGTGGCTATGTTCCAATAAAACTTTATTTATAAAAACATGTGGATGGCCAGATTTGGCCCGAACACCATCATTTGTTGACCCCTTGTTTAGTCCTGGGCTCTGAAGTCAGGCTTCTTGGGTTTGAATCCAGACTTTCTGCCCCTCACAAGCTGTCACCCTGGATGAGTTACTAAACAGCTCTGTGCTTTACATTTGTTATCTCTGTGACAGGGATAATAGTACTACCTACTTGAAGTTGTAAGGACACATGTGTCTCAGAACAGTGCCTGGCATATAGTAAACTCTGGGTTAGCTCTTGTTCATCTTTTTTCAACTGGAATTTTTTAAAGGACTGTCAAATCACCTATCTGATCGAATCCTCAGTGATCCAGCAAGAATGATGATTAACCCCATGGATTGCCCAAGTTCACATAAGATAATGCCAGAGCTAGGACTCTCCTTGTTTTTCTGGTTATTCAGGTCTCTCTCTTTATCCTTTGAGATGGAAATCTATGAGATCAATAGGTATGGCCTAAAGGTTTATCTGAAAACCAAGAAATTCCTTCATTTAGGGCTGACCAGAGACCCTGATGGAATTTTCTCCAAGGGAAGAGGACAGCTTCTCACATTTCTTTAACTCTCTTGAATAAAATGTATCTGATCGTATCTTTAAGTCTCTAAAACCTAATGATCTGGTTGAAGCTCAGCCATGTAGGATGCTACCAGAGAGGCCACTGGGTGTTCTGGAAGAGCCTCTCGGGCCTAAGACCTCGGTGGGAACTCATGAAGGAGGGGGAAGAACGGGAATAAGGTGAAATGACACAGAAGAGGCAGAGAGCTCACCAAGGGAACAAGGCTCAGGAAGGCATAAGACAGAAGACCGACACATACTTGGCCTTCATGAGCCTGGGTAGAGGTGAATGCCAAGTCCAGGTCTGATTGCTCTGTTCCTGCTCTGATTGCTTTCCACTTGCATGAAGCTGTGTGTCCTTCCCTTTACCCCAGGGCCAAGCCTGTGTTTTTCTTAATCTCTCTCCTTTTAAAAATCTCTCCCAACGCCTAGTCCAGGGCCTTGCATCGAGTAGGTACGAGACAAACATGTTCTGAAATAAATGGGAGGGAGACTAGGGACTTGTCCCCCGACCCTCATGCTGGACCCGTTGTTGATATCACCTGTAACAGTTTGCATTCCGTTTTCGGGTGCAGCGGCCACACAGCACATAGGCAGTGGTAAGAACTCGGGAGGTTAGGAGGGTACTGGGTCCACGTGAAAGCCAGCCCCCAGCAGTGCTCCCCATCTCTGCTCCTATGTACAGAGAAAGTTTTTCCTTCAGTTTTTTTCCCCATGGTAGTAAAACTGGAAATGCAAGCCTGGTCCGAATCAGAGTGCCCAATTTCAGCCTCCATTGAACCCCTTGGTAGAGTCTGGCATGGCCATACTTCTTCACTACCTAAAATATTTGACTTTTTTTTCAGTTCAAGTCAAGCTTTTGCAAAGCTTATCAGTTGCCATAGATATGTGTCTCTTTTGGTTAATCAGCCAGTTGCTGCCTTGCTCTCGAATGACGTATTCCCTCTAGGCTCCGCCTTTTCCTCTTCTTCTATTGTATCACCTCCTCCTCTTTCTTCTCTTCTCATTCCTTCTCCTCCTCTTTCTCCCCTCCTCCTCTTCCCCTCATCCTTTCTCTTTCCTTCCCTCCCTTGCTCTGCCCTTTTGTCCCTCCTTCCTTCTTTCTATGATGGAGTCATTTCCCTTCCATTCCTTATGGCTTAGACTCCTTGTCAGAGCCTCTCTAATTAATACACAGCCATCACCACCCCATGTTCTCTTTGTGTTCCTAGGCAACAGCTGACTGGTGTGGAGCCAAGCTCCTGTCACCTAGTTAGTACCTAAGCTCCCGCCTTCTCCTTTCCCTCTGGCTGCCCTCCCATTATCTTCCAAAACATCAGTCAGCACTTCCAAAGAAAGAGAGAGCAAAAAGTAAATTACAGCCACACTCTGCTTGACGAGGTGAATATGTTCTGAGAAATGCGTCATCAGGCGATTTTGTCGTGCGAACATCATACAGTGCACGTACACAAACCTAGATGGTATAGCTTACCACATGCCGAAATTGTATGCTGTAGTCTAATTGCTCCTAGGCTATGAGCCAGTGCAGCATGCCACTGTATGAATACAGCAGGCAATTGTAACACAACAGTCTGGATTGGTGTATCTAAACATAGAGAAGGCATATAAAAATAGAGTGTAAAAGATAAAAAATGCTACACCTGTATAGGACACTTACTGGGAATGGAGCTCGTAGGGCTGGACGTTGCTCTGGGTCAGTCAGTGAGTGAGCGGTGAGTGAATGTGGAGGCCTCGGACATTGCTGCACACCGCTGTAACTTCATAAACACTGTGCACTTCGGCTACACCAAATTAATAAAATGACACAAGGTTAAATCAGCGCAGGAGAAAATGATGCAATCAAGAGAGAAGGCAAACAGAAGATGTATGATGTGGCTGCCGGCATACCACGGCATACTGTTCTACAGCAAAGCTTTTTCATGAGTAGAAAAAATACACTCTGAAATAATGATAAAAAGTATAGTGTAGTAAATACATAAATAGTAACAGCTATTATTATTTCGTTAAGTATTATATACTGTACATAATTGTATGAACTATACTTTTATACAACTGCAGTGCACTGGGTTTGTTTATACCAGCATCGCCACAAACATGCGAGTAATGCATCAAGCTATGACATTAAGACAGCTACAACGTCACTAGGCAATAGGAATTTTTCAGCTCCATTACTGCTATAATCTTATGGGACCACCAAGGTCTATGCTGTCCATCATTGATTGAACACCATTATGCAGTGCATGAATGTGTAAGAAATATTTCTAGTTGGTTGAAGTCAGGAGAGTGCTGAAGCTACTGGCTAAGATGACGTCTTTGGATTTTTCGTGTTGGAAATGCATCTAGGCTTTCACCGTCTACCATTGGCGAGGGCATCTTGAGTTGGCTGAAGCTCTATGTATCTTCTGGGGTAAACTTTGTATTAGGGAGGTGATTTAGAGTTGGAGTTAAGAGCATGGACTCTGGAGCCAGGCTGCCTTGGTTTGAACTTTCAGAGTCACCCATTCCTAGCTGTGTGATTTAGCCTCTCTGTGGCTTAGTTTTCTCAGATGGCACCCACCTCGTAGAGTTGTTCTGAAGAATAAATTAGTTAATATGTGTAAATCTATTAGAACAGTAGATAGTTAGCACTTCATTCTATGTGTACATGTTGATTATCTACTATGTGCCACAATCTGTTAGGTGCTGATGTGTGTGTTTGTGTGTGTGTGAGTGACAGGTGTTCTTATAAAATATATCAAAAATTATAGATAATGGTAAATGTGAAGCAGGAAATGTATTTGAGTCATGGATGAGAGGGAAGGGTTCTTTTTTGACCTATGGAAGACGGTCAGGGAAGGCCTTACTGAGGGCTAAGCATTTAGACCAAGACTGCAGAACCAGGAGGAGGCAGTCAGGTGAAGATTGTGGGAAGAGCAATCTAACCAGAAGGAAGAGAGGGTCAGAGACCTGGGGTGAGAAGGAGTTTGGGATACTTGAGGAACTGGAAGGGGGCCAGTGTGGGGGAGAGAGGGTGCATATCGATCAGGTGCCCCAGGTTGTTGATGATTGCAAAGATGAGCTCATCAGAATTGCTAAGAAGGATGGTCTCCAGCCTCCTTGACCTATAAATGCCAACAGAAACCCTTATCTGCCTTTTATGTAAATAACCTGTGGGAAAATACCAGCTTTGGCAGTGGTGTCCTGATTTCCTGTCTTTTTGGTTCTTGGACCAAGGAGAGGTGTTGGTGAAGATAATGAGTGAAAGGCGCCCATTGTCCAGGTGGGGACATGAGCTGATACAGAGTAAACAGAGATTATGATGAGTCTGGAGTGAGGCCTGTGTCTAAATACTTACCAGAGTCCTGGAAATAAAATCATCTGAATATACAAGCCCCACCTTCTTCTTTGTCCCAATCCAGGAAGTGTGATTCCCTGAGAAATGGCAAGGGTCAAACTTCTCCCATAGGAAGATACCTTAGGAAGGGGCTAAAAAATGTTAACTCAGATTAAAGACCAGCTCCCCAGAGGAGAAGGGAGGAATCTGAAATATGAGCGTGATGCAGACATGCTCAAGCTCTTCCTGAGTTTACAGGGAGAGAGTTGGGGCCCTGACTGGACTGTGCCCCTTCATGGGAGTTCAGAGGAGGATGTCTGGGGAGGGATGAAAATCAGCACGGTGCCTGTGGCCTCTCCTTCGGATCCTTGGATGTCGGTCACGTCGGGCTGCAAGGCTTTGTGAAAATCATGTCACTTCTCTGGTCCTCAGTTTTCTCACCTGTAAAATTCAGATGAGAATAACAGCCTCACAGGCTGTGTGAGATTGAAATAAGAGGAGGTGAAGGAAGTGTCCAGCCCCAGACTTGGCTTCAAGGAGGCTCTGTAATAGTTAGTCACCCTCTGTCCCTTTCTTAAAAGGGGAGAGAGAGCTGCAAGCAGAAGCCATCTCTAGAGCTCCAGACATTCTGGGTATTATATGACCTGTGAAGCAAGAAAGCAGTTTTCTGAAACTAGCTGAGTGCATTTGCCATTTGAACTGTGAGGATCTTGCTCCCTCCAAGAGAAAATGAGCATTCTGACTTTTCAGGGAAATTCAGGGCACTCTATACAAGGATGGGCTGTGTAAAAGCAGCATCATCAATATTTCTTCAGCATCACATGCCCATGTGGGGCAAAACTTTCTTGAAAGGTTTTCATATTGTCACGGCATTAAAGCTTGTATATGTTTATAATGGAGGAAGCTGAGGGTCAAGGCAGTAACGTGATTGGCTCACAGTTACATGATTTGCTCTGGCAGAACCAAGGTCAGAACCAGGTCACAAGCCTCGTTATGTACTTAGAAGGAGGGGAAGAAGAGGGGGTCCACACCATTAATTACGTTTTCAAGTGTGATGCAGGGTGTTTTTGTCAAATCCATTGGCAGCCTCTGGCTGTGCAGCTGGGAAGACACACATGTCTGCTGTCCGCCGACTTAGGCAATTCTCGACTCTTGGGTTAGTGGTCCTGAGTGTGCACGTGCTATCTTACCTTCCTGAGTGTATGGAAGTAAAAACAAAATTAGTGTGTAAACTTGAATCACTTTTTTTCCTTTGGGCTCTTGTTTTGTTTCCCTTTGAAAATGAAAGGTTGACCTTAATCATTTTGAAGATAATTCTAACATCAGAGGTCTGGGCTAGATGTCTAATTTCTATTTCCTATTTGCAGGATGGTGCTCAAACCACTGCGATACACCAGCCAGGGCTCAATGACATTTTCAAGTCTTTTTCTACATCCCCCACCCCCAAATAAACAGATAACTTCCCTGCATGCTTTATTCTTAGTCTTTTTGCTTTCTGTCTTGTGACATTATGTTATTTTCCAGTTACAATGCTCTCACATCTCTTGGGTTTGGTTAATCCAGCTCCTCTTGCACAGAGAAAGCAAAACCACCTTGATACTTACTTGTCATGGTTTCTTGAGCCCCCTTAGTGGATGAGGAAGGCTTGGAAAGAAGTGTCAGAAGCAAGATCAAGCTTTAGATGATCTTTTAGATGGGGAAATTTTAGATGAAGTCTACAATTCTGTACTCAGAAGGAACGTGGGAGAAAATTACAGAGAAGAACATGTCACTGGGTGACTCCCTGGTTGGGACATCATTCCCAAATGGGCATAAACCTGGGTGAGAGTTTGGGAAATCAGAGTGATGAAAGCATTGTTAATGAGTTCCAGTGAGAGGAAGGGTGTGGGAGAGCAGGTGGTAAAGCAAAGGTGTCTGTATTAGCTTGCATGGGCTGCTGTAACAAAATATCACAGACTGGGTGGCTTAAACAACAGAAAGGCATTTTGTTTCATAGTTCTGGAGGCTATAAATCCAAAATCAAGGTGCTCTCAGGGCAGGTTTCTGGCGAGACCTGTCTTCCTGGCTGATAGATGGCTGCCTTGTCTCTTGGCACTCACATGACCTCTTCTCTGTGCACACTTGGACCAGTCCTACCAGATTAGGGACCCACCCTTATGACCTAATTAAACCTTAATTACTCCAATAAAGACCCTATCTCCAAGACCCTAAAGACCCTAGTCACATGGGCGATTAGGGTTTCAACATTCAAATTTTGGGGGGAACATAATTCAGACCAAAATAGTGTTCACCATAGGTCTTGTAAATTGTCTTTGAGGGTGAACTGAATGTCCTCTTGGGGGAGAGAAAGGGCACTGATTGAGGGCCAGCTGAGTGTCATCATTACTGATTCATGATCTCATTTGACTCCTGCACAAAGACTGTCATAAGAGCAGACTGAAGCTCGCAGATGTTATGATCACTCAGATAGTGAGATCAAGAAAGCCTACCAACTTTAATTTAGAAGCTCACACTACCATATCACTGGAGGGGATTTTAACTGAAACCTCGCTGAATTCCTAGGGACTATGACTTTAAACTTGGAGCTGCCAAAGAGGTTGCTTGGCAAGTCCATTTGGGTCTGGGAGAATCTCTGAACAGGGAAGTGATGTGATTGGAGTTGTGCTTTGGGGACATAACTGGTCATGTGGGTGGGGGGTGACTGGAGATCATCTAGATACCCAATGCCATGGTCCTGTTGAGAAATAATGACAGCCAGCAAGGGCAGTATAAAGAGTGTTAGATTCCCATGACATTTTGAAGGTAGGCAGGGTTTGGTAAATGATTGAGTGCAGGTCATGGGGCAAAGGGAGGGAGTCCAGGATGAGGCCAAGGTGAGCAACTGGGAGGATATCAGTGCTCCTTATAGAAATGAACTGAACCTGGACCCCATTCATGTGGTGCCCCCAAAGCTCTCCTGGCCTCCAGTTCATCAGGTGGAATGTGAGGAGGTACCTCAGAAAAGCCTACAACAGTTTAGAGTCTAACACTCCCTTTGGGGGGATGTTGGAGAGGACTTCTTGAATTTAAGGTTAATCTAATGTAGTTAATCATTGCTGGTAATTATGACCTTAATAGTATATTAGGCTTAATAATTTATTAAGTGAGAGATGATAAGTGAAAAGGCATGGGTCAGGACAGGCAGGTTACATGGATAAGGGAATTTTGATGAAAAATGGACTGTTATCCCCATCAAGCTTTGAGGAGAAAAAAGTAGATCTCTAAACAGCCTGCTTTCCTCCCAGTTTCTCCTTCTTCTCCTCTATCTCCTTCTTTTTCTTTCTTCTCTCCTCCTCCTGCTCTTTCTTCTTGAAGCACACAAAGCATTTTAATGTTTATGTTATAAGGAAGACAAGATGCAGTCTGGGCCAATAGAACTTTTCACACCATGAGAATTCTACTAATAGAGGTGATGGTAATTTACTTCTTTGGCAAAATTTACTGGGTCCAATTCTTTTAACAAAGGCAAGCATGTCTACATTATACAACACACTTTAAAGTACAGATGACCAAAGATTAAAATTCTTTATATATATATTATTTATATATTTATATATAAATATATATATTATTTATTTATTTGTTTATTAGAGAGGGGAAGGGAGGGAGAAAGAGAGGGAGAGAAACATCAATGTGTGGTTGCCTCCCATGTGCCCTGCACTGGGGACCTGGCCTACAACCCAGGCATGTGCTCTCCTGACTGGGAATCAAACCAGTGACCCTTTGGTTCGAAGCCTGTGCTCAATCCACTGAGCTACACCAGCCAGGGCAAAGATTAAAACTCTTAAGTGGCAATAATCAAAGTATGCAGTTTCCCTTTCCTAATGAATAGTGTTCACCCAGTCACTCAAGTACCAAATCTAGGAGTTACCCTTGATTACTCTCTCATTTCCCTTGTTGATCCATCAACAAGGCCCCTTAACTGTTTCTATAACAGACCCTCATCTCTACAATTGTCTTTTTCTCTATGTTACCACCCAAGACCAAGTCACTGTTCTCGTTCATCCAGATGCAGCAACAGCCTCACATCTGGTTTCTCTTTTGTCCCTTGTCCCCAACACTACACTTTCCACATGCTTGAGAGCAATCTTTAAAAGCAAATTAGATTCTGTCCTTGCTCTGCCTGAAACCCTACAGTGCCTTCCCATCACGCTTGCAATAAAATCTATACTTCTTATCTTATCCTGGCTTGCTAGGACCTATGCGATGTATCCCCACCCAGCTTCCAGCCTCACCTCACACCCCCCTTCTCCTTGCTCACCACACTTCAGACACTCTGACCTTCGACCTTCACCTTCCTCTTGCTTCTCAACCATGAGGACCTTCCCACTCAGGGGGTCTTTGCTTTGCTGGAATGCCTTCCCTCTGCTCTCAGTATAGTTGGCTTCTTTTATCATTCTGATCTCAGCTTAGAGGTTAAGCCCCATGGAGGGAACTTTCCCCGACTCTCCAAGCTAAAGTAGTTTCTCTATCACACCTTCTCTCTCTTCTTCCCAATACTTGCCACTCTCTCATCTTTTTTTTTTGGCTTATTTATTTATGTTTCCTCTGTTAGAATATAAACTTCTGGACTGTAGGGATTTTTTTTGCCTGTGTTATTCATAGCAGAATCCCAAGTGTCTGGAACAGTGTTTGATACATTGAATAAATGTATAGCGTGAATGAAGGAAGGAAGGCATTTATACCACTACTTCCTCCTCATTCTAGAGACCTCCTTTCAGCCTGGCCTTCAGGGATCTCCTTCTCTGACTTGGCTCTAAGCACCCAACTGTCTTATATTGGGTGTAGGGTCTGGTGCAGTTAGGACAGCTTTTACTGGAGTGACTTGTGTTTGGGGAAATACGTGTTTTGTTCCAGACTTGGAACCTCTTAGGGATAAACAAATAACTACAAGCCTCCCCCCGATTCACTTAGCAAGAATTGAGATAATTATACTATTTTGGTATTTATCAAATGCTGCCATCCCTTCTGCTCCTGGGTATGAAAGGGCTCTAGAACTTCCTGGAGTTCTCTTGAGCCTCAGATGCAGTTGAGTTGATGGCACAGTATCATGACTGGTCTGTGCAAGCTCTTCATCTTGTTTCACCTGGTATTTTCCCTTCCAGGTTTTTCCTTTTTGGTATTTAGTATAAGTTCTTCCAATCTGTCTTCTGACTTGTGTATTGAGACATATTGAAAAATGCAATGTTTTGTGCATTTGTCTCTGGGTCTCTGGGATCTTTGTAAAAATAAAAATAGTGTATCAATTAGATAATAATAATAATTATTATTATTATTAATATCATCCCTTGTTTCTTGGGAGCACATGGAATCACAGGATTTAACAGCTAGGAGTCACTTGGATATCACTGGCTCCGCTGCCTCCCTTCTCTGACAGGCGATGGGACTGAGGCCAAGAGGCTTCCTTTCAAGTGGTTCCTTTATCAAACCGTCCCCATTTACTGGGAACCTATAGTCATCAAGGTCCCAAGCCAGGAGTGCTGGACGACAACAGAGACGATTGGCATAGGCCCTGCTCCTGAGTCCGCAGCTTCTTGGGAGACTTCTAGGAGAGGCCTGGTAGGCTGGCCGTGGGGCTTCCCATGTCTCTTACACTTCGGTGCATTGGGTTCACAAAGGACTCACAGATGATCTGATTCAGGAATACAGCCTGCTGGCTCTTCCTTAATTCTTTCCTTTTCCTCTTCAGTATTATTACCCAAGTCCCCGCAGTCACCTTCAGAACCAGCAGTCCTGACAGACTCCAGCACAGTCAAGTTCCTGGCCTTCTGCTCTTTCTTATCCTTCTCTTGGCTGACATGTCTCTTCTCTCTTTGGTTCACCCCTGAGTGTCCTGAAGGAGCATAGAGTCCTCACCCTACTTTATCTTTGTGTTTCCAGATTGGAGCTTCTCTCTTCGCCAGCAACATCGGAAGTGGCCACTTCGTGGGGCTGGCCGGGACGGGAGCAGCTGCAGGCATCGCCATTGGGGGCTTTGAATGGAATGTGAGTAACATCAGAGACACTGTGGAAGGAGCTTTAGCAGTCTGCCAGTTCAACCTGTGCTCAGAGGTAGATGCTGTAGATGTTAGGGAACCTCTTCTGGCCACCCCGGGACGCAGGTGAAGGAGGGGCCCCAGGATGCCGCTCTCCTTCTACTAGAGTAGTGTGAGAAAACCACTGATGTTAGAGCAATAGCGTTTCTTTCTTCTCTTAACAAGCCAGGCACTCCTCTGCCCTTTCAGCCTTATTGGAGGTTTGGAAATGCTTATCACCAGATTTCCATTTCGATAATTATTTATTTTTTAAAAGGTCTCTAAATGGTAGTTTACTTTTTGTAAACCAGAGAAGAGGAAAAATAGCTGCGAGGTCACTGGACAGTTGTGTGGGGTCCCCTCCATCATTGCTCAGCTACCATGCCCGTGGGCCCTGCCCACCCTGACGGCCTCCTAGGGAGTTGTCCTCAGAGCCTGAAGAGAAACCGCTGGGCGATTGTTCTCCAGTCGCTGGGGGTCCTCCAGGCAGCATGATCTGACTCCATTTCTTTTTCGGTTTTAGGCCCTGATTTTTGTGGTTGTGCTGGGCTGGTTGTTTGTCCCTATTTACATCAAGGCTGGGGTAAGTATCTGTTGTTCCATCTACTGCAGACTGATGGACACACACACAGACACACATAAGTGCTTGTCCCCCTGAAAGGCAGAAGAGACTTTTCAGGATAAATGGCAGAGAAAGCATGAGCCGTGGCTTGCTTTTCCAGGTTATAAAGTTCCTGATTGCTTCTAGTGACTTTAAATGGATCCACTGAGTCACGGCTTGCTCTTCCTGAACAATCTTGCTCTGTTCAGAGCCCTCTGAAGCATCATGGCCTCTTATGCTGGGTGTGTATTTACAAGGCACTGCCCTGCATTTGCTTATGATATAAAACCATGTGCCTCTGCCCCTGGAAGGGTCATATTTGCCCTTCTTTTGTGTACATCAGCAGGTTTCTTTGCTGAGCATGCAACTGGTACTCAACTATCAAATGCATGCTCCAGCTCTCAGAGAAAGCTCTGTGACCTTTTACCTAAGGCAGCTTTAGTATCCTCGCTTCAGTGAGATATAATGAGTAACTCCCACGTGGCAGTCTACTGAAAGCAATATGGAAGAAACACAGGGCAGATTCTGCAACTTCTGGAGGCTGTTGGTGACACGTGTCTGATCCCAGGAGACAACAGGCTCTGGGTTGAGGGAACAAGACAGAGTGTGGTTGACACTTGCAGAAAGGAACTGGGAGCACAGTTGAGCAGGCCTGCAGGCACACTCCGTGGTGAGGGCTGCGTGCAAGGCAGGGTGAAGCTCGCTGCCAGCCTGGCCACCTTGTTCAGTGTATTGAAAAGCTGCTACTGTTGTTATCCTTGCGTGCAGGTGGCGCCACATATAGGAATATGGATCTATCCACCCCCTCCTCCTCCAGGGCAAAGATCTGCCATCTTGGTTATGTGCAACCATGTATTTATTTTAAAACATGTTAATAAGGTACCTTCTACGTCCTGGGATAACACGCAGCTACCTCTGCAGTAAGGCATGTGGGACTGAGAGGAGCAAATGGCTTGAGTATGGCCGCCTGGACACGTCACAGACTTCTCTGACCAACAGGGGTTAAGCCTCGGGCACCCTGGTAGATGGCACTCTTCTGCTTGCTCTGGGCCTTCTGGCCACTCCGGCTGCAGTGACCTCCCTTCCATCCCGTGCAGGTGGTGACGATGCCAGAGTACCTGAGGAAGCGATTTGGAGGCAAGCGGATCCAGATCTACCTCTCCATTCTGTCCCTGTTGCTCTATATCTTCACCAAGATCTCGGTGAGTCCACTGTCCAGCAAGGCTGGGCACTGGCACCCCACCAAGGGGCAGCGCTATACTTTTCTATTAATTTGGTCCCTTAAGCCTTCTGGCTCCTTAGGGTAAAGTCCTATTTCATGCATCAAGGAGCCAACACATGCAACTCCTTATCCTCTACCACGGGGAAGGTCAAAAACATAAACAGGTTCAAGAAGGTGCAGGGAAAACTGTTCTTAATCGAAGATTTAAAGGGAGTCAGGGATGTCTGAGGGCTGGCCCCAAACTTAGATGTGGCCGTGGCTTTTTGCCCTCTCAGGGTCAGAATCTGGCTTCTGGTGACGTTTCTGATGCACTCAAACACGAGCAGTCAGTGACCATCTCAAGAGAGATTCTCCCTCTTCCTTTACGGATGAAGGAACAAAAACCCTGGGCGTGGAAAGTACCTGCTCAGGATCCTGAATCAGGAATAGGACCCAGACCTCTGGCTCCAGCTCCCTGTCCTTTTCACTGTGCAAGACTTCTTCTATATGCTTGGAACCAGCCCCTGGAGCTCTAGTCACTAACCGTCTGGGGGATTCCAACTCTCTCTGAACTCATCCCCCGGGGCTGCTCCCCCTCTCATTTAGCCCAGCCCTCCAATCCTCCTCCCTCTGGCAACCATCAGTCTGTTCTCTATGAGTCTGTTTCCATTTTGTTTGTTCATTTATTTGTTCTTTAGATTCCACATGTAAGGTCAATATATGGTAATTGTCTTTTGCTGTCTGACATTTCACTTCGCATAAGACCCTCCAGGTCCATCCATGCTGTTGCAAATGGTAAGATTTCACTCTTTTCTGTGGCTGAGTAATATTCCATTGTGTATATGTACCATAGCTTCCTTATTGACTTGTCTGTTGATGGGCGCTTGGGTTGCTTCCATATCTTGGTTACTGTAAATACTGCAATGAACATAGGGATGCACATATTCTTTCGAAGTAGTGTTTTGGGTTTCTTCAAATATATACCCAGAAGTGGAATCGCTGGGTTATAAGGCAGTTCTATTTTTAATTTTCTGAGGAACCTCCATACTGTTTTCCACTGTGGAGTCACCTATCTGCATTCCCACCAACAGTGCACAAGGGGTCCCTTTTCTTCACGGGGTTGTCTGTTTTTTTTGCTGTTGAGTTGAAAGTGTTTTTATGTATTGTGGGCAGTAGACCCTTATCAGGTGTATGATTTGCACATATTTTCTTTCATTCTGTAGTCTGTCTTTTCACTTTCTTGTTCGTGTCCTTTGATGCATGAAGGTTTTAATCTTGAAGTTTATTTTATCTACTTTTACTTTTGTTGCGCATGCTTATGTGGTCATTGAATTCATCAATTCTGTGACACCAAAAAAATCCATTAACAAAGCTGGGGTCATGAAGATTGACTCTTATGTTTGCTCCTTAGAGTTTTATAGTCTTAGCTCTCACATTAGGTCTTTGATTCATTTTGAGTTAATTTTTTGCATATGATGTGAGGTAGGGGTGCAACTTTATCCTTTTGCATGTGGATATCCAGTTCTACCAGCCCCATTTTTGAAGTCTATCATCCCCATCGAAAGGACTTGCATGTACGTTTTTTACACAAATCACTGAAAACCTGTTCTCACCCTTAGGGCAATAGGGCTTTGTCTTGGAGTTGGGACTGATGCCCAGGGTTGCTGCTCCCTCCCTGCCCAGTTTCCTGCTTCAAACTTTTGCTCCTGCCCTGCTTGGTGTCTTTGTGCTTTCCCTGCCAGTGTGATGATTCCACCCTCTTCACTCTTTCCTTCCCTTCTTCGGGATTAGTTTTTAGTTATCGTCCTATTTTATAAGAGACCAATGTGCAGAGACCGCACTGTGAAGTACTAGGAGGGGGTAGAGAAATCAGTCTTCCTGAGGGTGAAGGGCAGCAATGCAAGAGGAGGAAAAAAAATGTAAGCAGGGAGGGTGGGGAGGTCACCCTGAATTTGTGGGAAGTCGGTAAAGGAACAGTTCCTGGGTTCAGCTTGTGAGGTGGGACCTGTTTAGTGAACACAGAGGGAATGGCACTTGGACTCCCCTTCTCAGGAGCAAGACTTGTCCAAGTCCACAGTTCAAACAGGCGAAAGTCTGTGGACTGCCGTTGCCATGGAAAGAGCACTTTTTGTCCTCAAAGCTGGTACAGGGGTAGTCATACAAATAAATGAAGAGCTCAGCCTCGCTCCCTGCCTTCCCCACCACCTCACTTACTGCTTGGGTTACTGATTGAACCTCCCTGGACGTGGGCACGCTCAGGTAGCTGAGAGGCAGCCTCCTTCAGCTCAGGTCCTGATGGTGCCCACTGAGGGTAGCAGCTTTCTCGGAGTTCTGCTTTTAAATAGTACTTGGCGTAGGCTGCTCCCTCTCCCTGTAATTTCTGGGGCTCCTTACTGGAGGCCTGGCCCTGGGTCCTGCCTGCTCTACCTGCTTCCCAGAGGCAGCAGTCCGCTAAGTAACATACAAGAAGGATGATACCTGCCCTTTATTCAGTGCCAGTTTCTACTTAGCCTCCAGTAGGGGACTTGCTTACTCTCTTTCCATTTCTCATAAGAGTGTTGCATGGGTAGGGGTTTTAATTTTATTTTCCATTTCCTGGAAGAGAAAACTGAGTCTCAGAGAAGTTAGGTTCTTTGTCCCAAATCACACAGCTGGTGCATGGCAAAGCCAGGACTGACTCTTGGGTGTCTTCAGTCCCAAAGTCTGTGTTCCCCACACAGTTCTCCTCTGTGCTTGCACGGAATGAAGGCATAGGATGAAAGGACGGGGTAGACTATCTTGCCCTAAGTCTACGCTCTCATTTTACCAATAGGGAAACTGAGGTCCCGACTGGGGAAGGGACTTTGTGGGGTTAAACAGGAGCAGTACTAGGATGAGAAGCAGGAACTCTTGATACTGAATCTAAACCTTTTGACATTATGTAACCTCTGCCCCTACTCCTTGCCTTTTAAGTCTTTCAGTTTTTAGTACAGAGTAGGTAAAAATTGAAGACCTCAGGAAAAATTAAGATAGCCAGTTAAATGACCTTTCAATATAAAAGAGTTTCTGAGAGGCCTGTGAGGAGATAACATCAGCTGAAGGAGGGGTGTTTAGATACCAGGGAAGGGAAGGGAAGGGTCAGATAGGCAAGGCTTTGTCTTTATAAATTTCTCTGACTTTAGGTTCAGCATGGGTCATAGAGCCCATGGGTCAAATTGATCTTTGAAAGGTTTATGCTGATGTCAACCTGCCAGACACAGATTAAAATACACAGGAGTTCAGGGTTCATGGACAAAAAATAAAAATTGTTAGTTAACAGAGTAAGGCAGTCAAGTATTTACATTGCACATAAATGTTAATCAGTTTCATTGTGTGTGTGGAGAGGCACGGATAATTTGTGATGGGTGAGAAGAGTGGCCTTGTGGGATCCATGTTGAGACGGTGAATAACCAGGGACCTGCTAGGAAGGCTTGGGGAGGATGTGGGGATCCAGTGGGCATATAATCAATGGCAGAGAAAACCAAAAGGTATGTCAGGCCCAGATGTGACCCAGGCCACTGAGCAGCGGTGCTGGGGGGTCGTGACTGTGGCTGCTATCTTGTGGTCACATCCTTCTGGGTGCTGAGGCCCACACTTTATTATTCCTCCATGTGCTCCTCTGAGTTTCATTGACTCTGCCGAGAACCCTGCCCCGCCGAGTTCTGAGAATCACTTTGTTCTGCCCAGATCAGGGGATCACACGTCGTATTCAAAGGTGCACAGTCACTTGAGATAAAGCCTCAGATTTTATGGATTACACGTGACGACCGATGTCCCTGTCTCTGTTTCCTGGGTCAGTTGTCACAGACCATGACTGCAATAAACTTTTACAGCAGCTTCACTGTCCACTTCGGATCACGGGGTGAAAACAAGAACTTTGGCTTTTGCTTACGGTTTGAATGCTCATCACTTGTGCCATTTACTTTCACAAATGGAAAGAGAAATTTGAGCAATGGGGCTCTCCATCTCAAATATCATTGCCAGGTAGGATTTACTGGGTGCTCAGATACAACTAGGACCAGAAAGGACAGAAAACACACGTGTGTAAAATCACAGCATCTCAGAGCATCAGAGTTGAGACAAAACAACCTGTCCAAGGCTGGCAGCCAGCGACTGTTATTCTAAGACATTTTTCCAACTGGGCCTGTATTTTTATTGTTCCCCTTGAGTCGCATGGAAAGTGTTCAACCAAACCTTCAAAATGATGGGAACAAAGCTCTTGGGCTAAATTCAACTTCCTGTTTTGTAAATAAAGTTTTATTGGAACAGCCACACCCACTTGTTGATATCTTGTCTATGGCTGCTTTCATGCTTCCGTGGCAGAGTTGAGCAGGTTGGACAGAGACTGTGTGGTCTACAAAGGCTCAAACATTTATTATCTGACCCTTGGCAGAAAAGTTTGCTGGCTCCTGGTCAGGAGGACCATAATTTTCTATTTCGCTTCAAGCTGGTTCTGCTTAGCAGCATTGAGGAAATTTCCTCCCCTCCTTCTTCTCTCCCTTCCTTTCTTTTCTTTTTCTTTGTTAAGGGTGAATAGTTCCGAGAAGCAGCAATTTGGAATGAGCTGTGAAACAAATGGTCGCATAGGATTATAAGAGAGTTCTTTTATACCAAAGTTGGTGGTAAAGTTCCTTATTCTTACAAATAAAAAAGTAAGACATACTTCAAACATACAGAAAAGTACTAAGAACAATATAGCGAATGTCACCACCCAGAAGCTATGGGTCTAAAGAGTTTATCATTTTTAAAAGGAAATAAAACATTACTGATATGACCAAAGGCTTATCTGTACCCTTCTTGACCTATTTCCTTCTTAAGAGGTAAACACTTTCTTAACTTGGTATGTATTCCTCTGATCTATAATTTTATATTTTTCAACATATATGTACATTCCTATATCCATAAGGAATATACTCATATTGTGTTTTAAAATTTCTGCTACCCCTACTTTTAAAACTATACAAAATGTAACCACAGTATTTAAGAGAAGCTGGAGGGGGGAGCACCCGTAATTCTGTAACTCAAATACAAACATCTTCATAGCGTGGCCTGGCCTGGATTGTGTGCGTTCTTTTATAGGGTTGCAATTTTGTGGCCTTTCTCTCCCCTGTTAGGATCAAACCGTAAACACATTCCATGTTGCTATTTTCAGAATTATTATTTTTAGAGGCTGTGAAACATAATCATGGTATACAATTTTCAGCAAGCCATTTGAAAATTCTCTGGTGGACTAAAATCTCTCAGTAGTGGTCACCTTTGGGCCAAGGGGTAGAAATGGGGCCACTTTTACATTTCAATGTATAACTTTCTGTGCTGTTTGGTTTTAAACCATATGGATGTAAATTATTTTATTTTAAGAGTAGGTAAAAAAAATTTTTTTTCATTAAAGAAGACCTTGCCCTCTGCAGAAAATATTCCAGAAAGGAAGACCCTCACCTTTTCATGTTGTTGGAAGGTCATTGGGCATGGAATGAGAAACTTTGGGTTCCAGCCCTTGAACAAGTCATTAACTTGCTTTTCTCATCTGAAAAGCGGAGCCAGTTTACCTCCTCCAGCACATCGCCTTAGTTTGAGGATGCAAGCAGTGCACGTGTCTAAAAGCTCTGGGTAAACTGTAAAGTCACCTGGATATGGAGGAAAAGTACTCTATGAAGCAGATAAAGTTTGGGCACCTAGGAGATTTGAAGACTGATGCCAGAGCACCCAGGCTAATGTGAGCTTGGCCGTGGTATCCCCAGGCACTCCTGGTGGCTTTTGGGGTCCTAAGGATGGAAAGAATTCATACCTGAAGTTAGGAGTGACTCATGGGGTGAGAAATTTGTCTCAGTTTTATTTTTTTCTATTCATGAGTCAGTTTTTGTTAGAATTGTTTATCTGCCCAGGAAATAGAGTATTATAAAAACAAGATTTCTATTAGCCCAACACTTCTCAGAAGTGTTTACAGACTTTGTTAATAGCTTATCTTAGGAGTCGTGTGCTGCTTATTTGTGACTAATAACAGCAAGTCGAATATGAATGGGAATATCACAGTCTACTGTGATGAGTTGTCATAAAATGTTCCAAATTAACTAATCTGGAAAACAAACCAATCAAGGGCGTTTTAAAGGCAGTAGTAGCCTTGTAATGTAGACATATTTTTGCTCACTATGCTTATTCGCTAATCTACTGAATCATACTCACCCGAATTCCATTGTAATCAGCAGATGGGGCCCTTCGATGGAAGTAACTTTATGAGATGATATGCAGGCGTGGGAGGGGAGGGACAGGCCTTAGGATTACTCATCATAATTTCAAGTGGCCCAGTGAGTAGAATCAGGAAGGAGTGACCATTTCACCCTTAGCAAGGCTAAGGGACTGCTGGGGACGCTCTTCTTTTTTGGCTGCTGCAGAGGGCAGGGTGGAACAGCTCCAGGGCCTGGGAAGGAAGTACTTTCCTTGATGGCAGGGCTTTCCCACTCCCAGCCACTGAGGGTCATGAGCCCCACATAAAGAAGGGAACTCTGCCGCGCAATGTCTTGTCCAGCCCCTCAGGCGATAGCGGCAGTGCTGGGTCTAAAACCCAGGTCCTCCCACCACCAGCTGTCTTTCTAAGTCACCATGTCTCTCCCTAGCTCCTGCTTCTGACTCCTCTCCTCTACCAGGAAATGCAATGCCATTAGGTCTCCTGGGCCTAGAGAATCTGTAGGGGACCCAAGTCACAGGGTCTTCAGGAGGTCAATCTTGGGGGAGGAGGCCATGCATTCACACACAGGCTTGCAGTTGGCATGAGACAAGCTCTCAGACAACGAAGAGGCAGGAAATAGGGGACCTGTTCCTGGAGGGCCTTGATAGAAAGAGGGGGATAAGAATAGAGGAGAGACAAGGCTACCATTTCCCAGGGCTCTTAATGGCGGGCCCTTCTTGTGCCCTGAAATGTATAAGATTTTACGCAATGAAAGTTTGAGCATTGCATTTAAGGGAAGTCTAATTGCTTTCCTACCTAGAGATTTGAAAACAAAAGATTCACCTTGATCATCCCTTAATTCTTCTCTTCCTGGTAGTAATTTGAGATGCCAGGAAAATGCATTTTGCGTGACTCCAGCACCCTCTGTTGGTTAAAATCAACAACTGCACCATCCAGCCAGGCAGAAGGTTGTTTATGGGGCTAAAGGAAGCAGTGAAGAGAAAAAGAACTGTATAAAGAACTGGTGAATTCTGGGGTGAAAAGGGAACAATTCACCCTCAAGTTATATGAGCTAATCTAGATCAAACCACCTAGCACCAAGACAGCTAAGCAAGAGGTTCTTGGTGATGTTCTTGTTGTGTGAGGATCAAGTTGAACTCCATCTGGGTTGGAGAGATACAATTTTTAAAAAATATATCCTATTGATTATGCTATTACAATTGTCCCATTTCCTCCCCTTCATTCCCCTCCACCCTGCACACGCCCTCCCACCCACATTCCCCCCTTTAGTTCATGTCCATGTGTCATAAGTTCTTTAGCTTCTATACTTCCCATCCTATTCTTGTCCTCCCCCTGTCTATTTTCTACCTGCTGTCTATGCTACTTATTATCTGTACCTTTTCCCCCTCTCTCCTTCTCCCACTCCCCTGTTGCTAACCCTCCATGTGATCTCCATTTCTGTGGTTCTGTTCCTGTTCTAGTTGTTTGCTTAGTTTCTTCTTGTTTTAGGTGTGGTTGTTAATAACTGTGAGTTTGCTGTCTTTTTACTGTTCATATTTTTTATCTTCTTTTTGTTAGATAATTCCCTTTAACATTTCATAAAATAAGGGCTTGGTGATGATGAACTCCTTTACCTGGACCTTATCTGAGAAGCACTTGATCTGCCCTTCCATTCTAAATGAAAGCTTTGTTGGATAGAGCAATCTGGGATGTAGGTCCTTGTCTTTCATGACTTGGAATACTTCTGTCCAGCCCCTTCTTGGTTGTAAGGTCTCTTTTGAGAAATCAGCTGACAGTCTGATGGGAACTCCTTTGTAGGTTAATGTCCCCTTATCTCTTGCTGCTTGTAGGATTCTCTCCTTCATTTTTACCTTG
>CM052546.1:51777897-51827346 GCA_028533065.1 Trachops cirrhosus | reverse complement strand
TTTTCCACTTGTTGCTCTTCCTCTTTCCCTTCTGGTACCCCTGTAATTTGGATGTTGGAACATTTAAAGATGTCCTAGAGGTTCCTAAGCCTCTCCTCATTTTTTTGAATTCTTGTTTCTTCATTCTTTTCTGTTTGGTTGTTTCTTTCTTCCTTCTCGTCCACTCCATTGATTTGAGTCCCAGTTTTCTTCCCATCATTATTGGTTCCCTGTGCGTTTTCCTTCATTTCTCTTATCGTAGCCTTCATTTTTCATCTAGTTTGTGACCAAAATCAACCAATTCTGTGAGCATCCTAATCACCAGTGTTTTGAACTGTGCATTTGATAGGTTGGCTATCTCTTGGTCGCTTAGATGTATTGGCTCTGAGGCTTTGATCTGCTCTTCCATTTGAGCCTTTTTTTTTTTTTTGGTCTGGTCACACCTGTTACTTGGGGCCCCAGTGAGGGGCGGAGCCTTAGGTGTTCACCAGGGTGGGCAACCCAGTTGCTGGGTTGTGATGCTGTATGTGGGGGCGGGGTCAGAGAGGGAACCATGGCGCTTGCTCTGCTCTCATATTTCAGTCCCTTCCACTGTTTCCCACAAGCAAATTGGGCCCTTCTGGTGCTGGTTCCTGGGTGGGTGGGCTTGTATACGTTCTAGAACCCTATGGGTCTCTCCAGCGAACTCTCCTGGCACGTCAACCTCCACAAGTGTTTTCAGTCGGTGCTTTTAGGCTTTATTTCCTGGTGCTGAGGCCCTGGGTTGCATGGTCTCTCTGGCTCCCCATTTTCGTCTGGTTTATCTGCATGCAAATGTGTGTCCGAGGTCAGCCAGCAGCCTTCAGTGCCTCACTGGGTCTGCCTGTTGCCACCCTGCACGCCCAGGACCTCCAACCACCGATTTTTCCTGCTGTAACCCCTCTCTGCCGTCCGCCGACTCCACCGCTCTTACCAGTCTGGATAAATGCTTGTCAGACTTCCATACAGTTCAATTTTCTGTCAGATCTGGTTGTTTTTTGTTTCTAAATTTTTCTTGTCCTTAATTTTGGTTGTGCAAGGATGCACAGTGTGACTACCTATGCCTCCATCTTGACTGGAAGTCTGAGAGATACAATTTTGATGTTGCTGAAGTTTCTCTCCACTCCAGGGTGGTGCTGGGCTTTCCCTTGCACAGGACTCTGCAGCACTCAAACTTGCTGTGGAAATAAATGTGATAAACCTTCTCACACTAAGGTGTAAACAGTGGATAATAGCTTAGAGCAGCAGTCCACAGGTGCGCTGAAAGGAACCTCAAGATGTTAATAGTTGTTCCTTGACAAACTGAGTTCCATGGTTAAACAAGTTTGTGAAGGGTCATTTCCCACGCTCCCCTCCTGGGGCAGCATGGTTAAGGGCTCAGAGGAGTTGTGTGGTCAAGAAACTGCCTGAACTTGGTTTAAACCAGCATTTCACAGACCATCTCTGACCATAGAATCCTCTTCTTTTCATGAAATATCTATTGTCATCTTAAGTAAAGCTTGTTGGAAAACTTAGGAATAGAGCATGTCTCTCGGGCGTTTGTATCCTTTTATTTTTATTTTAACGCGGGAGGAGCACTTAGCGTGTGATCTACCCTCTTGGCTGGTTTTGTGTGCAGTGCATTATTGTCGACTTCTAGGAACAGCGTTTTACAGCAGTTGTCTAGAGCTTCTTCATCTTCCTTCACTGAAACTCAGTGTCTGCAATGAATGACTCCCCGTGTCCACCTCGCCCCAGCACCTGGTAACCACCATTCCAGTCTTCAAGTTTATGAGTCTATTTTAGATACTCATATACATGGAATCATGCAGTACTTGTCTTTCGTGTTCTTCACTGGGGATAAAAATATGAATATTTAACTGTAGTATTTCAGCCTAAGGGCAAGGGGGTGTGGGCCAACATCAGACCCTAGAAATCACAGGCATTGACGCTACTCAGGAGACAGCTTCTGCGAACCCCTTCAGTTCATCACATGGCCTTGCAGCCAGCTGGTCTCTCTCACCCCTGACTCACCTCTGCTCTCCTTCCAGGCGGACATCTTCTCTGGGGCCATATTCATCAACTTGGCCTTGGGCCTGGATCTGTACCTGGCCATCTTTCTCTTATTGGCAATCACTGGCATTTACACAATCACAGGTGAGTCCATTCAAATGACTTGACTCAAGCCCAGCCTTGGGTTAGGTACTAGGGAAGAATGAAAAGAAGTAGGCAACAAGGCTTCTTCTCTGGAGTAGCAGAGATTCACCCAGGAACAGTTTGGGGATGGGGTATTTGCTGGGTCCCAAATCACAGATCCTAACGAGTTATGTATAGATTGCCCCAGAAAACTCCAGTGTTGGCTAGAATAGTCAAGACAGCTTCTCCCAGGAGGTGGGGCAGGGCTTAGCCTTGGAGATTGTGGCGACAACCTGGCTAAGTTGGGAGAATCAGGAAGGGAGTGCCAGGTACAGGGATGGGTGAGAGCAAGGCATGGAAGCAGGAATGGGCAGCACATGGGTCAGGGGCAGGGTGAGCAGCAGATGGGTTTGGCAGGAGGGTGGTCAGTGGGAGGTGTGTGTGTGGGGGGTGATAAGTCCTGATAATTCAAACGAGGTCACAGGGCAGGGGTCTTGGAAGCCAGGCAGAGGCCTTGGGTTTGATGTGACAGGGACTGGGAGGCACTCTGGCGAAGAAGGAGGGACTAACACATTCAAGGAGACTTTAGAGGAAGGCTGGAGAAGCTGATGACCTGAGAAACAATTGGGGGCCCCTTTGCGAAGGTGTTACTCTGCCCAAGTCAGGGGGCCAGGGTCAGTGATGGAACCTGCTGCTCAGCTGAAGCCCTGTAGCTTTGGTGACAAGAAGTACTTGGGTGGTCTGGGAATAGGGTCAGTGTACAAGCAGCCCTCTGAATGTGTGGATTTGGTCATGTCCCAGCCATCTGGTAGAGATGTCAGCTGTTTGCTCTCTTCTCCCTTCTCTCGGGGAAGGTGCTATTTCTTACCTCCGAGGAGCTATCTCCTAGCTTAAAATGATCTCATCGAGTTCTTCCTCCTTAAACTCTGAGATAACTTTCTCCTTTCCGCTGCCTTCCCACCTCGTCTGTGAAGAGCGATGTAGGATCATGCTGGGTAGCAGACTGCTGTAACAGGACAAGAGGAGGAAGGAAGGGAGGGCGGGTGGGTGCCTGGGGGGCATCCTCACAGGAGTGTGGATGGAGAGGGCGGCAGTGAGGACAGGAGGCAGGCTGGCTGGGTGCTGTCCTACGTGAGGTCGGACACATTGTCTCCTTGTCCACGTAGGGGGCCTGGCGGCGGTGATTTACACGGACACCCTGCAGACGGTAATCATGCTGTTGGGGTCTTTCATCTTGACCGGGTTTGGTAAGTGTGGCTGCGGCCAGCTGAGGAGGCAGGGAGGCAGAGACAGAGGTCCAGGGAGGAAAACCAAGTCCAGCCTCCCTGCCTTCCCCAGGGGCGTGGTACAGCCCAGAAGGGCCACTACTGAGGGTGTGTGGAGGGTATCTTCCTTGGTCCTGGATGTCTGGGTGGGGCCTGGCCCAGACGACATCTGTGTTCCCTCCTATCCTTTCTAGACAGTTGGGGCCAGCGGTCCCCAGTGTGGGCCTGTGATGATGTGGTCTTCTTTCCACAGAGAAACTGGGCAAAAAAAGGATAAGACTAAACGTCCATCAGACTAACTATATGCAAATGTTGTATCTTAAATCTCAGATTAAATCTTGTCCACATTTCGATGTTAAATTTCCTTTCTTGTGTGAGTTGATGTTAGGAAGGGATACTTTTCTTGTTTATGTCCTTATTGGACAAAATTTAAAAAATCAGGCATTCTATGTTGGCCCCTAATTTGGCGAAACTTTGTCTGTAAAATCCTAAAGACAAGACTAGAAACCATAGAGGTAGAGGTACTCATTATGGGAGGGTATAAAATACATTTTATGATATATTATATAAAATCCATTGAATTTTTCCCCAGCGGTCCCCCAGGGGTCTGCAGGGCAGGGACTGGAAGGCCTACTACAAGGACACAGTCGTCAGGTGGCAGAGCTCCAGACCCCTCACACATTCTCTGTCCATCCCACCCCATGGCTGGGACGGGGCGGGGTCAGACCTGGTCTGCATGTCTCTACGGCTGTGTCTGGGGTCCCAGAGGCCACTGCTGATGGTAGGGGCTGAGGGAAAATCAGAGTTTTTGAACCTGGTTCAAAACTAAGGTCTCTCTCTTAGTAATTTGAATCCCTTCCCTTTGTAAAGATGTTCATGGTTGGAATCCTTTCACAGGTTATTGCCTTGGATCCTCATTAGCCCCTAAGGGGGGCTGGGCAGGGTTAACAATGGACGAGAAAGCCAAGGCCCAGAACGGGAAAGTAACTTGCCCAAGACCACACAGTGAGGGCTCTGGCTGTGGGTCAGCTCCTCTCAGTCTCTCAGGCATCCCCAGGAGAAAATACTGTGAGGAGAAGAGAGTTCTGGGATGTTGATTTTTGTTACTGGTATTTTGCAGCTTTTCACGAAGTGGGAGGGTATGACGCCCTCGTGGAAAAGTACATGAATGCCATTCCAACCATGGTTTCTGATGGAAACATCACAATCAGGAAGGAGTGCTACACCCCAAGGAATGACTCCTTCCACATCTTTCGAGATCCCCTCAAGGGAGACCTGCCATGGCCTGGGCTCATCTTCGGGCTGTCCATCCTTGCCCTGTGGTACTGGTGCACCGATCAGGTACCTGCGCTGGATGTGCAGGGTGGCAGGGTCTTACCCAGGGAACCGAAGGGACTCCTGGCAGTCTGTGGCTTGCGGGGTTGGGGAAGGCAGGGCAGGGCTCATGTGGTCTGGGGGTCGCTGAGCCTTGGCAACATGGCAGTGCCAGGCCCAGGACCCAGGATGCGGGAGAGGGGAGCTGGGGTTGCCAGAAGGTGTCATGACCTGCACCCCTCCCTCACTGGGCTTTCCCTGGCAGGTCATTGTGCAGCGCTGCCTCTCGGCCAAAAACATGTCTCATGTGAAGGCTGGCTGCGTGATGTGTGGGTACCTGAAGCTGCTGCCCATGTTCCTCATGGTGATGCCCGGAATGATCAGCCGCATCCTGTACACAGGTGATGCCTTCTGCTGGAATCAGTGGCCACTCTCTCTCATCTCTGACTCCAAGTCATTTCTAAAGCCCTATAGCTCCCTGCTCCTTCCTTTCTGCCTCCTCTCCCTCCTCCTCCACCTGCTGCTCTACCTTCTCCTTCTTCCTCCTCCTGCCCCATCACTTCCATAGTCAATCCGCACACCATTGTCTGTCCATCACTGTGACCTTTGGGCAAATGAGACAACGGTTACTCCCGAGCCGCAGGGTAGCTAGCTGAAGTCTAAGGAGTGTGCCCCCTCCCTTCCCGCTCTGAGCATTTCTTTGCTTCTGCCTCCTCTGCCTAGGAGCTGTCCTTTCTCCCCAGACAGAGCTTGGGGAGGGTCAGGGCCAGCAGGGCAAGGGCATGGTAGCAAAGGGCTCAGCCAGGAGCTCCACCCTTTGTGGGAATATTTCAGGGCCTCGGGCAGGAATGTCTTCTTTGAAGCCTTGTTTTGAGAAAGTGAATCTTGAAAGTATTTCCCTGGTGTCTGCCTGCTGACTTGGCTTCTCATCTCTCTCCAGAAAAAGTGGCCTGCACCGTCCCCTCAGAATGTGAGAAATATTGCGGCACCAAGGTGGGCTGTACCAACATTGCCTACCCGACCCTGGTGGTGGAGCTCATGCCCAATGGTGAGATTCGTTCCCACTGGCGGCATCTTTCTTGGGAAGCTGATTGGGCTTGGGCTTTCTGCAGATTCTCTGGGCCTTCTGGGCAAAGCCATTTCCAAGACTGGAGGTCAGTAGGGCAGGCCTCACTCCAGGTGACCTCAGTGTTTGAACATGTCTTCCCTCGGCGGGAAGGACACATAGGGCTTGGGTGGGCTCTCAGAACTGGTACTCGTCCATCATCAGTCAGGCTTGGAAATGAGATGATGTGAAAATGTGTTAGGGATAAACACAGCTTTTCCGTGCTGGTCTGGAAGGTCTTTTGAAGCTTTCCCGCAGATACTAACGTGATGGCTTGAACTAAGTGGAGGTTTACTTGGAGAGTGAACTGACTTCTACACTGTTCCAAGGAAAACCATGGAGAGAAAGGCAGGGGGTAGTTTTGGCTCTAGAATGAGGGTGTTCAAGGCAGTCACTGGATGGGATACAAAGGGGCTTCTCACTGTGGAGAATGTGTTATCCCAGAAGACGGAGGACATAGAGTCCAGATTAGGTAGAGTTTCAGGGTAGACCTGTGGGGTTACTTTTCATGTTTTAAATTGGAGAGAAATCAAATTCTGGCTCAAGAGATGCAAATTTAGTTAGGGTAGGGGGCCTCAGGAAATAAAAAAACCCACAGGTATTGATTAGGAAAATTTAGAGTAGACTTCTATAAAATTTTATTACTGAAAGAAAACATAGAGATCACCTAATCAAAGTTCTTCATTTGACAGTTGGGGAAACCGAGGTCCCCAGAAGGAAAGAGACTTTTCTAAGCCACACAGAAACTCAGGGTCTGGCTTGTGTAACTCTGCTCAAGGCTGGAATTGAGGAATTTGGGATGGTCTTAAAAAAATTTTTTTTTAAACTACAGACTGGATGCATGACCTTGGGCAAACCATTTGGATTCAAATTCTATAAACATGGGGGTAATAGTTAACTATTCCTCTTTGCTGGGCTGCTTATTAAGTAAGGTGGCAATTAGTATGAGTCACATGACTCTTTTAGAGTTCCGGCTTGGATTACCCTGGCCTCTGTGCAGGGTTTCTGCTGGCACTTTAGGTCAGCAGACAGACCCTGGGTGGGGGCTGTGGCTCTGCACACGGTGCTCGAGGGCGTCGTACACGACAAAGAGGCCTGGCCACAGGGCTGTGTCTGAGGCTCTTGGGAGGCAGTTATCAGACAGGTCAGGACTGCCCAGGAGGGAGCAGACTCCCCGTGGGGCAGTGGGTTTCCTGTTGCTGGAGGGTTTGGGCAGAGAGAATGTGGCAGGGATTCATGCAGCAGAGACATGGCAAGCCTAAGGGAGCCCTAAGTTTCTTTTTAATTCTGAGGCTTTCCTCTCAATGGTGGGTCCTCAGCCTGTCCTGGCCTTCCAGCCTCATTGGGACAACCCTGTGCTCTCCTTGGTATGAAAAGAGTAGTAGAGATTACAGCCAACCTTACTTTTCATGACTGGGAAAATTTTGAAAATGACAATTCCTTATTCTGATTTGGGCAGGTATAGTATCACTCCCCATTAACCCACCGAGAAATGAGGCCCATGGGTTGGTATGACTTTCCTGGGTCAGTTGGACACAGAGCCTTGTCTTTTCTTTCTCCAGACGACTTTACTGACCTGTAGTTCTCACACCATATGATTGTCTCAGGGTAGACAATGAATGGTTTTTAGCATTTATTCACAGAGTTGAGCAACCATCACTACCATCGATTAAAAAGTATTTTTTGGCTCCCTCCACGGAAATCCTGTATCCCTTGGCCATCACCCTACGCTTTGCCCCAGCCCTCTAGTCTTTGGCAACCACTATTCTCCTCTCTGTCCCTATGGATTTGTTTACTCTGGACATTTCATAGAAATGGGATTATACAGTATTCTTTTTGTGTCTGGCTTCTTCCACGTAGCATGATGTTTTCAGGGTTGGTCCAGGTTGTAGCATGTATCAGTACTTCATTCCTCTCTATGGATGAATAAGATTTCATTGCATAGATACTCTACATTTTGTTTATCCATTTATCAGTGGATGGACATTGTGTTGTTCCCACTTTTTAGCTATTATAAATAATACTGGTATGAACATTCATGTACCCATTTTTGTGTGGACACGTGCTTTCACTTCTCTTGGCTAGAGATACCTAGGAGTGGAGTTGATGGGTCATATGGTTACTCAGTGTTCAACTATTTGAGGAACTGCAAGACTGTTTTCCACAGTGGCTGTACCATTTTGCATTACTGCCAGCAACGTATGAGGGTTTCTGTTTCTCCACATACCCACCCACACTTGTTATTATCTGTCTTTTTCTAAATTCTTGTGGCCACCCTAGTAGGTGCGAAGGAGTATCTCATTGTGGTTTTGATTTAAATTTCCCTGATGTTGAGCATTTTTTCATGTGATTATTAACTACTTGTTCATCTTTTTTGGAGAAATGTCTATTCAGGTCCTTTGGCCATTTGCAAATGAATTGTCTTTTTATTATTGAGTTGTAGGAGTTTTATATATATTCTATATACTAGGTCCATATTAGATATATATTTTGCAAATATTTTCATTCATTCTTTGGACTGTCTTTTCACTTTCTTGAATTCTAATTTAAACATTTATGCTATATTATGAATCTTTTGGGTAAGAAATCTTATAAAAGTGCCCTTAGGTGGACACACACCCAAACCTCCCCCCGACACACTCACTCACACACACACACACACACACACACACACACACACACCATCACCACCATCATCATCCAACTGCAAGGTGTTAAGCTCATATATCTTTTGTCCCTACCTCTTTGTTGACTGCTGGGGGTTTACAATATAATGCAAAACCATAATCCATTCTTTAAAATGTCTAGTCTTTCTGGAGAGATCAATGAAAGACCAACCATGGCATGGTTTCAGAAGGCAAACAAACACTGAGTCCTCACATGTTCCAGTACAAAAGAGCTTAAGTGCTGTGTGTTCCACTCATTACCTCCTTCTCTTCCAGGGCTGCGAGGCCTGATGCTGTCAGTCATGTTGGCTTCCCTCATGAGCTCCCTGACCTCCATCTTCAACAGCGCCAGCACCCTCTTCACCATGGACCTCTACACCAAGATTCGGAAGCAGGCATCAGAGAAAGAGCTCATGATTGCAGGAAGGTAAATGCAGCTTGAGAAGCTAGATGCAAGCTAGAGAAGACTGGGAGATGCTTGAGGGGAATGGGAGTAACCTCTGTGGCTAATTATATTTGGCCTCCAGTGGCGTCAACTTTAAATTGGAGATCATCAAACAACGCCCCTCTGGAGTGAGAACTGACATCAGAAATTATCTAATCTAACCTTCAAGTTATCAATGAGGAAAATGAGGGTCATCCTGCCTAAATCTAGGCAGCTGGGACAATGGCAGGGCCATGACTGGAACCCCAGCTGAGTCCTTGTCCATGGTCCTTTATACCGCCCCATGCTGTCCCCCTCAGCCCTCCACACTGAAGCTCTCCTTACTGGCTGTCTTTGAGGCCCAGATGCCTCCAGGGACTTGATCCTTTGCTGCAACATTGTGCAAGGCCACTGTGCAGGTCGAGTGATATTGAGCTTGGGAACACACTCTGTAAAATCTAAAGCACTGGGCTACGTGCACTTTTGTTATTATCAATGGGCTGATGGACATGACAGGGTATGGAAAGCAGTAAGCATTGGCACGTGGGTCAGGTGTGCTCATTATCATGATGATCTGTGATCAGATGGTCTGAACAGAGGACTAGCAGGAGCTCTGCTACATCTCTCCATAGGGCGGTAGGGCAGGTGGAACAAGTCCCTGGGAAGTCAGTCCGGGGAAAGGTCCCCAGTGAGTGCAGGACGGGTAAGGGCTCCTCATTGTTCTCATGACCAAGATTAGGACAAAGGAAAGAAAGGAAAACTGACAGGTCACTCTCAGGTGACAAGGTGAGTCTACTACTCTGCTTTAGAAGATGTAACACCATTATCCTGGCTAATTTTTCCTTAGAAAGGAGTTTACTGGCTTTTTCTGTTATTTGTGAGGCTCGAGATGCAACATGGGAAGAAAGCCAGCCCTTTGGCCCTAAGATTGTGTTGGGACTTACAATTTTGTGTGTGCCAGGGGTCTGCCGCCCCGGGGCTTGTCCCTGTCTAGATAAACTCACATTTACGTGAAATAATCCCACACTTCGCTGTGGGGACTGTAAGAGCGATCAAGGGCTCAGAGAAGTGAGAGGTGAGCGTGACATGCAATTGGGGAAGGCTCCTGGGTGAGGAAGACTCTTAACTGCATCCACAATGCTGGGTTGGGTTTGGGTAAGTGGAGGGTGGCAGGAATAACATTCCAGAAAAAGAAATATATGAGTGAAAACAGTGTTTTGTGAAGTTTATTTTCAGACTTTTTTTTGCTTTAAATTCAGGTAATTGAGGCAAAGAAATCACAGTCTTCTTTCTAATTAAATCAAGAGTACCAGTAAGAGGACTTGCTAGGGGGCCCTCCAATGTTTTCAGGGTTTGAAAGAAACTCAATCAGAGGAGAGGGAGAAATACCTGTAGTGTTCCTTTCTATCCAGACTGTTCCTTTAGAAACTCTTCTTAGCTTATGATTTTCACTTTATTATGAAGAAGAAGGAGGAGAAGGGGAAAAAGAAGGAGAAGAAAATAATAATTATAGTCTTTACTGTGACTACTTGCTAATCTACTTGCCAACTATTTGTTTAACTACAGCTAATCCTTATTCCAACCTTGTAAGCTCATTTATAGTATTCCCATATTACAGATGGAGAAACCGAGACTCTGAGAGGTAAAGCAAAGTGTCCTATGTCACCCAAGAAAATAAACATTTGAATCCAAGACTGCCTGGACCCAAAGTTCACATATGTGTTCCTACACTGTACTGCCTCTCAGAGTGGGCCTCTCTTATGGTAGTGGCTGGTTTAGGTTACTGTTGGAAGTCAAGTGCATTTCACTTACTCATAGGTACAGATACCTTTCCCAAGGAGGCAGAATGTGGAAGAAAAAAAAACCTCAAGAATGAATTTGCTACTTTTGTTTCCTTGCTGTGGTCATTATATATATATATTTGCTAGTTATTTATGTATTAGATATACAGCTATGTGTATTTATTGACACTCTCTTGGGTGCTTTGATTTCAGATTGTTCATCCTGGCGCTGATTGGCATCAGCATCGCCTGGGTGCCCATTGTACAGTCAGCACAAAGTGGACAGCTCTTTGATTACATCCAGTCCATCACAAGCTACTTGGGACCACCCATCGCTGCTGTCTTCCTGCTTGCTATTTTCTGGAAGAGAGTCAACGAGCCGGTAAGTATTCATGTGTAGCCAGAAAGGCCCATTCTGGCACAGAAATGCCCACCTGGACTTGCCTGTTCTCTGTGGGAGGGATTTTCCCAGAGATCTCAAGGCGGAATGGGTGTGTTGTTGAGGGTGTGTATGGGAATGCTTCCAGGGGCCATGGGACTCTCACAGGTTCACATTCTCCTGGACTCCCCTCTCCTCCTTACTGCAGTTTCCAAACTAATTCCCAGCTAATGATGTACATTTTCCATCCAATCTTGGTGATTGTTTTCCCCAATGACATGGCTCTCCCTGGGAAGTTTGCAGCCTCTGGCAAGCAGCTGCAGAGGAAGTCCTAGCACAGGCCACCTCCACTGGTTCTGCAGTGAGCTCTGCTTTCCAGCCAGTGCTTACCAGAGCCCAGTGAGGGTGCTCAAGCACTTTATATGCAGAACAGCATAACAATCTAAGGGGAAAAGGTGGCACAAAATATTAGTATGGAGGGATTCCTAGAAAGGCTACATTAACACGGGCTGAGACTGAGAGGGAAGAGAGGGCATTCAAGGCAGAGAGAACAAAACTGACCAGAACTTGGAGGTGGAGTGGGGAGGACAGGGCAGAAGGTGAGAGACTGGCAAGAATCTCACCTGGCTGGAGAGGGAGTTAGTGTGTGGATAAAGGAGGCACAGTTGGGGAGGCACGTTAAGTTTAGAGGAGGCAATGCCCCTGTGAAAGCCAGGCTACAGAGTTTGGGTCACCAGTGGGGTGCTTTTGCAGGTTCTGAAGCACCATGAAAATGATTCCTTTGGATATGGCTTCTGATTGGGGTGTTGCTCAGCTGTCTCTGTATCCAGCCATCTATATACTTGGGGGTGGGGCTGGGAAGCCAGGGAGATGCTGACTGTGTAGCTCATTGTCTGAAACAATGTAAATGGTGACCTATGTTTGGGTGGAGATGACCCCTTTCTCCCAGTAGGACAGAAACAAATACCCACCAGGGAAATACCTCACTGGAGTGACCCAGCTTTGAGGTGCATAAATCACCGTATGTGTCTCCATTCGACATTTGCTATTGGGAAGATAGTCCAGATTTGCTTATTACACAAAGCCAGGTGCACAAAGCCACGTGCACAGATAAAGACCCCTGGGAGATCAGAATTGAACCTGAAAGTGATCTTGGCAAGTTAGAGAAATGGGCACATAAAGGGATGAGTTTCAGTAGTGATTGGCCGAGGCTGGTTCACTGGGAGACTTCTAAAATATAAGTTAGGAACATGAGGCTAGAAGCCTAGTTGAGTATTGCAGTGGGCCACGAGCAGATTCAATTCAGCAATGGGCCAGGGCTTTCAAAAAAATAAGGCTAAGAATTGGCATAGACTGTAGAGGTCCCCAATGGGGGAAGGGGATGATTCTGCCCTCCCCTGGGGGACATATGGCTATGTCTGGGAACATTTTTGATTGTTATGCTTTGGGGAATATTATTGGTATCTAGTGGGTGGACCCCAGGTTTACTGCTAAACATTCTATAATATGCAAGACAGCCCCCACCCCAACAACGAATGATCCTGCCCAAATGTCCAGAGATGAGAGTGAGAAACCCTGACCTAGAGTCTCCAGAGAGCAGCACGCAGAGGCTGCAAAGTGATTCCAGGACTGGTCAGGCACTGTGTGTGCTGAGGATGGCTCTAAGTCTTGAGGAAAATGTCAAAGGCTCCCAGATTTTTCAAGCACCTCTTGAGAATGAAGACTAAAGGAACAGAAAGAGGCTAATTGCCAGAAGAGAAGGAAAGCCTTAGCAAGTTTTACTGATACTGTTCACACAAAGTAAAGTCAGGAAACCATGTATACGACCAAATAAATGTATGGAGGATAAGTAGGAAACGTCTTTTCCTTTCTCTTTGTTCATTCATTCATCTAGCAGACACTTCCTGCTGCCAGACATGGGGTGAGGCACTAGGAACACTAAGGGAGAGATTTCTTCTCTGGGCCAGCACCCAGTTCAGATGAGGAGGCTGCGAAGTGACTGTGTAGTTACGCAGCAGTGTGGTCGCTACTGGCTGGGGGTGTGTCCACAGTGCTGCAGCCACGGCCAGGAAGTTGTGCCCACCCAGTTCTGTCTGCGGAGGAGAGGGGACATTCAGGTTAGACCTAGACCTCAGGTCTTTGAGAACAAGGTTACCAGGAAGGGAAGAGCCTTGTTCTTCTACGTAGAGGGAATGACCTGTGCAAAGACCTGAGACTGAAACATACACAATACGTTTAAAGAAGAGCTGGTCATTTAGTGCACATGGAACATAATGTGTGGGAGGACCGATGGCTAACAAAGGAGCTATTCAGATCAACGCTTGACAAAATCACAAGGACTCTTTTTGGCCACCCTTCTATGAGCTCACACTACTTTGTCACTGGTCCTTTTAAAATTCGGCCTCTAGATTCAGCCTGGTCTTGTAGGTGAAGCCTGATAAGAAAGGTAAAGAGAAAGAGAGAAAGAGAAAAATAAGGAAGGAAAGAAAGAAAGAGAGAGAAGGAAAGAATGGGTTGAAAACCCCCCCTAAAATATCACCCTCAGTATTTATAGTCTCTTAAAGTCTTACATATTTTTAATATGCAAACCCAAAATTTAATGTGAAAACACATAGAAGAATTTTATATTCTCAAAATAAAAACAGTGACTTTGAATTCATAAAAGAGGCTGATGGAAAAGTTCCTTTCTCCTTTGTCCCCAAAAGACCCATTGCCTTTCCCATGTCTTTGAGGAATACAAATTATCTCACAATTACTTTACATCTAAATTTGTCTAAATCTGGAGCCTGACGATAATAGTAGCTGCAGGTAGAGAGATTCAAGTTATTTTTAAAGTTAGAGGGCATTTTTGGAAGTAAGGCTTTGGGTTGGTACTCTTACCAGTTCTTAGACACTTTACCCCATTGTGTCATGAATCCTTGTCTTGTGACTCAGGTGAAATCACATCACTGAAACATGACCGACATCATGCCCACCCAAGGCCTGATGTAACCTTCCCAGCCGTTCCGGTGTGTGGGCTTCAGGTGGACTGGGGCTATGGTTTCTCTCACCTTTATTTTTTTGCCTCCATCCCTTAGGAGTGCACAGCTGTTTTGTGTGTTCAGCATGTGGTGACCCCAGGTTTTCTTCCACAGGGAGCCTTCTGGGGACTGGTCATAGGATTTCTGATCGGGATGGCCCGTATGATCACAGAGTTTGCTTATGGCACTGGGAGCTGCATGCAGCCCAGCAACTGTCCCACGATTATCTGTGGTGTGCACTACCTGTACTTCGCCATCATCCTCTTTGCCATTTCTCTCATCATCATCGTGGTCGTCTCCCTCTTCACCAAGCCCATCGAAGACAAGCACGTGAGTATCCACTTGGGAGATCTGTCCTGCCCTTGTCTCACATGCACGCTGCACAGCCATCTTGTTTGCCCTCAGCTCAACTAGACATGGCACACTCACATGACTGAACGGTCCACACTTGCCAGTGGGGCGTTGAAGACAGATACAGGATAGGAAGCTCGGGGTGACGGCCGGGCAGTGTCCATCATGTGTCTTCAGCAGGAGTCCTCAAGCATTCTACAGTTCCGTCCAGGGGTCCGTCTCTGAATCACACTCCCCAAGTGACAGCTCAGGTGCAAGGGTATGAGATCACATGGGCAGCACAGGGGCCACCCTGGCTTAGAAGCTCATGTCCCAAACAGGAACTTGTATTTCTTGTAACAGCTCCAAGGTCAGAACTTCCAGGGCCCCCAGCAAGAGACATACCTAGTTATAAAAATTACCACACTCAGGGAAATCTGAAGTATGATTTACCTTTTAACTTTCCCTATAAAGCCTTTAAATAGTGACTCATAGAATTCAAGAAATTTCAAACGATACTAAAGTCTAATTGATTCAAGACTTCAAAAATGGCAATACTCTTCTTTGGCTCTAGATGTCGCTCTCGGTTTAGGGTATATTCACAGCCCTCCTAGGGCAGATGGAGATGACCACTTACAGGCTTCTTCTTTTTTTTTTACTACAAGCAATACATTCTGGTAACCCAATACACATGGCATTCTACCTTTTTCAGGTTTCCAAGGAACAGAGAGAGAGAGAGAGAGAGAGAATTAACCCAATTATATTTGTCCATAGAGAAAGACAAAGGGTTTTTAACCCATTACACCTACCTAAATACAGGGACTCAAGAAACCCATATGAGATCTTCGGCCTCATTGCTAAACATTCAAAGCTGTGAGCAGACTTAGTGTCAAAGAAAAATTGCTTTAATAGCAGCAGGACCACCATGTTCACTCGCTGAATGTATCACAAGCTTTCTGTGGTAGTGATTCTTCCTCACGTCTCCATCTTTGGAAGTGTTGCATCCTGAAGCACATCTGGGCTTCAGGCTTCCTCTTGCTGTAGAGGAAGCAAAGCGGTCACCAAAGAGGGTGTGGCTGGGCTAAACACAAGGCACTGATTTTCAGACTTCTTCAAGTTTCTCGTTTCATGTCGGTAGAGACTCTGTCTCCAGTTCTCTCCTATTGTAAATGGCCCATGGTTCTATAAATTCTCTCCCCATAATATGACGAACACATAGCACAAAAACATCATCTTACACTGCTGGTCTGGACAGATGGGTGTCTTGTTTCCCAGAACTGGTGCTAAAAAGAACAAATTCATTTATCACATGCACCAAGAGTTCATTCATTCAAAACGTTTCTGTACTGAAGGCAGCCTCTTGGCCTCTGAATAGGCATAAAGCATATGGGTGAGTGTTTACATGTGCATGATTTACATGTAAGTTCCTGACATATTTAGAGATAAGGCTATGGATCTGAATTGTTATATATGTTCTTATTGGTGCTGAGAGGCCACTTTCCTTCTTGATGCATATCTCTTTGTTCTCCCAACTTCTTGACCCGAGACACTGTTTGGAACTTTCTGCTAGCCTGTTCTGCTTTCTCCGCAGCTCTACCGCCTGTGTTGGACCCTGCGCAACAGCACAGAGGAGCGTATTGACCTGGATGCAGAAGAGGGAAACATCCCTGAAGCCCCAGATGAGACTCTTGAAATAGGTGACTCACGACTCAGAGGCTATTCTCAAGCCCTAAAAAGTTACTCCTACATCAGCAAGACCATTTTATCGGAGCCCTCACTAAATGCCTTTATCAAAGCTCAGATCTCTCTCCCTGGGGAGCTGGGAGGGAGGTGGGGTGTATGTGAGATGAATAAATGGGTTTTGGGGTATTCACTCTGAAGCTTCGTCAAGGGCAGGAGGGAGGTACAGAATCATTCCTGCCCCCTCGCCTCTCATAGTTTACAGTGCTCAGTGATTAAGGGTGGGTGAGGAATTTGCCACTGTGACTTGATTTGGGGCATGGCCAGGGACAAGGGAAGAGTCAGAGCTCTTCTGACATAGCCTGTGAACTGAAAGGAGATGGAATCAAAGCTGTGGCTAGTCCTGATGACATCAGGGGTGGGATAGAGGCTCAGTGATCTTATGTCTTACTGGCTTACCACATCAGATTTAGAAAACCAAATTTCTCTGGAAGTCCAGTGAGATAATTCCTAGTCAGTGCTCAGAGATTCATCCTGATCACAGAGACATGCTTTCCTCAGCTTCTGTGTTGCCACTTTTCTTTTCTGCATGGAGATAGTGGTGCAGATGTGTGGTGTATGGTGATGTGGGAGCTGAAGGTCATGTGTTCTTTACCTGGTGTGAGGAAGAAGGTCTCGTCACTCCATTTGAAGGGAGCACAGATACAGCAGGACAAATTCTGAATCTGGCTATCAGGAATATCACAGAATCCGAGCTCTGGAAAGGGCCCTGAGGTTATTTGGTCTTATCACCTCATTTTAAACATGTGAATTGATGCTCTGGAATTGAGAGGCTTTGCCTGGAGTCATAGGCAGCTGCCACTGGTGCTGAAAAACGGAGCACCTGCCTACCTCCCTGGAGCAGGCCGGAGTGAACATGCCCCCCACTTCTTCCACCTCCAGAAATGTCCCCACATTGAGTGAGAATGTCATAGATTTTAAAGGGCCATGCAGGAGGAATATTTTGAATGTTTTAATGTGGAAGAAGTGATTAGGGGTTTTTTGTTTGTTTGTTTGTTTGTTGTTTGGACCAGAGTTAAGACTTGGTTGGATAGAACTCATCCCATTTTAACTCAAAGTAAAGAGGCAGGATGGCATAGAGACAGAGTATGGGATTTGGATTCAGGAAGAACTTAGATTGACTCCTAACTTCTATGCCTACTACCCTGGGCACATTATTTCATTTTTCTAAAGCTCAGGCTCATCACATAAAAGTATTGTAAATGATAGCTTATACTTCATAGCACTGTTGAAAACATCGAAGGAAATAATATTCCACAATAGAATTGGCTATACTTGTAGCATTATATTTGCAACTAAGGAAAAGTTTTCTGAGTTTGTTTGGAAAGAGGTGAGCAGCAATGTGCATCTGTCAGGGATGCCTAGAAGGGACTCCCCCACTGGCTAGAGAATTGGCTTGGTGACTTCTGAGGTTCATGGCGGTGCTTGAATTCTGTTGTTTCTGGATGAACTCATGGTGAAATCATAGTGACCACCCTGCCCTTAAAGTACAATCAACTAAGATCTCTAGAGGGCTTTCATAGACAATGGGTGTCACCCTCACCATTCTGCAAGAAACAGCAGTATGAGAATTCACCTCTTTAGCATTGTCACCATGACCACCGTCATCATGGCAGAAAGTGATATGATCATAATATATTTGAATTATGAATACTTTAGTGTAGCATTTAATTCCAGTGCCACATAATACTTCTGCAGCAGATAATGCAAGTATAATTCTTCCAATTTTAAGGATGAGTAAGTGAGAAAAAGAGACTTTCTCACAGCCATCCGACTTTAAAATTTTTTTAAATTGAGTTTTAGAGAAAGAGAGGGAGGGAGGGAGAGATTGGCTTGTTGTTCCATACATCTGTGCACCCATTGCTTGCTTCCTGTATGTGCCCTGACTGGGGATCACACCTGGAACCTTGGAGCGTTGGGAGGATGCTCTAACCAGCTGAGCTACTCGGCCAGTGCCCATCCAACTTTTCGATGGCCCATATAAGCATGAGTTTCTCACTTGGGCTCATCAGTGAGCCTTTGCCATTCTCCTATTTTGGTGAAGTGGATCAAAGTACAGGGGTACAAGGAGGCTTGTTTATCTCTTTCTTATGTGTGTGAGAGTGAAAAGAGACTACAAGGAGGCTAACACTTCTTGACACATACTTGTACTGGGTGGTCTCTGATTCAATCCTATAATGAAGAAGGCATTATTTATTCAATTTTACAGATATAGAGAATGAGAGGTGAATTAACAAGGTCATTAAACTGGGTTTTTGTCCCAGTTCTGACACACGTATGTGCTTGATTACAACGAAAGTTCTTTCCAGTTCCAAAGTTCTGTGCCATAAAAATGGGAGAGTGGAGAGCAGTGATCCTTACTATGGGGCTGAAAACACAGTGGGCTTCATTGCATGTCTGGTGAATTACAGACCTGGCATTCCAGCTCCGGTCTGTCTGGCTCCAAGGATATACCTGGGTGGGGGAGAGAATCAGTCCCCTGGGTGGGCATCCACTCTGAGTGGCAGGCCAGTTGGATGATTTGGTTCAGCAGTGTTGATATGCAGCATCAGAAGCCCTGGAAGTGTCATCACTGCTGCCCTGATCAGACTGATTCTTATACATGGCTGGACCTGTTGCAAAGCCTTGGATTTTCCAGGTGTAACCCATGAACTCCAGAGTCATAGAATTCTCATTGCTTCTCAGTGATGTAGCAAACAGATATGTTCAGGTGTTTCGGAGGTGTTACAGTGCTCAGCCCATTGTTAACATCTGTCTGCTGCAAACTGTCATTCCCTGTTTGCTTCTAATGGTTCTAAATTAAAACATGTTTGCATTTGGTGTGGTAGAGGTGAAATGTATGCCAGCTGATCATAAGGATGTAGAATCCATCTATTAACACCATCTTGTGATTAACTAAGTTGACTCGGACATTTTGTACCACGCCCATTCCTGTGAATAAAGAAAATTGGGAGGTGTCTGCAGAATGGCAGCTGTTCCATGACACGACATCCACCCGCCCCTGGGAAACTTTTTCTAGTTCCTCCCACTTCTGCATCCAACAATTCTTTTTTTCCTTTTCCCCAACACAGAATATCCTGAGGAGAAAAAGGGATGCTGCAGGAAGGCCTATGACCTGTTCTGTGGCCTAGACCAGCAGAAGGGCCCCAAGATGACAAAGGAGGAGGAGGCAGCCATGAAGCTGATGATGACAGACACCTCTGAGAAGCCTTTGTGGAGGACGGTCGTGAACATCAATGGCATCATCCTGCTGGCCGTGGCCGTCTTCTGCCATGCGTATTTTGCTTGAGTCCTGCCTTTTGCTGCAGACTGCTCTCCTAAAGGCTGGACCATTTATTTTGCCTCCCTTTTGTCCCTTTCTGTGGTATTGAAGGGAAACCAGCTGGTTGTAAATTTTGACCAGTTGACAAATGTACACATGTGTAATTGTAAGACAGCTGGATAGAAGTGATTAATTTGCTGTTAACTTATGTATTTGAGGCCAGTGTGATATAGTCAGATATACGTATCAGAGCCACAGAAGAAAAGTCCACTCATTCATGAAAAAGCAGACTAAAGAACAGAAGTCCTGGCATGTTTGATGCACATCTGTCTCAGGCAGACTCAGCACGTCAACATTGTCTGTGACCCTTGAATGTCATTTTTCAGAGCTGTAGCCCCCTTGGTTCCTGCCACTTGCCCTATCTGATCCTCCTCAATTTTTTTTAAAAGAAAAATTTTACTCCTCATCATATCCCTGTCACATTTTTTTTGGCACAAGAAAAATCATCCTGTTATACTGATAAACCCTTTGAAGCTAAGGCTGGGAGTTAGATGGGGTCCCTCTCTGGGTGTTTCTCTTTGAAGGAGAGAACAGGGGCCTGAGAGTAGTGCTTACCCCAAGGCAGAAAAAAGCCAAATGAAAATATTGTTATAAGAGATGCATTTTTCTTTTGTCATTTTGGAAGGTCAGAGAAAAGACAACAAGCCAGCTACAAGGCAATCTTTCAAAAGTGGTTAATTGGTCAAGAACAATGATACTGAGCAAACTGTCAACAAATCTCGAGGCCAGTAGTGGGGGGAAAGATAATCTGGAGTCATGAGGATTTGCTGGGCTTCTTGAAAGTGTCCACTGGGGGTTCCTCATGTCGGCAATCTCACTCATAGTGGCATTTGCTGTGCCTGGAACGTTTCCGCCACTCAGCGATGTTGGTGAAGAGTATGGGCATTATTTATAAACACACTTTGTTTTTGATTAACTTCTTCTGTGACTGCACAAAGCACTCACCGTGGTGACTGTCATATACTTTCCAGAGGCCACTCTTCCTCTCGGTGTAGATGTTGACACATGGGCTCAGAAGTTGACTCTGTGTCACATTACAGAGCAAGTGTGCCTCTTGGGGCGTCTGACATTGCAAAGCAGCCGTCCTGAAATATCGAAACAATTAGCCTGAGATCCTCCTCCACATGAGTGCACATGGCCACAGACCGTACTCTTTTCAGTTGCCTGACTGGTGACCATCCACTGGCCAAAGTCAGGGTTCATGGTCTCTGTTCCGTGTGGTAATGCTCAACACTTTTAGCTCAGGGGAGTGTATTTCTTCTTGAATTTGTTTGTTTCCTAGAGAGAAATTTTTAAAATTTAACTTAAATTTAATGAGCTAAATAGCATTCTTTCAAGTCTACCTGTGAAAACTTAATCATATTGTAATATAATCTCATTAAAGTGAAGAATCTCTCAGGATGGCTGTGTTGACTGACTTCAGGTCAGCTTAGAAAGGGTGGGGTCTGAGGCTCTGTGGAGCTCAGAGTGGTGCCTGCACATAAAAATGGTTCAGCAGGTGAAAGAGTGGCTTGTTCTCAGGGAAGGAAACCCAGGGATGTGTGTTTGAGGTGCCCTTATATTCCTCTTAAGCTAGGGAGAGAAGACGGAAAAGTAGAGAATTTCAGGTGGCTAGCATTGCTCAGGGTATTCAGTTTTGTGTGGAGTTTGTGGTGTTTTTGAGTTTTGAGAGGATAGAGGGAGAAGGTTGATGCTGATGGGTGGAGTGGGCACCAAGTATCAAGTTTGTCCTGGGTTCTGTGCCTGGCTTTGCCAATGACTCATTGTGTGTATTGTGGTAAATTATGTTGTCTCAACTGTGTGTTTTTCTGTTTGAAAAATGGGAACCTTGGTGCTCATAGTATTTCCCTACCTCCTCTGGCTGTGATGAGGTCTTTTGGACACAGGGATGGGAGATATGTACATGAGAGATGACATACAGATGTTATATTAAGCTGCATTTAGTCCCATAATTAAAATGTGTTCTTGTACTTTGATAAAAATAAACATTAAAAACTATAACATCCAAGTTTCCTGTTCTCTAGAGATTCCAGACAAATACTGACCATGTCTGTGGTGAGTTTTAGTTGGTATAATATATGGATTAGAAGGCAAGCACCAAGACAGTTGAGAGTAGAATATAGAATATAACAACATGAAAAAAAGTAGGAAAGTTTGGAAATACTTTCAACTTCAAAATCTCTAGTTAACATGAAGTGAGTAGCTCTACCTTCAATGTATAGTATCCTGTTAGGATAGACTGAGCCACATGGGTAACCAGGGACCAGGAAGTGATAAACTGCACTAGAATAATTTCAGGGTGCAGGGAAGAGCTATTGTTTTCTTCAGATGGAAGATGGGTGTTATGGGGCAGAGTGATTGCTTATTAATGCTCAGTTTACAGAACTGAAAAAATCATACCCTATCAAACAAAACAAGCTTCTTTAAATATGGATGACTCTCAAAAGGAAAACACAGACTTCCTACTCTGCAAAGTAAAGCTGGTCCTGGGACCTTTGACATGTTCTGTGCAGCTGAGCCAGGCACTGGTGTTTACTTAGAGAAACTTCTGCCTCTGGAACTCACTCTTTGCTGGTGCTGAAGTGACTCGCCACTCACCTGTCCTGTGTCACAAAACAAACCCTGGGAGAAAAGCACCTATGTGCTTAATTGAAGAAGAGAGTTTTCTTAACATCACTCCTGCCTCCAAGAAAACTCCTTCTAATGTTCAAGTTGGATATAGGTAAATGAAACTGTTTGAATGAGGTACCATTACATTGGTGGGTCTGTGGGAGTGGGATTAGGAGGGGATGGGTGAGGTTCATTGGCCAGCATTGTTGGACTGGTTCTGGAGGATGCAGGTGAGTGCTGTTCAGTATGACTGCCCCACATTGCGTCCCTGACCCAGCCAGTTTTTGTAGTCTTAAGAACAACCCAAAAAATAGGTGGATTGATGCAATTCATCCCATGCTTGGAGAACTGGAGGCACATGTCACCTGATAAAGGGACCCTCTTTACACATGAGTGCTGGCAGCATATGGACACACATTTCAGAATCAAAGGGCTTAGAGCAGTGATTTGCATGCTATAGCTCCATTAAAACACAGGTTGTTGGAATTCACCCTCAGAGTTTTTGAATCAGTAGGTCTGGAGTAGGGCCTGAGAATTCACATCTCTAACAAGTTCCCAGACCATTTTGATGCTGCTGCTTGGGGGAACCCACTTGGAAAACAAATAGTTAGAATTATTTCCAAATAGGCTTCATTTTATTACCAAGGCAAGTAGAACTGAGGAACCTCTTTCCTAGGTCCTATTTTGAGATTTTTAGTGTTGACTTAGGACCAAATGTGTTTTCTGAAACCAAAGGTATGCAGGTATGTCTAAGCCACATCACGATGCCAAAATACAGAAAAACCCCATCCTGCTGAACTTCCAGGCCCATCTGATGAGTTCTGACCTCACCCCACCTAGATGTCCAAGGCCTGACACTTTGCCAACTTGCACTTTTATTTTATTTTATTTTATTTTATTTTATTTTATTTTATTTTATTTTATTTTATGTTTGGCACTTGTCATGTATCATGTATATACTGGCCCTAAAGTCATTTGCACAGATGGAATTTTTGCAGATGGGGTGGGGTGAGGAAAGACAAAGCACTAACATTTATTGGGCATCTTCTCTGGGCCAGACCTTTTAGGTAATGTTAAAAGACCTCACTGAAGTTCCATGAAGTCTGTATTACATCTGGAAGAAATTGAGGTTCAGAGAGAGATTCAGGCTTTTACCTGAGATGAAGACCTTAGTGTTTATGGGCTAAAGGTTGATAGTCTCTCCTCTCTGTCATGTAATTTCCCATGGTGGCTTTCCAAATATGGTATACTGTTTTTCCTTCAATTCTGAAGACCTTTAATGGGGAGGAATGTGGACAAGTGGGAGATCAACATCTATGAGCACCTACTTATTAAGATTAAGAAATGTTATAAAGTTATCACATCTGAATCTGTGAGTCAAGTTCTCCTATTCTGGTTTCAGATGAAAATGAAGGTTCAGGGAAGTTGGTGGCTTTGCTCAGGATGGGCCTTCAGGGGCACAGGAGAACTTCAACTCCTGGCTCCAGGGTTCTAAAACACTCTACTGTGTACCCAAAGATGTCAACAAGGAAATTTTAACTTGTTAAAATAAGATACTTGAATGATGGGATAAATAGCAGAATGGATAGAACTTAGTGGATGGAAATATGGATTCCAGAAATTATCCTAAAATATACTTTGAAGAGGTGAAGTGATGGAAACTGTGAAATAAAACTCAAAAGATGTGACCCAAGATGTCCAACACCCATCTCATTGGGGCTCCAGACAAAGAGTTGGCAGAACATGAAAGGAGGAGTGATACAAAGAATAGTAAGCAATCAGTAACTTGAGCATTCAAAGGATTTCTGTGAATCAACAAGAAAAGCAAGGAAATCATTAGGAAAAAAGATGGACAAAAGACATAAAAAGTCTTCAAAGAAAATCAGGAGAGCACCATAAAAATAGTGATATCAGGCAAATGGTGGAGCGGGCAACTCCAGGCTCTCATCCCCTGTCAGACACTGTCAGCACCGATTCTGTGAGAAGTGTAGACATCAGTCCAAAGTTTATTGCAACCAACCAAATTGCCAAATCAAGAAAAAGTCACTATGGAATGATGCCTCTCACCAAAACAGTGACTGTCACCCTCTCCCTTGTATGGTGGTCATCTTAAAGCAGCAGCGGTCATTAAGTGTCAGCAGTCTTAAATGCAGGGACAGCGTGTGCTCCCAGTGTGGGACCATTGTCCTGATTCCAGGAGGAGCAGAGCAGATCATATTCACAAGCTATCATGTACCCCTGTTCTAACCAGTCTGGAGGGTACATGGGTAACTGACACAAGGTGCTCCTCTCTGTTTCACCTAACTCTGACCTCAGACCGGGAGAGCTTGAGGACACTGAAAGCCAAACTAGCAAACCTTAGACACCTGAAGCAAAAGATTACAGTCAAAACACACAAGAATAGACTGCCTGAGGCAAAATCTGGGGAAAGTGTCTTTGGGAAATAAGGACACTTGCAAGCAACCATATATACTGAGGCATCTAGAAAGTCATGTGTAAGACACGTGCTCAGAAAAAAAATGGGAAGACCTTAAGCTTTCTTCTTGGTCTGATCCCTATGCTCAGTGCAAGGCTGGCTAGGAGTTGAAGGAAAGCCCCAGAACAGGGTCAGTTTGCAAAGACTGGGAGAGCCCCTGGCATTTGAGGAAATCACTATCAAAATCACTATCACTATCTGAGGCCCTGGCTTAGTAGCTCAGTTAGTTGGAGCATCATCCCAATATGACAAGATTGCGGGTTGGGTCCCGGGTTGGATCCCTGGTTGGGGCACATACAAGAAGCAACCAATGAATGCATAAATAAGTGGAACAACAAATTGATGTTTCTCTCTCTCTCCTTCTCCTCCTTCCTCTCTCTCACTCTAAAATCAATAAATAAAAAAATAAAAAAACTATCTGAGGAACAGGGGGACACAGGCTAAACAGAGTTTTCTGTGACTGTTTCAGCAAAGAATATGATCTTTGCAATAGTAGTTTGAGAAAGTCACTGAATAAATGAACTACTACAGCCTTCAACAATCAATAAGAGAAAAAGAGCAGGGAAGGGGGAGGATCTGATTTACAGAGTTATCACAATATAATAGTCAAGTGTCCACTTTTTATAAAAAATATCCCAAGACATACAAAGAAATAGGAAATTATAACCCATTCAAGGGAAAAAAATAAATGGACAGAAACTGTCTCTGAGGAAGTTCGTACATTAGAATTATAAATTTAAACTTTAAAACAACTGCCTTAAGTATATTCTAAGAGCCCAAGGAAAACATAGACAAAAGCTAAAGGAAATAATGAAAACAATGCATAAAAAAATGAGAATATCAATTAAGCTATAAAAATTATAAAAAGAAGCTAAATGAAAATTCTGGAGCTGCAAAGCACAATAGCCAAAGTGGAAAATTCACCAGAGAGGTTCAACAACAAATTTGAGTGGGCAGAAGACAGAATCAGTGAACTCAAATACAGGACAACTGACATTGTCATGTTTTAGGAAAAGAAAAAAGAATGAAGAAAAATAAACAGAAGAGAGAAAAAGTGACATCATCAAGATGGCAGGATAAGAGAACCTAACCTCCAGTCCCCTCACAAGGATCAATAGTTAGACAGCTATCCATGAGCAAAAAAGCTCTGGAAGATCTCTGGAGTCCACTTAAAACGTTAGCCACAGAGTGGAACATAAAACCTGAGAGTAACTGCACAAAAAGAGATGGAAGAACAGCTTCCTTTTGCCTGCATCATCCCATCCCCCCCAGTTGGCATTGCTCAGTGACAACAGGGAACTCTACAGCTGGAAAGAGCTCGCTTCCTGGGGATGGGAGAGTGGGGAGAGTGACCAGCTTCCTCAGTCATGCAGTGCCTAGGGTACTGCATGAAGGAGCTGCTTTTGTTTTATCCCATCCAGAGACCTGCAAAGACATGACAGGAAAAGGAAGAAAATCCAGGGCTGGGTCTGGCCCAGTGTTCTGTCACTGGCCTCACCTGCTGCTAGCCCTTGCAGCTGTGCAGCTGGGGGGCCCCAGCCTGATCCTGGCACTGGGTTTCACTTTGTGGCAAGTGCGGCAAGACCCAGTGGTCATGGTGGAACACACTGGCAGCCAGGGCCCTCACAGCTGCCAATGTGCCTGTAGTTTTCACTTCTAATGTAAGTGTATTAAATTTACATTAAATTTATGCCTCTCTTTTTAAAATCCATTCAGTCACTCTATGCCTCTGATTAAAAGGCATAGAGTGGCTGAATGGATAAAAATATAAGACCCAGCTAATATGTTGCCTACAAGAGATTCACTTTGGCTTCAAGGACACATATAGGCTGAAAGTGAAGGGATAGAAAAATATAATCCATGCAAATTAGAACCAAAAGAGAGCAGTTTCAGACTTTAAGTCAAAAACTGTAACAAGAAGCAAAGAAGGTCATTATATAATAATGAAGGGGTCAATTCATTAAGAGGATATAGCAATGGTAAACATGTATGCACATATCATCAGAGGACCTAGTAGATTAAGTAATGCTAACAGATCTGAAGGGAGTAATAGACAAAAATACAATAATAATAATAAACTCAACACCCCACTTTCAACAGTGGAGAGGTCATCCAAATCAGAAACAAGTTAGGAAAAATTGGACTTGAGTAACACTTTAGACAAAATGGACTTAACAGACATGTACAGAATCCTTCCATCCAACAGCAGCAGAGAACACGTTCTTCTCGAGCACGCATGGAACAATCTCCAGGATAGATCATACGTTAGGTCACAAAAAGAGTTTCAGCAAATTTAAAAATATTTAGATTATACCAAGGATCTTCTCCAACCATAGTGGCATGAAAATAGAAATTAATAGAGTAAGATTGGAAAATTCACAAAGATGTGGAATCAAACCACGCACCCCTGAACAACCAATAGGTCAAAGATGAAATCAAAGGGAAGTAAAAAAATAGCTTGAAGAAAAAATATTTTGAAGCCAAAGTATCTTGAAACAAAATTTCAATTTCATGATAGAAGAGCAATAAGAGAGGTATCTGTCCTATTCTATGGATAACACATAAGAGGGAATATTGTCTGGGAAACTGGTTATTATTAAACAGTTAGACAAAAAGTATTTTGAAACAAATGCAAATGGAAACACAACATACTAAAACTTATAATATGGAATGCAACAAAGCGGTGCCATGTAAGCACATAGAATCTCAGTAATAACTGGAGAAATACAAAGTAGTAAATAAAATTATTTTCCAGTCATCAAACTGACAAATGTTATTATAGATTTACAATATACCCTGTAATTAAGGATGTGAGTAAATAAGGAACTTTCATCCATTGATGGTGAGAAGATAAATTGGTGAATCCTTTTTGGAACGTACATTTTTAGATTTTATTAGAAAAGTAAATGTTCATACCTCCTGACCCAGTATTTATTCCTAGGAAACAATCTTTAAAGAAAATAAAACTATCTTAATGTGCCAAAAGGTGAACATACATTATGTCAGTCAAATATTGTTGTTAATAGCCAATAACTGAAAGGAACATGGAAGTTTCTCAGTGGAAAATGGTCAAATTATGGTAAATGATTTTGTGGAATAGTGTGTGACTATTAAGAAGGGGGAGGGATACCTATATGGGCTAATAGGGAAAGATCTCCAAAATAAACTCTATATGAAAACGCCAGTCATGAAACAGCACATAAAATAAGATTGCACTATGTAGAAATCTGTATATGTTCATACAGGTATACAAAGACTAGAAAAATTACCTTAACATAAGCTTTATGCTAACAGTTATTCTGAAAGTTAGTGGGGGTGGGAGTAGATGGGAGAGAAGGGTTGTCAGTGGAGAGTATTATATTTAATTCTACAGATCAAAGCATTGTTTGAATTTTCATAACAATATCATAGGTAGGTGTTTCTTATGTACTTTATTAAAAAACATTTTAACTTGTTGATTTACTTCTAAAACAGTGTTTTAAACCTATATACAGGGTCTGGCAGCAGTAACAACAGCTTGTGTGGTTGCTAGGGTAATAATATGGATATAATAATTTACAGCTTTAATTAGAACATTTCACCTAAAATGTCATATGGTGTGCTTGAGTGTGATATTGTTATGTAACAGAATTACATGCCATTGATTTTGGAACAAAAGATTTTGTAATAAAAAAGGGGCATTATTTGTACTGGGTCCTGTATAACCCTACATACAGATAATTGTCATCTAGAATGTCAAAACAACACAGACATAGACAGAGAAAGGTACATATACAAGTACCAATGCCAATAAAGAAATTGATGTTACTATCTAAAATTAGATTGTGATAATGTTGTACAACTGTGACTATCTAAAATATGCTGAACTCTACACTTTCTTATTTATTTATTTACTTATTTATTTTTCATTGAATTTGTTGGGGCGACATCAGTTAATAAAACCATGAAGGGGAAAAGTGAGAAAATTATCATAGCATAAACAATAAAATATTTAAAAAACAAAAAAAGCCATACAGGTTTCAAGTGTAGAACTCAATAAAACATCATCTGCACATGGTATCATGTACTCACCACCCAAAGTCAAGTCTCTCTCCTTCCCTATTTACCCCCGCTTTGCCCATTTCCACCTCCCCCTGGCCCCGGCTATCACCATACTGTCGTCGGTGTCCATGTGTCATACACACACACACACACACACACACACACACACACATACTTTAATTAACCCATTCACCCATTTTTACCCAGTCCCCCAGCCCCCCTGACTGCTGCCATTTTATTCTACGTATTTATGCTTCTGTTTGAACTGTACCTTTAAATAGATGCATTTTAAGATATGTGAATTATACTTTAATGAAGTGGTTTAAAAAATCAGTGGCTTGATATGTTATTTTTTAAGTGGGGTATGACTTTAAGGCAGAAGCTAATAGTTTCTAATAAGTTCATAAAAATATCAATAAAAACAGGCATTGCCGGCTCACTTCCCCTCAACTATTAAGAAATCTTTCTATTTTTCAAATCCTAGAGATCAGTGAGGTGAAGACGGGAGGAGAATGGCCTATTTTTAGAGTTACAAGGGGAAGCAGAGTTGGGAGAGGTGTTCCTTCTCAGTGGAAACAGCAGGAAGCAAGTTTAACACAGGGCAATCTATCTGGGAAGCTATAAAAACAAAAGAATTTAGACTTAAATTCTCCTACTTTACATACATACAGGGAGTCAGCTCATTGTCTTTCTAAATGACCAATTCTCTTTTTGTTTACTGACACGAAGGAACAATAAAAGCCAAAAGTCCGATCTACAGTTATCTCATTGGATAAAATTACAACTGCTCATCTCCCTTTGGCAACACAACAAACTCTAAAGATGAAAAATCAGTAATATCCTCTGCTTAATATTCTGGTGGCTCAGATAAAGTTCAAGCAAAGTAGCCGTGGACAAAGACGGCCACTGACAGGAGGAGGATGGCATTGGCGTTCACCACGGTCCTCCACAGGGGCTTCTCCGAGGTGTCTGTCAGCTTCTTCCTTTGGGCTTCTTCCTCCTCTTTGCTCAGCTTGGGGCCTTTCTTCTGGAAACCGCAGAATGCGTCATAAGCTTTCCTGAAACATCCACGAGTTTCCTCAGGATCACCTGAGACAAAGAAAGATAAACAAACGATCGCCAAACACAGGAAATACAACTCCTTTCCAGATGCCTGTAAAGAGTGATTACAACTACTTCTTTGTGTTAGAGGAATATCCCCGAGAAAATGCAGATGACTTCGGTTATATAAAAATAGAAAAATGTGCACAGCATTGAGTCCAATAAACAAAGCGAAGCAAGGGACCAACTGGGGAAAAAACATTTGCATCTTATATCACACACGGTTTAATATCCTTAGTATTAATGAGCTTCTTCAGATAGAGGAAATCTTGTAAGCAACTCCATGGAAATGTACTAGAGAGATGAACAAACAGTTCAAAGGAAAGAGATAGTTCTCAAACCAAGTGTAAAGTGGATAGTACCTCCATCAACATGATCATCAGCTTCTTCGTGTCTTTCCTCTTGTGCATCTAAATCGATCCGCTCCTCTGTCCTGTTCCGAAGGGCCCAGCACAGGCGATACAGCTGCCCAGAGGCCATAGACAGGTGCATTTCGTGAGGAGCAAAGGTTTACAATAACGCAATGGTACATTTATTGTGTAGCGCAAAAAAAATCAACAGAGCAGGAAAATACAGATAAAGAAAAGGTCTTCTACTACATTCATTCACAAAAACACACTATTTTAAATTATTTCTATTCTTAATTTTGGCACTCATTAAAACCTCTTAAATAATATATTTCAGATGCCTACTTCTGGATTTATAATTCCGTAAAAGTCAAAGGTTTATCTAACTCATATACTATACCTTGGTTTTGCTCACTGTCCCATTATTCCACTGTGGTTAGCTACATCATTATTCCTTGCAGTTTGTCTGGTGATTACTTTTATAACTTTTAAATTTCTTAAGTTCCATTTCTGGATCTGTTATATCTGGATAGCAACTATGTACTATGATTGATTTCTGATAGGGATCTACACCCTTCCACATCTGTTTGCCAGACCACATCCAAACTTCTGTCAACTTGACCATTATTTTAAAACTGTCAACCTTTGTAGAATTTTAATTGTTTTCTGTAAATATAAGTAAGATTTCCATGCTTAGTCTGTATACTGAATAAAACATTTAAAAACCAATAGCATATATGCTATTATGTAACTTTTTTGAGCCACAGATTCACGACCTGTGACTGGACACAATGATTAAATACCAGCCAGCTCTAGAAAACTGTTTTAAGAAAATTATTTCTAGTGTCAAACGCGTTTTTACAATTATAATCCACCATATGCTCAAAGTCATGTTTCATTTTCATTGGCCTCATATTTAACTTCTGCCCTCCTTGTGCAGATTTAATTGGAATTTGCAGTTGGCTTTGTGTTCGTTGTTCACACGACAAGCACATGCTTGACTTTGTCACTAAGGGTCTTAATTACAGCTTCATAAGGTTCTTGATCATAGCATTTCTTTTACTGAATCCACTTTCTGTGTTAAAACTCTTTTATTGGGACTCCGAGTACTTTCTGGTCTTGCACTGCTAGGTTAGGTCCACAACAAATTCCTGACTTTCTCTGAAATACTATGTATTTTTATCAGTCCCTTCGGAAAGTTCAAACCTCCCAGCATATAAATGAAACATAAACATAAATTAGGTAAGTTTCACTGGCACTTCAGACAATTTTTTCTCTAATAATTAGTAATAAATTATGGTTATTTTGATTGGCATAAAAGAGTTGAACATTTATATTTATTTCTTTGAAAACTGTGATGTGTTTTCTAGTGTCCTTTTTATTCGACTCCCAATATTCAGTGTAAATATTTAGTTATAAATCCTGGTGACGTGTTTTTGGTGGAGTAATTTGAATCATGCTGTGCTTTTCAGGTTATCCCATCTCCATATGATCCACTTGTCAGGAGTGTGCAAGTAAGCATTAATTTAAAATTTTTATTGGCAAATGTAAAATAAATAAAAGTTATACATGTTAGTAATAAATTTAAACAATATTAGTATATAAACAACGTTTAAATAAAAAAATGGACTAGTATTTGCCAGTCTTTTATAGAGCCTCTCCCAGAAGCACCTCTTATGGAAAGTTTCCAGTGTATATGTTTTAAGATTTTTCTGTGTGTAGACACACACACACACACACACACACATATATTTACATGTATTTTATTTTCAAAAAGTTCTATTATGCAATACTATATTATTCTGCAAGTGTTTTTTCCACTAACTGTATGATGGACATTTAAAAAAACAAATAACAGAATTCCTCAGGTTTTTGAACTTCTGTGTAATAATGTGCTGCCCCTGTATACCTATTCCACTAGCAATGGAAATTTGGGTTGTCTCTATTTTTTCTATTAGAGACCTTTGGCAGAGAAAAATCTTTATTTCTACATTTTCCCTATGTGTGCAACTATTTCCACATAATAAGCTCTTAGAAATGGGATTGTTGACTCACAGGGCATGGGAATTTAAAAATGGATAAATACTGCTGTATTGCCCTCCTACAAATTATAAAATGTATACACTCACCAACGGTTTTGGAGAGTGGGCATTTTCCAACATCCTCACCAACATTGGACATATTCACATTAAACCTATCTGCCAGTTTGAAAGGCAAAATTATATATCTTATTGTTCTATTTTTTTCCTGCCCCCGGAACCATGTGCTTAAAAAAAAATCCCTGTGTGTGTTTGTGCTGCGTAGAAATTCTACTTGCCCCCAAGCAGGCCCAGCCCAGAAGGCAGCTCTGCTGTGAAGTATTTTCCGGCCCCTTAGGCAACACTAACTACTCTCTTCCTGATATTCTGCAGCGAAGGTTCAGATTTACCTCCCAAATGCACTGCGGAGTTATTGGAGGATGAAGCCCATGTCCTATTGCCATATTTCTTAATTCACTGGTGCTTTGACACTTTAGGTACAAATGTGTTGAGCTGAGTAACTCTTAGGTTCCTTCCAGCTCTAATGGTGCTATGATTCTGTTGTCTGGGACTTGTACACCGACTAACCTTTAGAAGGCAAAGAACTCTTATTTTACAATAAGCATGTGTCTATTACTCATTACTCACGTGTATATCAGGAATGGGTTTCGTTAGCAGGGAAACTCCCAGGATGACCAGTATGGAAACGAAAAAGAGAATGATGGCAAAGTACAGATAGTGCACCCCGCAGATGATCTTCGGACAGTAGCTGGCAGCCAAGCAGCTCCCTGTTCCATAGGCAAACTCCGCAATCATACGAATGAGGCCCATCACAAGTCCAAATATGAGACCCCAGAAGGCTCCCTGCAAAAGAAGCAAGAACAAAACCAGGGTATTTAGAAATGATGAGAACCCCATTCTAGTAGGTCATAATTATCATCCTACCTGCTTTCTCCACTAAGAACCAACAAATGGCTGACCTTGAACACAAGGTCACCAAAGCAGGGAAAAGACGCCAGGGCGTGTGTTTACCAGTGGGCTGTCGCTCTTTGTGGTCTTGAAACACCATTGTACTGTTATTTCACCAACTGCGGGACACTACAGGTACCCCTGCTTTTCAGAAGTTTGCTTAATGCGCCACTTTGCTTTTACAAAAGACTTTACAGTTGTCCCTGTTTTCACCAACCAAATTCGAAGAGGATTTTCACTTTTAGGGAAAAAGGTGAGAAACGAAAAGAGCCTCCAGCGTTCGTTTTTCAGTGAGCCCTTAGAGAGGCAGGGTGCTCCGGAGCAATGAGGGGACCCCGCCGAGCTGCTTAGCCGGCACCACACTCCGCCTCTCAGCAGCAGGCCGCCCTAGCTTTGAACGGCGTCTGTGAGCATCTGTGCTTTATCTCCGTTTGTTTTATGCTTCCGTTAGCAGCACGTGTCCTAGTGTGTCAGAAAAGCCTGAGAGAGATTATTTTTGGGGTCTGGAAATGCTAAAAAGTTTTCCCATGTAAATGAACGGTAAATGCTTCTTCACTTGCCCCATTTGGGCTGAGGTAAGGTATCACAGGGACACTCTGCTTTTGGAGAGTGGAGGGGGCCTGTTCTGTCCACTTGGGCCTGCACTCAGGTTTGCCTTGACTGTTATTTTATACATAGATTTAAAGAACCTGTGACTTATTCCGTGGGATCAACAGAACTATGACGTATGTTACACAATTTGCAGATTTGATATTAAATAGTTATATTTATAACTATATAGTTATGATATTTATAACTATATTTATGATATTTATAACTGTACAATAGTTGATACTAAAGACTTCTATTAAGCTTTTGACAATTAAAAGCATTCATTTTCCCTGAGAAGCGGTGGAGGTGGAAATAGATGTTCTCTGATTAAGATGTTATTTTTAGTGGAAACAGTATTACAGAGAGACTAAGAGTATGAACTTTGGATGGAAGAGGATGTGAATCTGAATCCCAAGATCTCACTTACTAATATTAAGTTATGTGTGGAAAGCACATTGACATTAACTTCCTGCACCTGTTCCTCATCTGAAAATGATAATAATAAGGTTAACACTTGGGAACAATTAAGGCATTGAATGTACATGGTCCATAATAATCAATTAATTATATATATCACAAAAGAAACTAATGTGTTTTGAACTATTACTAGTGAGGTAGGTTTTCTTCTAAGTACTTCACATTAAAAAAAATCTTTTAAAACCCTTACAGCAATCCTTTAGGATAGGCACTATGATTACTTTCACTTTATGGAGAGTCAAATGGTTTGTTTAGGATCACAGTGGTATTACGTGGGAGGGCCAGGATTGGATCCTGGCAGTCTTACCCCAAAACTTGTCTTCCTTGGCACTGTGCCGTGATCATGTATATTTTGTAAGAAATATAAAGACTGTGCAGTGACTGTGCACTGCATCCAGAGTCTGACAGGAGCAAAGCCTGCTTGAGTGTGATTGGTAGGGTAATAATATGGGTGTGATAATTTATAGTTTTTTTAAAAAATATTTTTAAAAGACTTTTTAATTTATTTTTAGAGAAGGGGAAGGGAGGGAGAAAGAGAGGAAGAGAAACATCAATGTACGGTTGCCTCTTGAGCGCCACCTACTGGGGACATGACCCAAAACCCAGGCATGTGCTCTGACTGGGAATCGAACTGGTGACCTTATAGTTCGCAGGCTGGTACTCAATCCACTGAGACACACCAGCCAGGGCAATAATTCATAATTTTAATTTGAACATTTCACCTAAAATGTCATATGGTGTGCTTGAGTGTGATATTATTATGTTACAGAATTACATGCTTATGACTTTGTAATAAGAAGGCGCATTATTTGTGCTGGAGCCTGTATTCACACACTTTGGTGAGACTCAGGAATTGTGGCTGACCACAGCTGAAACTGAGATGGGCCTTGAGTTGTACAGTTTGGGTGGAAAGAATGCACCAGTGAAAGACATATTTCTTTTCTCACTGCAGCAGGAAAAAAATTTCCCCATTTTCACTTACCTGCTCATTGACTCTTTTACAGAAGATGGCAAGCAGGAAAACAGCAGCAACGGGAGGCCCAAGGTAGCTAGAAATTGCTTCCATGTAATGAAACAGCTGTCCATTTTGAGACACTTGTATTAATGGGACCCACAAAATGCTGGTGACAATTAATAGAACGATAAAGAGCCTGGGAAGAAAACAAAATGATTTAAATATTAAACAAAAGCATTATTGGTACTTCCATTGTGCTTTAGTTCTTGGATTCATTCTTGTGGTCATTCATTGATTTTCCAAAGAAAATCAAGCTCCTTGTCTTCATGCTGTGTCATGCTTCATGATTATTCATCAGCAAAATGGCAATAGTGCGATTGCTTGCCTATAATTAGTCGTAATAGCTTCAACTATGAGATCAAGAATCCATTTATAAAAAACAGTTCAAATGTCAACATTTGGTTAACAATTTTCTAATGCAATGTATGTGCTATATCAATTAGAAAAACACAACACTATTTCTAATTACTTGTATGATAAAGAAAGTAGACTCCTATTTTGGTCTTTTCTTCCCCCCTAGCTTGAGAGAAAATGAGTCAGTTTGCACACTTTAGAATAAAAATAACCTCTCTTCCAGAATGCTGAGTGAATTGGCCAGAAATGCTAATTTGTGCATTTCACTACTTGAATACTTTGGCAGGTGGAAAAAGCTGGTTAAAATATTGATACACAGTGAAAATCTGTGAGAGGCTCCTGGGGGCCAGGGAGCATGACTGACCAAACTGCACAATCCTCTCTGCTGGTCATGTGAACAAACAAATAATAATAATTTACTGGACTCTCTGTAAAAGGTCATCACTTGTCTGTGCTCACTTGAAACAGAACAGTGGGAGCTGGGAGAACCGGGGGACAAGCATTTGGGCAGGAGACAGAGGCACAAGTGTCCCATTTAAGCTTTTTTACAAAACATCTGCAACCTGGCAATAACTAAATGTGATGAACCATGGGAAGCCCAAGCCCAGTGCCTAGAACACAGTAAAGATTCAATAAATAACACCTACTATCATTATTGTCATCATCACTGGAAAGAAAATTATGTGTCTCCTTTGTTCTCTTATCTTCAGTTGTTTCCTGTCACATGCAGAATAAAATCCAATGTCCTGTTATGGCCGGAATGGCCCTGCATGACCTCGCATCCCGTGACCTTTCTGACCTTGTTTCCCGTCACTCACTCCCGCACTTGCTCTTCACGTGCCACCCTCACCTCCTGTCCTCACACATCACGACTGTAACTGTGGAGGAATGCAGCGCTCACTGGTCCTCAAACTGGGTCGTGGGGCTCCCTCCACACTTTCCTCAGGGCTGCTGGAATGTCACCTCCTCAGAGAGGAGTCCCTGAGCACCTTAAAGGATGTGGTCTTAAGTAGCCACGTCTTTTAATCCTGGTTTAATTTTCTTCTTAGCACTTTTTGATATCAGGTATAGAATATATTTATTGTCTATCCTCCCCGCAAGGGTGTAAATCCATGAGGCATGAAATTATTCTTCATATATATATCATTTTTCATATTTGTATTCTGAGAGATAGTAGGCATTTAATGAGAAAGATAGGAAAAGAAAAACTCATTAATTGATCACTTAATTGAGACCTAAAGGGGGTTCATACTCAGGACTGTACACCTATTAGTGTCTACCGCAGCTTGGGCCTGCTGAAATCTGTGCTACACTTTCTCTGCTGCAGAAGCACAGATGCCTTACTGGCCTTCCTGTCCTGTAGCATTTATCCAGAAGAGTCAAGGTCTGGACCAACTGAGCCCTTGGAATTTCTCCAAGTGGTTAATTTACCAAAGCGATTATTACTATCTTCAACAAAGCATAATCTTTCAAATAGGTGATTAGTTTCTCTTGATACCCCATTTAAAAAAATCTTTGCCCAAGGATATGGTCATTGATTCTAAAGAAAGAGGGAGAGAGAGGGTGGGGGAGAGAGAAATGTGAGAGAGAAACATCAATCGATTGCTTCCCCTATGTGCATGGACTGAGGATGGAACCTGCAGCCTAGGTATGTGCTCTGACTGGGAATTGGACCTGCAGCCCTTTCGTGTACGAGACAATGCTCAACGAACTGAGCTACCTGGCCAGCGCGACACCCCATTTTTTAGTAAATGCAGTTGTCCTCTCCAGTAGTGTGTGGATGTCCCTAATCTGACAGAAGGTGGAAACTTTATACCCCATGAAAAACACTGATGGAATTTCATGAAGATGTGGCTGGGAGAGGGTGTGAGGGGAGGAATAAGAGACAATCAGAAGCATTTGAAAGTCTGAAAAAGCAACTATTTCATTGAAAGTCCTGGCCCCAAATTTTGTGTCTGCAAAGGGATAAAGTTGGATTAAATGTCCTTTACCCATTCTGGAACTTGATGACTAGTTTCTTTGAACTTAAAGATGAGGAGGCTCTATTCCACTTCCATATTTCTGCTTTTCCAGAGCAATTTTTAGACAGAAACCAGGATTCTCTCACCGTCCAGCTATAAGGAGCTCTTTCTCCGATGCCTGCTTCCGAATCTTGGTGTAGAGGTCCATGGTGAAGAGGGTGCTGGCGCTGTTGAAGATGGAAGTCAGGGAGCTCATGAGGGAAGCCAACATGACTGACAGCATCAGGCCTCGCAGCCCTGGGGACAGAAGAGGATGCGATTACCAGTTTGGAATCGGATGGCACGATCTATGGCTACCTTGCCAAACTAGAGTGTCATTCAAAGGTAACAGTGTCACCTGGAACATTTACTGGTGTGCCTATCAATACATGCCACCATGTAGCATTTTCCGTGTATTTGCTGGCGATTTGATAATAATCCAGTACAGAATTTTAGTTCTACATATAAACTTAGAGATCATTTGCTGGCACCTAAATGTGGACCTTTTGTGCTGGAGGAACTGTTGGCTTCCTGGAGACTTAGGGAACTGAAGAGGGAAAAGCCTAGCAGGTGGTTCTGAAGTTGAAGTCTTTGGTGGGACAAGCAAAGAGTTTTGAGATATTATGGCGACTTCATCCTTTAGTTTCCTCTGCCTCTGAGTAAATGTCACTAAACATCCTAGGTCAAAGTGTGGAACGGGTGGGTGGGTGATGTCACTTGTGGGTTATGTTCCCTTTCCCCTGACAATGGTCTTGTGTCAGGGAGAAGAAAGGTCATGGAAGGGTTAGCTGTCCTTTAATGGGGGGGCCTAAGGTACAAAGTCACTAGGGCATTCCTGAACTCTATGATGGGGTTCTTTCAGACTGTCTTTCTGATCACAGCAGATCAGCTTCTTCATCCTAGTAATTTACTTATTTCACATGTGCAGCTTATTTTCTATTTCCTGAAACTAGAATGTGAGTTCCAAGGGATAGGGGACTTTGTGCCTGCTTCACTAATGTTTTCCAAGCACCAGGATGGTTTCTGGGACATAGTAGGCACTCAATAAATAGTTGTAAGTTAAATAAATTGAAGTCTATTATTTGGGTATCACTGGTCTAAAGAAAGCATAAATAATTGAAGATAAATAATTAACCTCTAGTCCTCTGAGTTTATAAGTTTATGACAATGCAACTTTTAAAAAAATGTTTAAGTTACAATTTAAATTCAATATTATTTTGTATTAGTTCCAGGTGTACAGCACAGTGGTCAGGCAATCATATATTTCACAAAGTGTTCCCCCTGGTATTTCCAGTACCCACCCGGCACCATTCAAAGTTACTGCAATAATATTGACTATATTCCCTATGCTGTACTCTACATCCCTCTGACCATTTCGTAACTACCAACCTGTACTTCTCAATTTCCTCACCTTTTTCACCCAGTCCCTCAACCCCCACCCCCTCTGACAACCATCAGTCTGTTCTCTGTATCTATGAGTCTGTTTCTATTTTGTTTGGTTGTTTGCTTGGGGCTGCGAAGCTCTTTTATTGACAAATCCATCATTTAAATGATCTTGATTGTTTTGGAAGAGAATCTTGAATTTCAAGGAGTAAGGATTCTTCTAATAGGAATTATACCTGGTTCATCTCTGTAATCCCCCGGCCCAGCATGAAACTGGTAGCCTATGGAAGGTGCTCAAGAAATGTCTGATGAAGACAATAGAATTAATGGAAGTAAGAATCATTAAGGATTATACCATAACCCTTCCTTCTGGCCTATTTACAGACCGGGCTTCTGAGGCAGTCACAGCATGAATTTCTTTTTTTTTTCCAGCTCTATTGAAAAATATTTGGTATGATCAACAAGTAACAATTGTATGTATTTAAGGTGTACGATGTGATGTTTTGATATATATGGACACTGTGAAATGATTAACACAAGCAAGCGAATTAACATATTCATCACCTCACAGAATTCCTGTTATCTTGTTTTGTTGTGAGAGTACTTGAGATCAGTTCTCTTAGCAAATTTCAAGTCTACTGTACATCATTATTAATGATTGTCTCCATGCTGCACAGTAAGTCTCCAGAACTTACCCATATTATAACTGAGAGTGGGTACCCTGCAACCAGCATCTTCCTATTTCCCCCACCCTCCAGCCCCTGGCAACCACCATTCCACTTCTCCGTTTCTTTATATTCCACACCTAAGTGGTATCAAACAGTATTTGTCTTTCTGTGTCTGGCTCATTTCACATGCATAATGTCCTCTAGGCTTACCTATATCGTTGCAAATGGCAGGATTTCCTTCTTTTTTGAGGGTGAAGAAAGTTCCATGGTCTACATCTATGTATCTGTGTTTCTATCTATCATCTATCTTAGCATTCTCTTTATGCATTTATCTGAGCATGGACGTTTTCTTACCATTAGGCATTAGTTCCATCACCAGCATTGGGTAGGCATAGTTACTGCAGCCAACTTCAACGCCACAGTGTTTCACACATTCAGAAGGTACAACACAGGCCACCGTGTCTGAAGAGGAATTCAGATAAATGGGTTCAGTGAGTGGGGCCCAAACAGACAAGATCCAAACCACTGGACATACTCGTAGAGACAAGTTGTAAGATCATGGGTTAGAGGAAAGACTTTTGTCTGGAAATTGGAGGTTGAACTTTGAACTTCATACAATCAGTCCAGTTCCTCTTTGCCCAGAATACAACTTTCTAAGTGTCTCACAGCTGTAGCTCCCCCTGCACTGACCTAGGGGGCAGGGCTCTGCCTTGGGGTCTGGCTCAGGTAGACAGCATTAGAACCAACAGAGGGAGCTGATCCCATCCTCCAGAAAAGGTGAAAGAGCATAAATCCTCCCAGGAGCATAGAACTCCAGAGATAAAACACCACCATCACCACCACCACTCAGGAAGTTAGTCCTGTGTCCAATCATTTAACCCAATGTCTCTCTCCCACATCTAAGAAGAGGTGTCACTTGTGATGCTGTTGGGGTGACTGCCCCATGTGGGAATAATATCTCATTCATGAGGCAGTTGCACAATATCTTGGTGTATTTTTGCTAAAACCATATTATGAAAACAAATAGCAAAAATGGATATAAAAATCACCCTGAATACTAACACCTTAGCACTTTAACTTCTTTTACTCCTTTCTTCTTATTCCTTTCTAATCCTTTTTCAGGAAGAAATGCATTTTTTTGAATAAGTATAGTAATTGTTGAGATAATATTTTATAATCTGCTTTTTACATCTAACATAATAACTTCAGCGTTTCCCCAAGTATGGGTATAGTGTACAATAATATCTTTGGCCACTGCCTACTTGTTGAATATCTGTACATTCTTTATTGGTATAGACAACCCTACAATGTTGCAATAAGAAAGGATGTTGGCCACTTGATATTCATCTTAGCAAGTTTTCAGCTAAATAAATAATGCCCAGTTGGGAAAACAAGAAGTAAATTCAGTGTTATCTATGGATTGCCCCCTAAAAACCAGAGGTCTTGATTGGCCAAGAAATATTCTGCTATAGTTCCTTCACTCTTCATGTCCAAGTTTTTAAGGAAGATTTTCAACATTAGTAGTTACTCGCAGCTGACTCAGAAATGGGAGTATCCCAAACAACTCAATTTCAAAGCAGTAAAGGTTGGTATAGTTCTCCATTCATCTTAGAGGGACCAACAAGTGACAGGGCATCACCAAGACCTTCTCAGGTGGTGACGTCCTGGACTGGCCCACCACAGCCCACCTATTGCATAGCTCCCCAGTTCTTCCTCATCCTCCTGCATCATCTTCTAACTTGCATCAGTCTAAGTCACTCGTGACAACAGGACAAAACATACTCAAATGCCCACAAAAAGACAGGCATGCAGGATAAAAGGGATAAGAGAACAGAACGTCAAACATGGAATTTTTTTTTTGCATTTGACCCCCTATACAATCTGTAATTTTCACTTGGAATTTTGTTTTTGCTTCCCTACATAATGTGTTTTCTAGTTATGAAGGTTTTAATACATCTTAAAAATCACTATTTGTGAATCAAGCATAAAAAAAATGAGCACGGATGGATTCGGGACTTGCCTGTGTACAGGATGCGGCTGATCATTCCGGGCATCACCATGAGGAACATGGGCAGCAGCTTCAGGTACCCGCACAGGATGCAGGCGGCCTTCACGTGGGACATGTCCTTGCCTGAGAGGCAGCGCTGCACGATGACCTGCCAGGGAACATCACCCCACCATGAGACAACCAGAACGTGAGTTCAAAGAAAGGGAGTGCCTCTTTTCAGGAATTAATGTTACAGTGACAAATGGGATGATGACTAGAGAATAATGAGCTTTGGAGGAAAATAACAAACCCCTGGTCTTTCCCATGAGTGTTTGAGTTCTGTGAATTTCAGGTTTATCATCTCTACATAAGGTTACCTGTTGTGTAATATCCTGAATATTTGGTATAATGTGTATAAAAGACTCCTGGTATATAGAATTCAATATACATTATTACTATTAAAATATGTTTATAGTTTCCAGGCTGCATTACAACAATGGCTATATGCTCCTCCAGGTCCAAAGCCATCACTACTGATTCTTGCAAAAAGTTGTGCCTTTAATATTTTAGGCACTAAATAAGCTACATACTCATCAGTGTCTCTCTACTGTTAAGGAGCAGTTGTCCTTTTGGGAAATCAAGACCATTGCCACAGAAACCCCAGAGTCAGGCATCCATCAGAAGAGAATCCGTAGACATTCATTAGACAAAATATTCTGAGGACCTCATTGATTTATGAATCAAATACAATGGTTCTGGGAAAATCAACTTATATAATTTCATTGTTTGTACTTAAGTTGTAGAATCTCTTGACTAACAAAGAATTTTCTAGCAACTCAGGGTTTCTACCCCTAATGCCAGAATAACTTCTTGATATTTTTCTTCTCTGAAATGTTTGAAAATTGGGATGTCTTTTTCTGCTTAATTCTCTTTGGAGAGACAAATCTGTTAGGGGTAGCAGCTGGGTAATTTAGTGCTGGGGGAGCAGGTGATGTTTTTAGACAGAGGGCTAGAAGCACACAGTTGGAGGGACAACACAAATTAGAGGTGAGGAGGGCACCCTGTGAGCAGACAAGCAGGGTCAGGCATCAGAACTCAGGGTGAATGTGACACCCCTTGTGGAAGGGAAGTCAGGTGGTCAGAGGCAACATAATAATAAGGATGGCCCTGGCTGGTGTGGCTCAGTGGATTGAATGCTGGCCTGTGAACCAAAGGGTCACTGGTTTGATTCCCAGTCAAGGCACATGACTGGGTTCCAGGCTAGTTCCCCAGGAGGGGGCACATGAGAAGCAACCACACATTGATGTTTTTCTCCCTCTCTTTCTCCCTCCCTTCCCCTCTCTAAAAATGAGTAAATAAAATCTTTTTTAAAAGTCTGTAGAAATAATAAAGATGGTTCTACAAGTCAATGGTGAAAGTATGTATTCTTTGGTAAATATGTTGAGAAAAATCAGTTTATTATAAAAAGAAAATCAATCCTACACTAATATCACAAATGAGCATTCGTCCAAGATGGGTTAACACTGCGGAATAACAAGTTTGAGCTTCCAGAATCTATTTAGGGTGAGAAGTCAATAGAAAAGTCCAAAAACTGGAAAACTGAGAGGTAGCAATATAAGCATTTATTTGAATAACCTGGGGATCAAGTTCACAAGCAAGTTCTGATTTAATGGGTCTGCATAGCATCTGAGAGCTCCTAGGTGTCATTCATGGCAATGCTTCACAGACCACACTCTGAGTCCCAGGGTTTAGGGAATAGAAATACATACCAAAGTAAGTAACAGAAGGAGCCGACAGTGTTTACCTTTGAGGGACAAGAGATGGGGTAGAGAGAGGGACACCAGACAGCTGTTTTGCACAATTAGCCTTGTAGAAGTGTTGACTTTTTCAATGGTGTGTGTGCGTGCCTGTGTGTGTATACAAAATAGAAATTGCATGATTTTCTAGGAGAAGAAAAAGAACAACATACACATATTCACACCACATACCACACACACACATTTTACCTGATCAGTGCACCAGTACCACACAGCTACGATGGTCATTCCAAATATCATTCCTGGCCATGGAACGTCCCCGGTCACAGCATCTCGGAAAATATGGAAGGAGTCTGCCCGAGGACTGTAGCAGGTGGGGCTAATAGTCAGGTTGTCCCCTTGGACTATGGATGGAATGGCATTCATATACTTCTCTGTAAAACTCTCATAACCTCCAACTTCGGCAAATGCTGAGAAGGCATTGGATAAAAATAAAATAAAAAATAAAATGTTTTATAGAAATGTAAGACTCCCGGTTTTCATAATTATTCGATTATGAGGGAGGTACTCAAGCACCTCCAATCAGCCTGGGCATATTCTCAGTGTCCTTCTCTCAGGACCTGTGTCCTCCTAGTACCTGCAGGGGCACTGATTATCAGATTGACTTTCACAAAGTTCATGAAGTGAATCACCCTTTAACTCTTCTTGTTATGGTGCTTTTGAAAAATTTGATTTAGTAGCTAACCTCATAGCAAGAATAAAACTGCAATCCAACATACAGATATTGATTTCTCATAACCATCAGAGCAGAAACAAACCTGAAGGTGAGCTAACAGAGTGAGCCTAACAAAAATCAACCCTCGGAAAGTCCAAACTCCTCTGAAGGGGCCAGGAAGCAATGGCCTCTCTTCCTGACATGGAGCCTGGCTGGTCTGATCTTATGCTTAGTCGTATTTTCTGGACTAATACTATATTCTACCTATGTCACAATAAAAAAAATTGGAAAGATAAGGAGCAGAAATTGGAGGCAGCAGATTATGTGTGGTAAAGGGAAATGGAGAGACTCAGCCTCTGGGGGGCTTGGAAAGGCTAGACAGGTACAGAAGAGAACCATAGTGGAGGGAAACCCTGGAAAGATGAGCCCAGGCATCTGGGGACGCTTAGTACAGGTTCAGAAGATGCACAATTCACTCATGCAGCTATAAGGTTAAGGCTGACATTAATTTACTTCTCCATTATTTATTTAATTGAGCATCAATGTGTTTGTATGTACAAATGTGGAACTGGGAGTACGTACAAAATGAACGTGCAAGGCAGGAACTCAACCAAGAGGAGGGTACCGACAATACAAGGAGATTGTTCCAATAAGAGGAATATGGTTTGTAACAAAAACACAAGAGGGAGCCTAGGAAGTGAGAGACTCCCCCATTCTCACCCTAAGGATGAAAGAAGTGAAACTTAGAGAGGCTGGTGCTAGGCACTGCCTCACTGAGGCCAACAACCAAAGAACTATGAACAAGTAGAGCACAGAAGTTCTGCTAACTAAATAGAAAGTTCATAAGGAATTGGTCCCAGCTGTTGCCTCTGGTGCAGCACTGGGCAACAGAACTTTCTGCAATGACCTATTTTATATCTGTGCTGTGTGATATGGAAATCGCTAGCCTTATATTGAGCACTTGAAATATGGCTAGGCAAATAAAGAACTAGATTTTTAATTTTAATTAATTTAAATATAAGTAGCCATATGTGACTAACGGCATCCACGTCTCATTGTGAATTTGTTGTCTTTGTGGTTCTATCAGCTTTTCCTTCACGTATTTTCAAGCTCTGTGATGTGGTGCATGCCTATCATGCAAAATCATACACAGAGCAGCTTGAGTAGATGGAGCAGGGTGGCTGCAGGACAGGGGAGGGATAAAGAGACATTTGATCCCAAATCCTTTTTACTGTGTGCCTGTATTTCCTATGCAAAGATAAACAAATGCCATAAGAAAAGAAAACAAAAGCTAGCAAGCTGTGAATGAGAGTCATCAGTGGTGCTTGCTGGTATGACTTACTCAAGAGAACCAAGTGATGATACTACATAAGTGAGAGTCACAAAAGAAAATCTAACCTTTTTTTATAGGCTCTAACAATAGAGTGAGCAATGCACTTCAACAATTTTCATCCAAAACAAAACAGTTATATTAAAGTTTATATTCAGTTATCTTAATTTTTTCTAATATTTAATGTTGTGTTGTATGAAGATTTTATGTAAATGAAGGGTTTCTGTGTATTGAATTCAACACACCAATATTTTTGTAAAATTAGTATCAACAATGATACTAAGTTTATCCATTCTGAAGACAAAGATATTAAGATTAAGCAAGATAATTTACCTGAGCCATATTTTTTAAAGGAAGTTCAGTACTTCTTCCTCATTTCTTCATGCTGAGATAGTACAGCAAGAAAGAAGTAAGGCATTCATTTGGATGATGTGAATTATATAAATGACTGGGAAGTATGACCAGGTGGAACTGGGAGGCAGCAGTAAAGAGCAGACGGGCTGAACAGAAACAAGTCCCCTGGTTTCTAGCCCCAGGGCTCTGCTGACATGGTCCTCACTTACCAAATCCCATGAGAATGAAAGAACCTATCAGCATGATGAAGGACTGGAGGGTGTCTGTGTAAATAACTGAGGCCAAGCCCCCTGTGGAGAGAAAAAAAAGAACCAGAATATTTTACTCGGGTGCCTTCACCTTCACCTCTAAGTCCTCTTTTACCCGAATCCTGGAAATGACTCAGCAGAGAACATAAGGAAGCTTCTGGCTGGGCCACAAGCTCCTCTTGGGATCATTATCTCCTGAGAAGGTATGTCTCTCATTGATCCTTCTGTCCTCCTTCTGGCCTTGACTCAAAGTTTTTGTGAATTATCTTTGTGTGAGTTTTTGACTATTAAGTAGGGGAAATGGCAATGTTTTAATATCATGAAAATTTCCTTTAACAATTCCCCAATTTGCTCTACTTAGCCCAGTATATACTTGCTCTCAAAAAATCAGGTGAAGTCATTTTTGTTCTAGTGTTGGAACACATCATTGTTTCATTAGTTGAATACAAGGTATTATTGTTAACTTGTGTTTTCTTGCAATGTTCTACCATCATCACCACCAACAACTTCTCTTTGAACTTGAGACTCACTAGATTCTTAGTCAACAAGACATTTCCTTTATGGGAGAGTCGTGGGAAAACAAGGTTGATCCTGAAAATAGGAGATTCATGCCCCAAATAGTCGGAAACAAATGCTCAATGCATGAGAATGGCTCCATAACTGTCTTGATTGTTCAAGCTTTTATTTTTTCATTATTTTTTCCAACTAAGTTGGAATGGTTTAATTTCCATAAGTTAATATACATGAGACACTACACCAAAGTATCTGGTTCAGGAAAACCTGTTTGGACTGTTGCCTCTTACTGTCTCTGAACAGCCAACACACTGTTCCAGTCCTCCATCTCCGATTCTGCCATTCAGAGCCCACTGCAATGCTCAGGTGTCCTGAACGCCTTTGGGCCCTGCCTTGGATTTACTAGACTCATGTCTGAGATGCTATTTCATCTTGACTTCCCATGGGTATTGTATATAGGATCCCAAATGCTAGTCTGAGTACTGAACACATAGGTGAACCAAATTAGTGTTTCTTTCCTTGCCTCACCTACCACATCATTATCCTTGATCCAAGTGTTCATACCTAATGCTGAGGATTCTGTTTCCTTTGCTCTGGTTGTGTTTCTAGGCTGTGCCTGATTTTCAGAGTGGGAATAAAGGAATATCCTTACCTTGGCACTGACCAGGCTAATACTGAGGTTGCTAATTGCAGGGGAGGGGGGCGGTGACATGAGCAGAAGATAGCATGACTGAGCTAAACATACAGTGGACTCACCAGTGATTGTGTAGATAGCAGTGATAGCCAAGAGGATGAAGATCGCCAGGTAAAGGTCCAGTCCCAGGGCCAGCTTGATGAATATGGCTCCAGAAAAGATGTCTGACTACACAGGGAACAGTCAGGATGGAAAAGGAACATGTGCTGCATCACTTAGCTCTTCACATATGGCTTCCTACCAGCATGTACTGTAGCTACGTGTGTCTCCTCTGCAGTCCAGTTACGAACTCCTTGGAAGCCAGATCTCATCCTCAGACTACCATTATTGGATGGGTGACAGAGAGGAATGATGAACGAGTGATTGGAAAGTGAGAAATGCCTACACTACAGCTTGTGGGGACTACTCTTTCATCATAGTCAGCAGAGAAACAATGATAAGAACTAGAGTAGTAGATGGAGGAGTCACAAAGTAGGCCATGGTTATTGTTAGGAAGATACTTGAATATGCTTAGGGAGGTAGAAAGGAAGAGGTAAAACATGATGACAGGAGGGGGAAGTAATTATGAAGCAAATAACCAGAGACATTGAGAAGAGATGAGATCACGAATAGGCACAGGTTGCCCTGGCTGGTGTGGCTCAGTTGTTTGAACACCGGCCTGTGCACCAAAGGGTCGCTGGTTCGATTCCCAGTCAGGGCACATGCCTGGGTTGCAGGTCAGGTCCCCAAGTGGGGGCACATGAGAGGCAACCACACCTTGATGTTTCTCTCCCTCTCTTTCCCTCTGTCTAAAAATAAATAAAAAAATAAAACCTTAAAAAAAACAGTAGGCACAGGTTGAGGGTTGACCTTTGACTCCTCATCATTGGAAGAAAAGAATGAAACAAATGTAAATTATGTAAATGGATTGGGGGATTAGCTGTTCATGCCTTTATTTTCTAGATGAAGCAAGAGATGAGGATTTCTGATAAGAGGCAAAGGTCCAGGAGCTAAAAAAGTTGTGGAAGGTTTGAAACAGTCATTGAAAGAACCAGGAGGGAATATATCATAAAAACCCGCTGACAAAAGGATTATTGGTTGAAGTTTAGAGGTCAGAGGGAGTTCTGCAGAAGGACCTTATGCTTCAAGATCGTGTCCACCCAGCTCTGCTTGGGCTCCTGGGTCCCCAGAATGTGCTTCCCAGTTTCCCTAAGTTTTCAACACAACTTATGCTGGCTCCACTTGGATCTGTCCCTTCAACTCCGATCCCCAAGGGCTCCATATCAAAACTGCAAAACCAAACCAAACCAAACCAAAAACCTGAGAAATAGCAGGTTGGTTAGAAACACCGAAGCAATATCCCTGGGTGAGGGCACAGTGTGAGTGGGAGACTGGACTTACCAGGGCTGGAGTTTTGCTAGGGGAGCTCCATGGGAGGAGAGACAGGCACAGAGACTGATTGAGACTATGTGCTGGTGGAGCATGGAATCTAAGGGGCAGGGAAGCACGGGCAAGGTGAGGGAAAACGGTTAGGTGGCAAGATACAGAACCAGAAGAATCTGAGGCATGTTTCTCTGTAGAAGTTGGGTTTGGAAGAGGTGTCACAAGACGGGGTAGATTCTTCCTCCCTAACATTTGAAATAAAACCTGTCATTTTATCATCTCACCAGACATGCATTTTGGTGAAAAGCCTCTGAGCCTGGAACCCAACTCTGTGACATACACAAAGTACTTCCTGCAACTTTGTCATCACTGGGTTTTCAAGGAGTGTAACTACTGTGGAAACGGAAGGGAGACTGTAGTTTTTACAAAATTGGACATTTACTAAAAAATTATTTAGCTTTTCAGAAAAGATATCACCTATTGTGATGTCACTCATTGTATTTGAGTTGCCGTGAAGCATACCTGCACCTATCTGCATTACAGCTGTCGAATTCTAGGTGGTGGTGGGGAGGGGGCGTTGGGGCTTGTGTATTCATGCCTAGTCATTTACATATTAAGATATATTATCTTATTATGAATACCCTGACTTTTTTCTCTTTATATAGTGTAATTAAGTACTATACAAACTATGATGGTTTGAAATTATATATAAATAGCTTGTATTACTAATGACTTTTTAAATTTGTTTTATTGATTATGCTATTACAGTTGTCCCATTACCCCCCTTCATTCCCCTCCACCCTGCGCACCCCCTCCCACCCACATTCCCCCACTTTAGTTCATGTGCATGTGTCATAAGTTCTTCAGCTTCTACATTTCCCATACTATTCTGGCCCTCCCCTGTCTATTTTCTACCTACCATGTATGCTACTTATTCTTCGTACCTTTCCCCTCTCTCCTCCTCCCACTCCCCTGTTCCTA
>CM052546.1:51743179-51777397 GCA_028533065.1 Trachops cirrhosus | reverse complement strand
ATGTAGTAATGGCTTGGTGTTGGTGAACTCCTTTAGCTTTACCTTGGCTGAGAAAACCTTTTTCTGCTCTTCCATTCTACTGATCAGCACGGGAGTTTTGACCTGCTCCGTTTCCGACCTGGGCCGGTTCACCCCTCCTTAGGCAACCTGGTGGCTCCCCGCTCCCGGGAGGTCACCATATTGATGCCGAACTTAGTGCGGACACCCGATCGGCATAGCGCACTGCAGCCCAGAACTCCTGGGCTCAAGCGATCCTCCTGCTCTTCCATTCTAAATAACTTTGTTGAATAAAGTAATCTAGGTTGTAGGTCCTTGCTTTTCATCACTTTGAATACTTCTTGCGAGTCCTTTCTTGCCTGCAAAGTTTCTTTTGAGAAATCAGCTGACAGTCTTATGGGAACTTCTTTGTAGTTAACTCTCTGTTTTTCTCTTGCTGCTTTTAAGATTTTCATTATCTTTGACATTTGGCATTTTAATTATGATGTGTTGTGGGGTGGGCCTCTTTGCATTCATCTTGTTGGGGACTCTCTGTGCTTTCTGAACTTGTGTGTCTATTTCTTCACCAAATTAAGGAAGTGTTCTTTCACTATTTTTTCAAATAATTTTTTACTTCTTGCTCTTCCTCTTCTGGCATCCCTATGATTTGGATGTTAACACTTTTGGAGATATCCAGACTCTTCTTACACTATCTTTGGTTTTTTAAATTATTTTTACTTCTTACTGTTCTAGTTGAATGCTCATTTCTTCCTTATGTTCCAAATCATTGATTTGAATCCTGGCTTCCTTCCCTTCACTGTTGGTTCCCTGTAGATTTTTCTTTATTTCACTTAGTGTGACCTTCATTTCTTCCTGAGCCTTTTTTTATTTTGTTGCCATACTTAGTGAGTTCTTTGAGCATCCTAATCACTCGTGTTTTGAACTCTGCATATGATAGGTTGATTATCTCCATTTCATTTAATTCTTTTTCTGGGGGTTTATTCTGTTCTTTCATTTGGGCCACATTTCTTTGTCTCCTCAGATTGGCAGCCTCCCTGTGTTTGTTTCTGTGTAATAGGATAGAGCTGCTTTGACTCCCTGTCTCAGCAGCATGGCCTGTTGTAGAAAAGGCACCTGTAGATTGTGTGAGTCAGAACTTTAGGTAGTCACCAGGGTGGGGCAACCTGCCTTACCACTTTGTGGCTCTGTGAGGGGGGTGGTCTTGGAGAGGGGACGATGCCACTGCCTGCCTTCTGGAGGTTCACCTGGCATTTACCCTGTGTGACTGGTGCCCTTCCAGCAGTTGCCCTGGTGCTGAATCCCAGAAGGGGTAGGTTTGCCACATTTTAAGTTCTTGTGGGCCCTTTGAGTGGATTCTCCTGAAAATCTGGCAGTTTTGCCTGCTGCCCCACTGATTTTTACAACCAGAAGTTATGGTCATTTTTCTTCCTGGTGCTGGAACCGTGGGTTGTGTGATCTGGCTTGGGGTGGGGATCACTCACTCCCAAGGTATCCTCCCTATTTTTATCCACCACACATGAATGTGGGACTGCCCATTCTGCCTCTGCCACATCTCCGTTTCAAACTGTCAAACCATCTCTGCACATTTCTGCCACTCCTACCCATCTGGATTAATGTGGCTTCTTTAAATCCTTGGTTGTCGGACTTCCACACAGCTTGATTTTCTGATGGTTCTTGCTGTTACTTGTTTTCAGGTCTAGCTGTCATTCTTTCTGTGGTTGCACAAGGAGGCAAAACATGTTTACCTACACCTCCATCTTGATCAGAAGTCTTAAGTAAGATGTTTTAAATTCTTGTCTTTTCTTCAAAGTAAATATTTATCTTCAAAAGTCAAGGAATGGTTAAAACCTGTACTTCCTTTATTTCTTTTCTTTGAAAAGATTTCTCTGGTAAAACAGTTGGGTCAGGCGAAGATGTCCAAGGAGGCTCAATGTGAAACACAAGAATTGAAGGAACCATTCTCTCTAAGGAGGGAGGTGGTGGTTGAGAATGTAAAGCCACACTCATCCAACAGTGCTCAGCAAGCAAGACGTGGAGCACTGGAGCAGGTGAAGTCCTCTCCTCAGCAGTGTGGGTGCTGTCCTGGGTGATCTGACAAGTGTAGGGAAGTGGTTAAGAGTATAGGGACAGGAGCTCAAACTACTGTTTCCTACCTTTGCTATTCCTTAGGGTTTGGGTGGCCCAGCTGACACCTTGATGGCAGCCTCGTTAAGACCCTGAGCGAAGGATCTTTAAGACGTGTGCGGACTCTTGACCAACAGTAAGTTTATAAATGTGTGCTGTTCTAAGTTGTTTGTGGTAATTTGTTATACTAACAGAAACTCAGTACATCTAGGGCAATATATCATCCACTCTGTCTTAGTTTGCCTAAATGTAAAAAGGGTGCAAAAATAGTATTAACCACAGGGTTATTATGCAGATTAATGAGTAATACATGTAAAGTGCTTAAAATTGTGCTTAATAAAACATGGTAACTGCCTAAAAAGTTGTAATATTATAGCAAATAGCTAATACAAGGGAGTACATGATTAAAATTCCCTGTCATTTAAAAACTGCTTTCTAATGAGGCTGAAGTAGCAAAGACAAAGTGAATGATGGTCAAGGAATTATGTTGTATCTTGTGTATATGAGCTTCTAGGACATCCCATTTGTCTTTCAAATTGACTTCAGTGAGTATGTCAATGCTGCTAGGGTCTATGTGGCTTTTGGTGTTAGGTTCATTCACTGAAAAGAATCTATCCAAGCGTCTCCTGGTTATAATGCAAAGTGGGAAAACATGTACATATCTCATCTTCATTTTACAGGCGGGATGGTTGAGCTGCAGAAGAAATGATTTGTCCATGTTGTGGAAGAAATCCACGATATAAATAGAATTAAAATCCAGCAACTTGATTCAAGCTCAGATTCAAGCTCAGATTCTAGCTCAGTAACACATTGATGCTCTGCTCTACCTTCCTCTCTCTAAAGTCCGTGAATAATCTTCTGGCGAAGACTAATCAAACAATTTTTTTAAAAAAAATTTTCAAAAAGGATAGCGATACATCCTCCTTCTGTTACATTGTATTTTATTACATTTTCATGTCAAACTCTAAAAATGTTCTTCTGCTCTGTAAAGTTCCAACCTGGAGAGGCACTTTCTGGGATCTGATGTTTGAAAATCTGACAACCTTAATGAGGCTGCTGAAGTGCCCTTGCTGAGTGAGACAGGAGAGGGAGATAGCAAAGAAGTGGTGTCTCTACCTGTGCTTTAACTCAGTGTCTGAGGAGACCAGAAATATCATCAGAACAACTTCTTAGTAGGTGCCAGGATTTGGCTACATAGCTGCAAATCTTGCTGCTTATGACAAGCTGGCCTCAGATACATAGGCATAAAGAAGAGCTTGTGATCCTCACAGGAAGATAAGGACAGTCTGTGAATTGAGTTTGATAAAGCTCACGAGTTGTTTTTCTTTAAGTGAGGGAGAAGTAGTCAGTAACTGAAGTTTGAAATATCTACAAATGAATCATCCTTGTCTTTCTGCCGCAGTGATGGTTCGACACGGTTAAAGCGACATTTCAGGTAGGGAAGGTCCACCGTACATTTCTAACATGATCTAGATGGCTCCAACGTCAAGACTAGTTCTTAGGGAAGGAGGTTGAAGGTTCAAAATTCAGATGTTGTTATCTGTCTCAAATGCTGTCCAGAAATGCTATCTTAGGATATCTCAACCGTCATCTTACCTGGAGTCAGACTGATTATTTCCCCCTTATGACCTTAACTCCTTGCATTCCTAGTCTGACATCTTAGAATTCAGGACCTGAGGGCCCCAGATGGCAGCCACCTCTGGGTTCGGTGATCACAGTGCAGACCCCTTTGGTGGGAAGAGGCCGTTCTCAAGGCTGCTGGTCTAGCCTCTCAGTTGAATCAGGGCTCCTGCATGCACCTGCTGGAAGAGCTGATTCACAGCTGGGCTCGGTTTGTGGTTAAGTAACTCTTATTTAAATAACAGCACAAGGTGGGTTTTTTTTTGTTTTTTTTTTTGTATTTTGTTCTGAAACCCAGTTTTCTAAAACTTTCTCCCATGGGTGCTAGTTTATTTCCTTAACTTCACCTTATTTATTTACTATTGTATGTAGTTTTCTTGAGTCCCAGAAGGACTATGGTACCTTCTTTCTCTGAGGTCTGGGCTCTCTTTGGTCTAGGCATGAAAGTGCAGAGGTACTTGGAGCAGCCATAGTTTTGGGGTGTAGGATAAACCTTTGTGTCTGAGCAAGAGGCCTGGGATAGAGGGTGTGACATAAACTTTCTTTGTGAGGGAACTAGAAGGGGGTGGGGACGGTGCAGTATCTTTGAATTACTTCTGGAATATTATTGTTGTTACTATTGTTTAAGTAGTTTGCTTTTACAACCATGTAAGAAGTGAAGGGGGGACTTCTGCTCCACTTGCAGGTGGCTCTCACAAGGTGAGAGGCAGCACTTACAGAATCAGAATCAGAGGGCTGCTGATGGGAGATTTGGGGGTACACCAGATCCCGAGATGTTCAGAAACTGGTAGAAGAGGAAATCCTGTGCTGTACCGAATGTTTATGTGTCCCCAAAACGTATGTGTTGAAGCCTAATCCCCTGTGTCATGTTATCTGGATGTGGGCCTTTGGGAAGTGACTAGGTCATGAAGGTAGAATCCTCATGGATGGGATTAGGGCCCTGACAAAATAAAGAGAGCCCTCATCACCTTGCACCATGTGAGGACGCAGCAAAGGGTTGGCTGTCTGAGGACCAGGAAGCGAGTCCAAATCTGCCGGCGCCTTGATCTTGGACTTCCAGCCTCCAGATCTGTGGGAAATAAACTTCTGTTGTTTAAAAGCCACTCCATCTATGGTATTCTGTTATAGCAGGGCCCAAAGGGGCTAAGGCAACCTGGACAAGATCGCAAGTTGAAGGGTGAGAGGGTTCTAACTGTTGTGATTTGCATGTTATAGGAAAACGTGTCCTCCTGGGCCCTGAAGTCCGGGATGTTTAAGTTATGTACCAAAATCTGTTTTATAGTAACCAGTACAAACACAAAATTTCAGAGCATTGGGTAATCAATTTGATAAATAAATAAATAAACATTTTCTATTCACGTAAAACTCTCACATCACAAAATTTTGCAACGTAATGCTATAATAGTCACATTAACGTTTCCTTTTGAAGGTGTTGACAGGGTTAGGGCTTGTGGAGATAACCTTGGACGACTTGTGAGGAGACTGGGTTTCATGTGTCCTGCTTTCTCTCTGCACATTATACCTGAATGAGCTCACCCCCTGGACTTATCCACCATCACACACATATTATTCATGGGGATATAATCTGATGTATGATTCTACATATTCTGCATTTATTAGTTATGGGGAGGTGGAGTTATGCACGGTGTATGCAGTTGCTAAATGAGTGGTTCTTGGTGTGACTCTTCAGCCTTGACCTCCCTGTGGGAAACCGTAGCCCCTGCCCTTAGGATCTTAGAGTGAAGTTTATTTCTCTTTAGTACCCCTGGTGCCCAGCACCATGCCTGGAAAAATGACGAATGATTTTTGGCTAAATAATTACATTAAAGTTACTATTCTCACTAACTAGCTGGCTGACCTTATGATCTCGCTTTTGACTCTTTGGTCACTCACCCAAAGTGAGGGACGTGAGAATTTTAGTACCAAGGTAATTTCTGCCTCTAAAATTTCATACTCTTTCCAGTGTCTAAAGTGTTCCTTCAATCAGTGGTCTTACCTACTCGTTTTTATTTGATAGAGTAGAAAGGGCACCTAATTGTCTTTCAGGAAAGTGTTGGATGTTTCAATTGACAGGTAATGAAGCTGAGCAGGATGGCTTTTGATACCTACATCTACACCTTTATCTCTACATCTACATCTTTATCTCTACATTTGGCTCCTTTTGTTCCAATCAGTTCCTGCTAAGTCTATACAACATAAAGTGCATTGAAAATTAATTCCACTCCTCCGCCTTGTCAGGCACAATCAAGGACTGGGTTTCTGGGCGCTGCATCATCAGGCAAAGGTTTGGGCAAAATGAGGAAAGGGGCGAGGCCTTATCTTTTGTCATTGCCTTCAACTTTGCTCTCTCCTTAAGCTTCTTTGTCAGATTCATGTGTCTGATTCTAGGGGGCCTGTTCCTCTGGCCTGAATTACCTTAGCTCTCCAACTCTACCTCTGTTTCTCCAAAGGCAATGCTGAGCTTGTTGCTAAAAGAATTCTTCATTGTATTGTCCTCTAGAGAAAATGGCAGCTGCCTTTCCCCCAGTACACATGTAGCTTTCTTACGAGCCTTGGCATGTGGGTGATGACAGAAATATACCAGGCTTATGAATGCCAACATCTAAGGCCACAACCAGGGTGCAAAATGCACTCACCAGAGCATTCAACACTTGAGTCAGAAAAGGGCCACAGCTGAGAATTGCCCAGTGAGAGACTCTTTCTCACCTAGGTGGGAAAGGCTGCCCAGAACTGTCAGTCAGTTCCAGCTAATTCTCCCATGGGTGGAGGAAATGGGAATTCTTGCAGCTCATTTGATGGAAAAATGATGATGGGGGAGTAACTTTTCAATGTGGGATAAAGGTCTTTGGTTCCTTGTCCTTAGAAGTTTGGCTAAGACTGGGAGACCAAGTGCCCCTAGCTGCAGGTAGGAAGGCAGAGCCATTTGCCAAGAATGGATTGGGTTGACAGAAAGTCAGCTTAGTGTTTTCTGTAAAATAAAGACACATTTTTCATTTTCACCAATAACTTTATTGATTTGGATATTTTAAGTATGTCAGCTATCTCCCACTATTGGCTTTTAGTGGATAGAGGCCAGGGTGCTGCTAAACATCTTCCAGTGCATAAGACAGCCCCATGGCAAAGAATTATTGGACAGATTGTCAATAGTTCCAAGAAACTTCGCAAACTACTTTTGACTTGTTAAATCAGTCACAGCACCTTCTCCACACACTGCACAAATCCTTCTCTGCATTTCAGTTGTGTTTTTACCTTTCTTGAAATAATCAAGCATAATATGCCAAAAATGTTGCTAATTTTCTTCCATCTTCAATATTAAAATGGCTGCAGAAAAATTCACCAATTCCCATAATTTTTTTAAATACATGCTGACATGACAGCTGTCACAGTACCATCTAACAAAATTGTTTCAAATGAAGTTAAGAACAACTCAGCACTACTGGAGCCATCATACAGAAAAAAAGTAAATGAACTTTTTGGCCCGCTCAGTTGTTACTCAGAGGTGGTGGGTGATATGCAGAGAGAATGCATTCTCAGTGGGTCACTGAGAAGAAAGTTCTCTGTTCAGGAAGTCACTGCAGTCAACCCTAGAGACCAGCCTCGGAGGGACCCTGAGAGGACCTGAAATTCTAGGTGATCTCTGTGAACCCAAAGACTCAGGCAGCCCCATGTAAGTAGTAGTTTAACATTCAAAACACAGAACCCAGAACCCCAAAATAGAGTCTAGAAAAAACTAAAATATTTCAACTGTGCTGTTTTGGGAATAATAATAGGGGGAATTAAAGAGTACTACTTACTAAAATATCCATTCTTCTCTTCAATTATCTAGTTTCTCCAACATTTTCTAAGAATCTCATTTCCCATTCTAGAATATTCTATGTCCTTGGCAACAATCATCTTCCTCTAGGTACTAAGGAGAGAGCTGCTTTTTTACTAGAAGGCACATTCCCTGCCACACTCACTCTAAGATTTCTGATAAGAAATGTAAGTGGTAGCCTTGGCCTTGTAGCTCAGTTGGTTAGAGTGTTGTCCTGATATGCCAAAGTTGTGGGTTCAATCCCCAGTCAGGGCACATACAGGAATCTACCAATGAATGCATGGATGGGTGCAACAACAAATCAATGTTTCTTTCTCTCACCTCCACCCACTGATTCCCCTCTTTCTCTTAAATCAATAAATAAAAAAAGTAAGTAAGTGGTAACTAGTAAACTTGGCCTTGACTTTGGCCTTAACTTCATCATTTCTTCATTTTCAGGACCCTGTTGTACCATTCTTCCTCTGATTTTTATTGTGGGAATATATACTAACAATTAGGGAGTTTGTTAACTTCATGCAAGTTAATGTGTTAGGCCAATGGTTTGCAAATTTGTTCAGGAGGTAGAGTGCCCAGATTTTTCTGGGTAAAACAAAAAAAGTACCATTCTTCATGGTATTTTTTAGAACACCATGAGAAAATGGACATAGTTAATTCTATTATATGAACTAAGAACATACTTTAAGTTAATAACATAAAATCACAATCTTGAGCATAACTATTCATGAAATAGAAAATCACCAAATCAACACTTAGCTTCTTCCTATGTTTCCATCTTTAATATTAATTACTGTTTCTTTCTTCCTTTTTTAGCCTCTGACACTTGAGAGCAGAAGTGCGGGATGGACTGGCACCAAAAGTTGGACTCAGATATGTGAGTGACAAAGATGCCTTTGAGGACACATCGTCCGGTAAGTGACTTCCTTCCTGGAAACTGGGGAAGACAATCAGTATTTTGTTTTAACGATATCATATCTTTTGTCCAACTTAAAACATATCAGGATTGCATGGGAAAACTTGGATAGTCTTTGTGCTGAGCTCTGTGGAGGTATGTAAAGGAAACTTCTATCCAAAAGATGGGCAAAGTCAAGTCTTTTCTTATTCCACTAGGTTGATTTGTTTCCTTTTTCTAGGTTACTTCTTCTTGCAATTTTGGCCTTTTTGAACTTTATTATTGTCTAATCCATCTTATTAAATGGGCATCTTTCAGTCTGTAAATTATGTATGTAATGTGTAGCTTCTCTCATCTTTGGTAACACCCTTCTTGAAACTCTCTGCTGTGGTCTGAATGTGTACCCGATAATTTCTGCATTAATGTCCTAGCTCCCAAAGTGATAGCATTAGGAGATGGGGCCTTCGGAAGGTGACTAGGTAATGAGGGCGGAGTGCTCAGAAATGGGATCAGTGCTTTTATAAAATAAGCCCTGGGGAGCTCCCTCCCCGCTCCTGCCACATGCAGACAATGAAAACATGGCCACCTGAGAACCAGGAAGGGGCCCTCACCAGACAATCTGCCAGTCCTTTGATCTTGGACTTACAGCTTCTAGAACTGTGAAAAAATACATGAGCCACTTAGTTTATGGTATCTTTGTTATAGCAGCCTGAACGGACTAACATGTTGGTCTCTTGGTTTCTGGGACGTTACTCTTCACAATATTCATCCCACATCTTTGATTATGTCCTGGTGGCTCCTTGCCTTTTAATCCCCCTTCCTGGTTAGTTGAGGTCAAAGGAGCTTTTACTCTCCATGAGATCTGTCTCAGGCTATCTGTTACTGAGGAACAAACCACCCTGAAGTAGTGGCTCAAAACCCGGTAACAATCACTTCTCACCTCTGATGGTGCTGAGAGCTGGCTGTGCCCAGCTAGGTGGTTCTCGTTCAAGGTCTCTGATGGGTTCACAGTCCCTCAGTGGCTGGGTGCTGTGCTGTCTGGGCCGAGAGCTGCCACAGCTGTGGCTTCCCTGGCATCTTTCTCTGGGTCTGTGTGACTGCTCCAAGTGCTCTCCCCAGCCTGGTGGCTTCAGGGTAGCAGGACTTCTTACACGGCAACTCAAGGCTCCAAACACACATGAATTAAAAGAGAAGGTCAGGCGGCTCCCTTCTTGGTTGCTCTCTCTTGCTCTGCAATCACAGGCTTCTAGGGAGGCCAGCTGCCATGCTGTGAGCAGTCTTATGAGGATGAGCCGAGTAACTGAGGATGATGGGCACAGCCCCAGCGGTGGCCCTGGAAACAGATCCTCCAGCCAGTTAACGCTCTGGATGACTGCAGCTCCAGCTGATATCTGAACTGCAACCTCACGAGAGGTGCTGAGCCAGATCCACCCAACGAAGCCTCCCTCAGACTCCTGACACTCAGTAACTCTGAGACAGTAAATTTTTGTTGCTTTCAGCTGTTACATTTGGGTGGTTAATTCGTTATGCAGCAACTAATACAACCTCTATTCTGCCATTCCCCCAATCTTCCATTGGTCAAGCAGGTAGTCAATCACTGCAGAATGAATGAGGAATGAACAAACACGTTATCTTTGCCCTCAGAGGTAGTCCACAGTCTCTCACAGCACACACTTGGCTTTTGTTACGGGAACTTTATAGCTCTATGTTGATTGTTTCATCTTTCTATAGAACCAACATTTGCCAATGGCCACTATTTAATCTTCAGCTAATTCAGTCACTGGTACACGCACATAAACACACATACACAAACACATGTACCTTATATATACGTATTTATGCACACAGGGCTGCCATATATACTTTGTGCGAGAAAGATTTCCCTTTTCTAATAAAATAAGCTGGATGGTGTGTGTTGCTCTGCCACATGGGTCATTGTTTATTTTTAATTTTCTTAGAGCTGACTCAGAAAAAATTACAAATGGGACCTTCATGTGCAAACTTGGGTTCATGGCTGAGCCTCGATCTCTTCATCTATAAAATGGATATGGATTTTTTTTAACCTACAAACAGGATTCCTGTTAATATCAAATATGGATGAAAGTGTTGTCTTATAAGCATAACGTGGTATGCAAACATTGGTTTTTATTTTCTCAGGCATAATTTTTTTTGAGACAAAGAGACGTAGCTAGTTCTCCCTAATATAGCTAACTTAAAGGTGCAGGGAAGGCCCCCATAAGAACACAGTGACTTCAGAAATATATAGGTATAAAGTTTCCTGAGGGGTGCTGGTCTACCCCACACAGGGTCAATTTAGGTCCCACACAGGCGAGAGGGAGTGGATTGTAATTACTTGAATCTGTGTGGCACAAGCAATTCCCCAAATGGGCAGGACCTTCTCTATTGCCAGTAAGAATGTGAAGCAAGATCATTCTCGTGGGGAGTGTGGGAGAGCCAGCTAAAAGTGTTTGGAATGAATCAGCAGCTGTGAGCCTCCAGGAGCTGTGCATTACTCGTGATGCTTGTGCTAATCCCAGGTGGGAATGCACCTGGCAGTCAAGTTTATGAAAGTCACTTTGTCATTTGCTGCACATCTGACCAATAGAGACTATTGTTTCTCCCTCTTAAATGTGCCATTTGTTAACTACAATATTCTCTGATGCTATGAGAAAAATTGAGAGTTCATTTATTTTAGTGTTCATTAACTTTTTTTTGATAATATTTATACGTTTCTGTATTTGCTGTTGTTGTTATTATTATTTAACCTTAAACATGTCCAGCATATTGTCTCCTGGTATAAATTTAGGCAAGCTACTTAAAAACCAAACCAAACCCCAAAACCCAAGGACTTGTTTTTATTTTCTTGCTTTCACTGACACCTGGTGGCTTCTCATACTCTCTGGGCAAAGAAAGCCAGTCTAGGTTGTACTTGGGCTGGAGGGCAGCTTGGTATCCTGACTGTGTAATGTACTTGGGTCACAGCGAATCTTGACTTTCTCATTCAAGTTGCAGATTCCATCTCGAGCCCCTTGCCATGACCACCCAGCTTCCACATTACATTTCCAGTGGTGGGTTGCACTTTTTGCTAAGGATTTTCAGTATTAGGATTTTTATTTCTGCTAAGGGTAAATTTACTTCCTACTTTATGTGGCTTTTAACCTCTCCTCCCATATACCTTCTGGTTTTTTCCTTTAATAGAATCTCACTTTCATCATTTGGGAAGGAAATGGAGGCCAGCTGGTCCATAAGATGGGCTGGATATTCTGGATTGCGATCTGCCTTCTGAACTGCAGACTTTGTGTGTGTGCTTTTAGGGAGCAGAGCAGTTAGAACTACAGGAGTCAGTGTTCACTCTGCTTGTGTGTGCCTTTGAAGCCCGTGTGCCCATGGGGTCATAAAAGAAAGTGTCTTGGAAGGTGAAATTGAGCCAGTGCAGAAATAGCCTATCCTAAGCCTGTTAGCATTCTATGGTACCAATTAATTACCTTTCTTCCCTTCTAAGAGCAAATAAGTAGAAAACTAATTCAGGGCTAATAAATAAAATGATTAGCTCTTAAATCAAGGACTAATCATTCCCAAAGCCCAGGTCTTCCTGGTTGGAAACCAAGGTAAAATCAGAGGCTTCCTCCTACCTCTGTCCACATCTATACCTTGGACTGGCCCTGGACGGAGTTGGGTCTGCACAGCAGATGTCACCTGACTCTACCGGCTACGTAGAGAATCTTGGGCTGCCTTGTAGCCTGTTACAGTTCAGGGAGAAGAGAGACATTCCCATGTGAGTGGATTTAAGTGGGAAGACTGTAGTAGCCTTAGAATAGTGATGTCTAAAATGGATGCAGGCCAAAAGGAAAACTCAGTCATGATTAATAGGCACCCTATGACTTTGCTGGCTCTGTGTGAAGGCCATGGTTGTCACCATGCCTGTATCCACTTCATTCCAGCAGTCTGGAGTCGCTGGCACACAGGGTGAGAATAGCCAACAGGTAAGAAACTGTATGCATGAGTGACTCATTGGATGCATCAAAGATTGGCATTACTTTGCAAAGTGGGGAGAGGTTGGCAAAAATTTAGTAACTAATTATGTAGAATTCAGATATATATACATATATACATATATATACACATATATGTATATATATAATGACCTAGGAGGCATTGACAAAAGAAGTACTATTTAGAAACTGAAGGAGAATGTGAATAAGGTGGAGGAAAAGTCTATATCTGTTTCCTACAGAAGCCCACAATTAGGACTAAAATTAGTGTCAAGTCACAAACTGTCCGAGGGCCCAGCACTGTGCTAGATGTTTGCCATGGGAGGACTTTGGTCAATTTTTCCTTTAAAGGGTGAATTAGGGTTCTCCAGAGAAACAAAACCAATAGGACATAGGCACAGAGATATATAAGAGAAGATTTATTATAGGAATTGGCTCACATAGTTATAGGGACTAAGTTCCATGATGTGCCATCTGCAAGCTGGAGAACCAGGGAAGGAGGTTGGTAGTCTAAAGGAGGTCTGCTCAAGTCTAAAGGCATGATAATAGGGGAGCTGATGGTTTAACTCTCAGTACGAAGCCTAAGGCCTGAGAACTGGGAGGGGTAAGGTGGGTACCGGTGTAAGTCCTGGAATCCAAAGGCCCAAAAACCAGGAGCTCCAATGTCTAAAAGCAGGCGAAAATGGGTGTCCCATTTTAAGGAGCAGCGGGGGAGAGAGGGAGAAAAAGAAAGAGGAGGAGGTGTGAGGGGAGAGAAAGAGAGAGAATGAATGATCGAATCCCTCCTCTTTCTGCTTTTTAGCATTTTCAGGCCCTCCAGGAATTAGTGACAGCCACCTACATCGGTGAGTGCAGACCTTCTTCACTCAGTATCTCAGGACACTGGTCCACAGGCAAACCTCTCCCGGAAACACCTTCACAAAGACACTCGGAAATAATGCTTTTACCAGCTGTCTTGGTAGTTCATAACTCAGTCAAGTTAAAATATAAAAATAATCGTCACCAAGGGCCTCAAAAATCCTTGACTTTTAACACATTATTATTTTTTTTCTTCTTTTCATGGGAAACATAGCATTAATAAACTGTGCTCATTGTTTATTCTTCTTAATTCACTGTAAAAGAAATGCTTCATGTTACACAGGGGAGAAAGTGTATTGATTTCATAAAATTTCTGGGATTAAACTCTGTCCCAAAAATTTGCATGCTCTTTGGGGGTTCTATAACAGAGAACGCCATGCGCATTCGTGACTCACCAAAAGAATTGTGATCGTGATCCTGAGAGACTGATTACATCACTGGAGAAGTAGGGGAAAGTAGGGAGTAGCAATGGTAAATTCTAGGGCAGGACTGGCTGAGAAGCTGCGTGTCTCCAGAGCGCATGGAATTCTGGGCAAGATGATCTGAAATAAAAGAGGGGCTCTGGGTGGCCCACTCGGGCTCTCTGGCTCCTGGACTGGCTGGCTCCAGCTCTGGGGCACTCTCTTCCTCGAGGGTGCCTGGATGCTCTGCTGCAGCTGCCTGATTTCCCAGTTGGTGTTCGGGATGGGAAGGAACTCTGGGTGCAGACTAGGTTCGGGCTGGCCTGGCAGAGGGTGGCAGGGTTATTCTTTGGGTGCTCTGGAGATGACGAGCTCTGAGGCAGAAGCCTGTTGTTCTTCCAGAATTGTTTATGTTGTTTTAGTTTGTAAACTAATCTTATAGCAATAAGACAACTAAAAACTAACAGGGGGAATGATAGGAGAATCCAGGAGTTTAAGCTTAATTGATAGGACTAAGTGACTAACTCACGTGGAAAGCTGTTATGCCAAAATTGTGAAGCTTTCGAATAAAGATTCCTTTCCTTATCACCAAATCTTTGCCTCTGGAATTTTGCCGAGGGGGTGGCAGCAGAAAGCAGGGCCCCAATTACTGTTTGGTAACAACGCACAGTCTGAGGCCCAGGAGGTATCAAAAGGACAAAGCTCTTCCTCATCCTTTGAAGCTGTCACCTGGTCAAGATCATGGCATTTGGTTTTGAGAGAGGAGGCAGCATAGGAAGAACTCCGAGACTGCAATACTGTTACTAGCGTCTAGCATCTTGGTTGCCAGGAAACACCTTTTACCAATTAAGTAGATTAAACAGTAAACCGAGGCAGGGAGGAGGAAGGAGACAAGTCTCACATGCTAGCTTAGCAGTCCTGAGCCTGGTCTGATAATATTGCCAGGTGTTCCACATCACAAGAAACACTATGTTAGCAAGAAAGAAGGGAAGTCCTTGAAATTCTATGTAGCATTTCCACTGTCTGGGAAAGAAAGCCTTGAAACTGTGCTTTCATCCCAAGGCCTGAATGTGGGAGAGGGTCCTTGGTGCCCAAAGAAAGAGCCCATAAGACAACTTTGGTTAATTGCCTACCTCTGGTCACTATCTGTTTTATGAGGGAGTCCCTGATGCTTACAGAAAGAGCCCATAAATAACTTTGGAAAGTGCCCCGATTTTAATTAATTGCCTCCTGTCACAACAAGATGAACAAATGGAGTCTGGAGCAAGATAAGGATTCGGGCTAACAGACCCCCCCGCCTACACCTAAGTTCAGGTAGTCACGTTCCCCCAGGAAAGCTGGCACTGCATTTACCCGTTAATCAATATGTAACTTTTTTCCTCCTATCCCACCAACTAAATAAGTCCTCAGGACAAAGGACTCGCTCTCTCTCTTGCGGGCTCGAGGTGCTCTTGACTCTCTTGGCTCCCAGGCCGCTGGGTCTCTGGCCACCCGGCCTCAGTCTGCCCCGGGGCTTGCCACCCTGGTCTTCAGCCGCTCTTACTGGTCTTCAGCCGCTCTTACTTTTGCCGCCTAACTTTGCCCTGAAACTTTGCCTTTCACCCCCTACTCTACCCAGTCCCATTCTCTTCCATGGGAATGGGCCACTAATAAACTGATTACATGCTACTAGATTTGATGATCTGTAATTCTTTACAGGTGTCAGCAAGGAGAACCAGGTCTCTCTGGTCCACAGTTTGACTGTGGATTGTATGCAAGCCTTAGGGGTCTTGGGTCAGTTGCTCTGGTGGGGAAGATGCAGCCCATGCTCAGAGTGGGGGCACAGGTGGTGTTTTCCGGGTACGCTTGGCCCACATTTTGTCAGGCACAAAGGGACAGCAAAAGACCTTTGGCTGGTCTCTCTAATTGTCCTAAATTTCCATCTCATTGTGGTTATACAATACAAAGTAAGGTCCACCTAGAATGAGGTGTCTCTAATTTGGCAAAGTTCCTAAAGTGTTTGGAACAGTTTTGGCAGATACTAAAGTGGTGCCGGAGAGATACACTTGAAAAATACCTGTTGCTACAATAGCCCCAAGTCTGTTAGAATGTACTGGGACTTGGAGGACCTAAGCCACCACCTACACTAGAACAAAGAAGGTGTGCATCACCGGCTGAACACCTGACCTTGAAGTTCCCTATTGCTGGAGACATAGCCACCTGCATCTCACTGGAAACCCACTAAATCCTCACTGTCCCTCCCCTCCCCATCAAGGCAAGGCCCATAAATCTCCCTGAGCCAGCCATCCCTGATTAGCGTACCTTGTGTTGCAAACACCTATACCTGCAGCAGATCAGCAGGGTGACTCACCCTCCCCAGGGGTCTGCTACACACCCTCAAAAACCCCTCTATCCTTTCCCAGGCTGCTGCAGTCTTCTCGGACTCAGCTTGTCTGATCACAGTGTCCCACCTCAAATAAAAGCCCTTAAAATTCAACTTTTTGGCTCTTGGTCCTTTCTTAGCTACCTCGGCTAGCTAACAAAGTCCATCTTTCTATTGGGCTAATATGATCCCTTAAAGGCAAGAATGATGTTTTGTTCCCCTTATATCCTTAGCAATTGACATCTCAGAAAGTCCCCAATAAGTGAGATGAAAGGGCAAAAGTTATGGCTGTATGGGTCAACATTGGTAGATGAGTCCAGAGGGATAGAATGGGCAACTCACAGGAGGACTTAAATGAACCCTGGCTAATGTGTGGTTGATTTTAAAAATAAAAAGTTTAGTTGAATATTTGAGTCTGAAGCTATTATATTAACTTAAAACCCGGGCAAGGCATACCAACGGGGAACTTTGGTGATGGGGCCCTGTGAGATTTATGAGCCCACCTAACTCTGATAGGATTGTGTGTGTCTTGGAGGTTAGAGGACTCACCAAGCCCCTCTACATCAGGTGTTCACCTGAGCTTTCAGCTGGGGCTGGATGAGAGAATTCCTGCCTGCATTCTTGGACTGCCACAAGTGCCAACTGTCTGTGGTTTTGATTCAAGAGAGGTCTCTATGCCTCACATGCCAAACTTGCAGGCGGTGGAGATGACTTTCTGGCGTATAATGTTAGCTGCACTGACTTTCATGTTTAAGCCCAGAGTATCATCCCACAGCTGGGCTGGGGCCTCAGAGTTGTCTGGGGGCAGTGAAGTTGCATGACAAAAGTCCACCAATATAATGTAATCCCAAGAAGGCAGTAACGAGTCTAGTCAGTCCTGTATCTTCGGTATTTTGTGTTTAATGCACAGCAGACACTCAACAAATATTCATAGTAGTCCCTCTTTGTGAAAAACTGCTTTGAGGATCTTTATAAACATCCTACCACCTCAAACAGATTGCTGGTGGGGAAAGGCACTTGCTGATGACAGCCTGCGTGTTGCTCAGTTGTGTCGGGATGGACGTTAACTGAAAACCACTCAATTCTGAAATGCCTGAAGTCCCACAGAAAATGTACGAAAGGCAAATGTAAATGGGCACTGGGATAAGAACAGTCTTCAAAGCATATTTAGATAATTTTATGTATATTGATCATGGAGATTGCAAATTAATGTCTATTTCCCACCACATATTGTTCCATAGAAAAGTAATTTGCAACAGGTTAAAATAAAAAATTTTAACTTTCTGTCACCTAACCCACCAATTAACCTTTGGCAAAACCACTGTACACTATGTATTCTCAGAATCAAAGTATTTGGCCTTATGCGAGTGGGCATAACTACATAATCAAGTCTCTCTCAGAATACGTTAAAAACGACAGTGATGAAACACAAAATAACTCAGTTAAAGAGATATGTATGCCGCTCAGATTCCACCAGCAATTTAAATGGTACGCAGCAAACGATCCTCCCACTTGGCAACGTTAATCTGGCACAAACAACAGCTCCAGGAGAGGAGCCTGCCTAGACACGAGCCTGTCACCGGACGGAGGTTGAAGGGAGGCAGAGAGAAAGCCCAGTGTTTCAGTTCCTACCGATTGTTTTGATGCCGTGTTTTCATCCCGTTGCTGATTTGGCCTTTAGGGACATTCTGTTTTTCTTAGGGTTTCTAGAAACCATTTACAAGGGCACTTCAGACTACAGGGGCACTGTACACTCTGGGCCAGGAGCGGGGCAGTGCCTAGCAGTGCGGTGTGCCTAAGATCAGACCTGGCACATGGTATGTATCTCACAGACACTTGTTGAATTAATGGATGAAGTCATCAATTAGCTTTACTGCTTGGCTGTGTGCTTTGAACTTACTTTGCATATGCTCTTAAAATTTTAAATTGGTTAACAACAACAACAACAACAACAACAACAACAATAACTAAAGACTTGGGCGGTGTATAAGAGTAAAACAGTCCTATTTATGAGCAGAATGGGCAGCTTGTAATAAGTCTTGAGTTTAACTCACACATCGACCAAAACGTGCCTAATATGTCTGTTATTAGAATCACTCTGGGTTTGTTTGAAGACCACAAGTCAAATTCATGTGTTTTCATGGGGTCTAGTATTTGAATATGAATATATTTAGAGCTGTTAACATGAGAAGAAACTAATGTATATGTTTCCTTAGAAAAGACCAAGAAGGAAGCAGAAAAAGGCTACAAATTACATTAGGAACAACTATGAAGCCATAAGTTCAGTGTAAGATATTTTATAATAATAATTATATCTTATTAATATTATGCCAATATATTTGATAGTCTAAATAAAGTGGACAATTTTCTACAAATATGTACTTAGTGTAGCTCCCTCAAGAAGACATAGAAAACATAAATAGTCCTTAGACCACTAAAGAAATTATACTAATATTTGAAAATCTACCCAGGTAATCCAAAATATGTCAAGACTATATATTACAGTTGGATTCTACTGAATAATAAAGGAAAAAAGTTACAAACTTAGTTTATCCATTTTCTTGTTGAGTCCTCGCATTTGAGGAGTTTCCATTTTTTAAGGACATGGTTAGAGGATTCAGGGATGCCCAAAACATTGAATAATTTATTTAAATACACAGGAAAGAGAAAGTCTCGAGGTGTGGAAAGCCATCGCAAATGGCACTATGGAAGGGGAAAAATAAGCAACAATGAGAAATAGCATGAGAAAGCCAGGATCCAGCACCAGGACGTTGAAGCCCAGTGGTGAGTTGGAGTCTGGCACCTCCTAGGCTCTCCTTGAGCTGCATGTGAACTCAGACCCCAAGGCCCAGCCACAGCAGCTGACTATAACAGAGCAAGCCCACCACAGGAACTTGAGAATATTTTTTTGTTTCAAGAAATATGTTCCCCATCACCAACAGACACACCAGGGCCATAGCCCACTTATGAGCTCAGCTGGCTTCACCCCTCTGCCTGGGTCACAATGGAGCTGACACCCGACCAGAAGGGGCCCAACTGCTCTGCCAACATGCAAAAACTTTGGAGACAGTTTGGTGGAAAAGGAATCTTTTATGTAATTTGCAAAATATCTGGGTAACAATGGTAAGGAGGGACAATGGCCAGAATATGACCTATTACAACTACCACATAGATTCAAGAACTAGAAATAACACAAGGACGACACTCCATTTACAGTGCTAAATTGAACTTGCCATAAGCAGCTTTCAATTTATGACTCATCACCAAGGTCTTGTTGGACCAGACAAATATCCTTGTTCTTATGAACATGTGCCTCAGGTTGCAAAAAGTAAGTATTTCTTGAAAAAACTATAATGCTGATAAAAGTCATTAGACCACTGAAGAAGACACATAAAACTTTGGTCCCATTTAGTGTTTTTCTCCCCCTATAAAACACCCAAAACTAATATTTTAGGGTGACATGCATGTGTAGGGGAAGGGTGAGGGGCCTGCCATTGATAGGCCAAAGCCTCCTCCCCTCCCCTCTTCCTGCCCTGATGCCTGGGGCCCAGGACCTCCAGTTCCAGGACCTCCAGTTCCAGGACTCCGATGAGCGTCATTTCCACGCACTCTTTTTTAAATCCTTCCACCAGATCCCTTGGGCAGCCAGCGTGTGTTGCCCTGGCTTTAGGGTGATGCACACAGAGGCAGCTCAACCTTTTCTCCTTTTCCAGGGGTCAGGTCCCCCATTACCGATTCTCGGCTTTAAAGAAGAGGCCTACATTCAAGGTTTCTCATTCCCAGCTGGGAAAGCGAGCTTATCAGATTGGAGAGGAGAGAGCCAAGGGATGAGGCCATGTCTTTCCTCGTCAACCTGTCCTGGGATCCAACCCAGAACAATGGCAGAGAGCAGGTGACTAGGGTTGCAGGGATGCCAAGGGCCAGAGCTCTGCATAGCGTAGCTGGAAAGGGCCTCCTGAGGATGCCCAGAAGGGAAAGTGCTGAGTGGCTCCCTTTCAGCATCAGTGGAGTGGGGACAAGGGCCCCTGGAGACAGGAGCCCTCTCTCCCCTGGAGAGAGCCAGGGTGCACCATCCAGATCAGAACCACCTCAAACATCAGTGCCACTGGAGACCAGTGTGCCATGCATGCCCGTGGTGCCTCTCTGGGGCCCAACTCACAGTGTGGTGCCACTCAAAGCTACTGCGGGCAGGACCCAGCTTCTCAGTGACCGACAGGAGCAGGTGTGCTGGGCTGTGCAGGAGGCTCCTATGGAGACCAGACTCTGGACATCGAGAACCCATGCCACAGGGGCCTGTGCGGAGAGCGACTGGCAGGCCCCTCACACCGCCTCCTTGTTGCCTGTCCCTCCCAGTAACCTGGACAATGAAGTTCCGGACTCCAGGAGCCTGTTTGCTGAGGACCCTAGCATTCGCACTGCACAATGTCTTCCTTTGGTAGTAATGTTTTGGAACCAACCACGGCAGCAATGGGGGCTGTGGAAAAGAAAAGCACGATGATGAACTGTATAAAAGGAGTGGAGGAAGTCAGGCTGCTGCTCCTCAGCGACGGAATCCCTGTGCAGGCTCACACTAAATTCAAGGCCGTAAATGTGACCAACAAAATCGAGGCCTATAAAGGAAAACTGAACATCAGGGGAACGACTATGTAAAAGACAGTGGTGAGATATTACCAAGTAGATGAGCAAATAGCTCCCAACTACGTAAAACAAACACAGCTCTTGGAGTAGGAAAAGATGGAAACTGTTTTGAAGCAGCAGTTGAGTAAGTGAGAAAAGGATCGTTAAAGAAAAAGAGCCAGCACAGGGAGATGGAGATGGTGGAGCAGAAGCTTAGGAAAGCACAGGCTGCAGCCACTGCAACTGGAACTATTGGAAAACAGAAGACAGGAGATGCAACGGAGAGCTCAGGCCTCAGCGGCTGGGACACAGAGGCAAGTGTGAGTTATGTGTAGCCTTGAGAACAGAGAGCCGGAGGATCCACAGGGGCTCAGATTAGTGCAGCTGTCCCGGCAGCCCGGGGACTCAGCGCAGGAGCCCCAACCCCACAGGGATGTGCCAGGCACCCCATGAAGCTTACAAAATCTGAGGTCTCAGCCGCAGCAGCAGGAACAGGGGTACCTTGAGTTTCTAATCCAAGACAAACCATTTCTTCAATCCCGTCCCTAGAGACTCTAAAACCCTCTTCCCTGGGGACCAAAATGACAATTAATTATCCACAGTAAGTCCTATTGAATAGGACTGATTCATTAACAGCTGGAGCAAGTATCTCTAGGTGCTGCATACCAGAGGAATCCCCTCAAAACTGGAATTATCTTTTGGACGGCAGTCCCCTTGTAGTACAGGCTCCCCCGCCCGCCCTAGGTGAGTGTTCTAGGAACCATCTGTAATCAGTGTGCCAGCTAGTATTGTTGTGAGAGGCTGAGTCTGGCTTCACTGAAATGTTTCTGAAGAGTCTTTCAAGGCGTTTGCCCATTTCATGAGTGACTTATAAGTACACCTGCCCACCATCATGCTGAGTGTTCAGCAGTTTTTGACCAGAAATGGCATGACCCCCATGCCCGACCCCCATGCCCCACCCTCCATATTCACCCGATCTCTCCCCTAGCAACTTCTTTTTGTTTCCCTGAATGAAAAAAGTCCTCAAAGGGAAACATCTCGCTGATGTGGAAGAGGTGAGACAAAGAAAGGCAGAAGTGCTGAAAGGTATCAAAATTGATGAGTTGAAAAATGGTCTCAAGCCGTGGAAAAACCGTCTCCATAGGTGTATCGATCAAAGGGAAGGTGTATCGATCAAAAGGTACCTTTTAAAAGTGACTGAAGTTTAAACACGTAAGAATACACAATTTTTAAATAAATAAATAGTTTTTTATTTTTTGGGTTCTCCCTCATATACCTAGTTAGGAAGGCTATTGGGTCTCATTGACTACCGTAAAATAGCCACCATCACGTTAGTGTGGAGGATTAGGTGCTTTTTACAGCTGAGTGCTAGGTATTTGTGGGACCCTTCACTAGGTTTTTCTTTCATTAGGAAGTTTCAGTGCATTGGGAAAGAAAGAGAATAAAGGGGGTTGTATTATGTCGACTCTTGAAACGTGAAAAAATGCCTCCAGGGTTAGTGAGGCAGCCTAATGCCTCTACATTTTTTTTTTGAAAGTGAAAAGTGTTAAAATATCTGGACAACAACTAACAACATTCTAAAGCCTTTTGTGCCATGTATTTACCTGGCAGCACCCTAAATTTGTTAGTTTAGTTTTAGGTCCCCTATTACATTTTCTTTTTATAGGTGCCATGCATTTATGCCTTTTGAAGAGAACGAGGAATAGTATTTTTTATAGTATAGATTTTTAGGGTAGTATTTTTTTGTATTTATGAAGTATTGATGGTTAACCAGGGATTTATTTAAAATTTTCAGTAATAAAACACTTTAAAATAATTTTCTTGAACTTTGTTTTATTGATCTGTAAAAATGATTCCTTTAAATTGGATTAAATGGTACGAAGCACCTCACTCCCAGTACCTCTGATGGACTAGGTTGGGATCTTGGAATGGAGGCAAGGAACATTTTTAGGGGTTTCCCCAACCTTCCTCCAGGCCAAAATTAGAAGAGAAAGAGAAAAATAATTGGATTAAAAAAGCACTCTCTCTCAATGTGCCTTTAGCTTCTAGCCTTAACAATTTTTCTGTTAAATATGTAGCATCTTTATTAACAAGCTTTTTGTCATTAAAAAATAAACCTACTTGGATTAACAAAGAAAGAATATTACCAAATTATGATTGCTGTTATAACCTTACACCTCTCATGGAGTAATCTTGAGATCAGGCATGCTAACTTCTGAGTATATTGCATGAATTGCTTTAATGGCTTCCCAGTTAGTACAAAGTCAGGCAGTGATGCCTATTCAGAGCAGTGAATTTGAGGCAACCACTCATGAGTTATATTCATACACATATTGTCTGTTACCTTTTACACAATGGCTTTTGATCATGTCTATTTCAATAAATTCTATAAGTTACATGCTCCTATATTTATTTTGTTTTAATCCTCACTAGAGGATATGTTTATTGATCTTAGAGAGAAAGGAAGGGAGAGAGAGAGAGAACATCAATGCAAGAAATCTCAATTGGTTGCTTCCTATATGCGCCCTGACCAGAGATGGAACCTGTAACATTCTGGTGTACGGGATGATGCTCCAACCAACTGAGCCACCCAGCTGGGGTGCTCCTCAACTTATTTTAATGTCTATGGTAAAAATAACAAACATATTTTGTGTAGTTCACACATTACAGGACTGATAGATCTAGGGCTCATATTTTCATAGGTGGCTTTGTGGAAACTCAGACTTCTGTGGAATTCTATACAAAATCTCACATGTCCGTGAATCCTTCTGGAGAGCACTTTTTGCTAGGTTCTGTCACATTTCAAAAAACATCTGTGTCACACAAAGAGGAGCACATCCTAAACCAAGCTTGGGTGAATGAAAAGCAACGATCTAGTGTTTCTTCCAGTAATGCTCTGGGTGGCCGGGGATTTATCAGGTCCTCGCATGGGTGTGGCATTGATTCATCACCTAGTACACCTTAAGACAGAGCACATTTCTCCCTTTGTCAATGCCCTGGAAGAAACCACCTCCATTTCCTTACAGGCAGGGTGAACTTCCATCCTAGTTTCCCTGGACACAGCCTTACTTTACACCTGTTGACCAGCATAATTAGTAATAGTAGTTTTTTCACTCTCAGAAGTATCCCAGTTTGAATGATGTGATCACTACAAACACAGTACAAGAACTGGCCTTTGATGCAGCACCTTTATCCCTTGGGGAAAAAAATAAATCAAAATCAACTTTCAAACATAGCTGGTCTTGCCAGCAGCCAAGAGATAGGCAGAAGTCTTACCAATTTTCATTAAAATTAACCCAAACAGGGCTACAGACTCCAGCTTAGAGTGAAAGTTCAGCCATAGCCAGCCCCTCGGGGCACGCTTCATGTTTTAAAAATCCAGCCTCGCCACGCAAAGTGAAACCTAGTTGTGTGTCAGTCTTGAAGGTATGGGCGTTTTTCATTTGGCTTAAGAATGTGACATGTTAAAAATGAGCTGGGAACACCATTTAACCCAGTTTCCACCCAAACCTTAAAACCAAATGAATCCTTCTCAGTTTTTATCTGCCTGGTATAACAGAAGCTCTATCAAGTTAAAAGAAAGCTGAGATATGATGAACTATGTGGACTCCTCCACACAGTCATAAAGCCAGGGCCCCAAACTTGGAAATTCTGTAGGGTGAAATCATTTACTTTCTGGACTCCCAGTCCTCATTTATACCTAACCCTCCCCTCTTTGGCTTTCTGAAGCTATTCCGAGAGACATATGGTTCTATCAGCCAGAGTATAGGCAATGCTATTTACAAATGCTAATTGAAAATTGACTGGCTCTTGTTTCTCCCATGTGCTTCTGTCCCAATAGGCTACTGTTTCCCATTCTGTCAACATGGCCGATGTTTCTGACAAGTATGGTGGGTTTAGTGAGGGATCTTTCTCTTGGGCATCTTTCTTACCACTAAGTTGGTCTCAGTCCATCGTTTTGAGTGCCTGAAAAGCCAAAGCAAGGACAGCTTCTGATAGAACCTCAGATTCATGCCTGGTCTCTCATTGTTCAAGAAGAAGATAGAACTTTCATGTATCTATGGTCAAGCACCCCCACCTGCACCCCCAACAGTCTGGTACCTGAGGGCGGGCAGTGCTCCTGATTTCCTGTGTTCCTAGGATGAAGTCTCCTCAGCAGTGGTGCCCTGGAGTGTGTGAATGAGTCTGTAAGTGCTCTAGCTTCCTGGCTAAGCAAGCAGGCTTACGCTTCCCAATTTATTAAAATCAATGTCCAATTCCTTTTTCTCTCCTCCATATTAATAACTAGTTAACTACCTACGGTTACACCCCCACCCCTTTAGGGACTCTGTCCCACTCCCACCCCTGGCAGCTTGCATTATCTTAATGATTGAATTTCAACAGTACTTTCCAGCGAGCTGTGTGGACAGTGCACCCAGGTGTTTGGCCAGATGCCTGTGTTTCTCACCTACTTCCTGAAACAGCCTCTATATTTCCTAACAAAGTGTCAGCTTCTGTTGTAACTTTGAGATAAGACCCTGGGAAACAAATTACAACACAGAGAGCTGTTGGCATCTTCTTGGCCTGAAGTCACACCCACTGGGCCATACATTTATTTATAAAGAAGTATGGCCACATACTCTTCTCCTGGAACCATGCAGGACTCAGTTTGGGTAGGTGAGGAGAAGGTAGAAACCTCACCTATCACTGTCATCCCTCGCAGCATGCATCAGCCAATTATCTGTGCCAACTCTCCTGTGTACTGAGTTCAGGGATTTCATACTGATCAAGGCAAAACATATGTTCACAACAAGGAAGTAGTCACACACAGCAGGCTTTATTTGGGGAGCACTTTGACAAGTTTGCATGCAGGGGGAGTCCCTCCCAGGTTTAGGCCTTTTCGAACTGACACCATGGGGTCCCACCTAGAAATGAAAAAGTGCAGGTAGCTCCAGGGGGAGAAGGGAATCAGTCAGGGACCTGAGGTATCTCATGATTTTGCTCAGCTGCATGGTGAGGGGGGTCCGGGACACAGAACCCATAAGGGCTGCTGTGGGTTGAGTCTGTTCACAACTTCAGGGTCTATCTTATTCACAGCCAGGAAATGGTGGTGCAGATTTTACACTACATAAAGCAGGCAGGCATTAAGTAGCTAAGATGTGCTTACTTCAGCTATAATTTAAACAATTGCATGTCTAAGAATTGGGGTTGGGATAGGTAGTTTTTGAAAAAATGGTCCAGCCTGCTGTGCAGTGAAAAAGCCACAGGACCAATGATCTGGGATTTTTAGTTAATTTATGTAAAACCCTGCTTACATATCATCTCATGTAGTTTTTCTTTCTCCACAGAATAGCCAATAATCTGTTGTCCTTGTCACTGGTTCACGCTTCCTTGGAGAAATCAAGGCCACCAGCCTGATATTTGAACAGGAAATGCAGGCAAACGCCTGAGTCAGGAAAAAATTCTCAAAACTGATCAACCTCCTTCCTGCTCATTTTCCTCCAACCAAAGCCTCTCTGAGGTCCCTTGGGAAAAACAAACACTCAGGCACCCCTGTAACAGTGTGCAGCCAAGGTGGGGTGGGCAAGTAGGGATTTGTAATGGGGTCCAGAACTCAGGGTGTCCAGGAAATATTAGAAAACAATATATATAGGATGTCCTCACCCCACAAGTCTGAGCTGGGGGATAGGACACATGGAACAGGGACATTGAGAGCTGTTTTGCATAACAACAGCTTTGCAGCTAACCTCTGGCATGGTCATTTAACACACCTATAACCTTTAACTGGTTTCATGGATATGTTAAATAGCTGTGGCCATGCTTTAAGCCAGGGGGATGGAAGTGACTTCCACCCAAGACGTAACTGGGAGGCAACTCCCCCTGCTTACAGAGCCTGGTGAGAGCTTGGAGATGATTGGGGCCACACCTGCCCGGACTTACTATGGCAGCCGAGTAAAGCTGGATGAATATGGGAATACTGGCAGGTGTAAATGATTGTGGGAGGAGTTGGAAATGGGGCTGCAAAGGAAGATTGGCATTGGGATTTAAACCCAGGCATGGCAGCCATGCTGGGTTGGGACCATGTGGCTTTGGGGTGCTCACTTTTGCCACATGGCCTAGAAAGCAGAAGAGACTTTGCCTGGAAGAAAAGGGGTGAAAGGAGTCTTGCTGGTGGGCCATGAGAAGATGCCACATGGTTTTGGATTAACTGGAGATCATGGCAGCAACACAGCTGATGGTGCTGGGAACCTGAGCCATGGACTTCTACTTCTTTTTCTGAGATATGGTGCCCTGGACTGGGCAGAGGCAAGAAGGAAGAAGGAAGGACTATGCATTTGTGGGTATTCTAAAGGACTTCGGTATTTTTAATGAAGACATTACATCATTACTCTAAGTCTGTATAACTTTTTGAATAAATAATTTCTTTCCTTTTCACCAGTCTCTGGCATTGAGAGATGTCTTTCTCCTGGTGGCGGGTAAGGCAAACCAAGTACAGGGTCAGGGGGATCCTTTCAGTAATAGTATATCATTCATCCACCCTGGGTCTGTTCTGTAACACCCCCTTCTTGTCTTTCCCCTCCACACGGATGTATTCAGGGTTGGATCTTTTGCCCTAGTCCTTCTCACATTCAGGGGACCACACCAGTGACTAACAGTCTGACTGGCTGTCAAACTGTCTCAGAACCCAGAACATTCCAAACCAATGGTCACATGATAGCTCTGCCAAAAATCAGCAGTTATTTCAACTGACCAGCCCTGGAAAAGAAGTTAATGCAACAAATGGAAAGCAGCCACCTGGGCTGGAGCTTCGGTGGGTTAAGGAATTAGGTCTGTAGGCCCTGGTATGTGGCTGACTCAGGATTTCAGCTACCTTCCGTTCAGCCTTCCTTGAGTCCTGAAGAAGCTGGCAGTGGCTGTACCTGCATGTGACTTTTAAATGTAATTTTTTCAAACTTACTGCAAGTATATTCTGAATGCGCCTGGGAACCATTCTTCACTGGACCCTTCTAGAAACTTATTACACAGCAGGACAGATTTGAACATCACTAACACCCTCTAAAATGTCCTCCATAAAAACTGGCATCAGGAGGAAAACTCATTCCAGTTACCAGGGAGGCTGTGACGGCTGACGCCACATCACTCTGCTCTTTCCTCTGGGTTTCTAGGAATTCCCTAAGAGACTTGATGTCCTTCCAAATCTTTATATTGAAATAAATGTTCTTGTCTGGCTCTGGCGGGTGTAGCTCAGTTGGTTGTCTGATTTTTGAACAAACAGTGCAGTAAACAGCAGGGCCAGTGAGCTGGGCATCTTTGGTCCATTTATATAAAACTATGCTCACGTATACTCATGTGTTTTCTCTTTCTCTACTGAAGAGCCAATCTGTCATCCTTGTCACTGATTCAGGCTTTCCGGGGAGATCAAGGCCACCTGCCTGATATTGGGAAAAGAAATGCAGGCAAAGGCCTGAGTCAGGAGATTCTCAAACCTGGCCAGCTTCCTGCCTGCTCATTTTCCTCCAGCCAGAGCCTCTCTGAGTGAGGTCCCTTGGGAAAACCAAGCCTGTGGCCACACACGCAGACATTTTCAGGGTCGGATCTTTTGCCCAACTGAGTCCTTCTCATGATCAGGGGACCACATTAGAATTAGGGGTCTGCTTGACTCGCAAACTGTCTCAGAACCCAGAACATTCTAAACCAACTGTCACATGATAGCTCTGCCAAGAATCAGCAGTTATTTCAACTGACCAGCCCTGGAAGAGCAGTTAATGCAACAAAGTGGGAAAGCGCCCACCTGGGCTGGAGCTCCGGTGGGTTAATGGATTAAGTCTGTAGGTCCTGATACTTGGCTGACTCACAATCTCTGAGCTATTAATACTTTCTGTGCAGCCTTGGTTGAGACCTGATGAACCTGGCAGTGGTTGTCCTCACACTTGACTCTTAAGTGAATCTTTCCATCTGTGGTTGCAGCAATACTGTTTGGCTAAGTAACAGGATCTTCCACATGCCAATGAAAAGAATATGGCCTTGCCTTCTCACAGTTTTCCCTTACATATGAGGCATTAAACAGCTACCATTATTAATGTTTAATCAACTGCAAATATAATTTCCACAGTAACTTCATTTGGATAATCGGTCCTGTTTTGGGCAGGATGTAATTTTTTCAAAATTATTGTCAGTATATTCTGACTGCCCTGGTAACCATTCTTCATTGGACCTTTCTAGAAACTTATTACACAGCAGGACAGATTTTAACCTCACTCGCACTAAAATCTCCATAAAAACAAATACCAGGAGGAAAGTTTATTAGGGAGAAGGGCTCACTCGCCCCCTTTCTGGACACCAGGGAGGCTGCATGGCTGACACCACATCACTCTGCTCTTTTTCTCTCACCAAATACACCCCTATTCCATTTCAGGACCCAGAATTAGGGGGGCTATAGAGACAAGAGCCAACACAGTTTTGCTCAGCCAGTGAGTAATGGCAGAATACATACCACTATCCCTGAAGCTTCAGGGATCGGCAGCTGGAGGAAGGAAAACACTGGGAGGGGCAGATCAAGCTGTGGAAATTTACAAGGGGTATTTGTTTTTTCACTCTGCTAAGTTTTTTTTTTTTTTTTTAAGATGGGAATCATGTGCTGACTCAAAGATCAAAGACTCCAAAAGCAAGTGTAGAGGAAACTGGTTAAAAAGCAAGTGCTTTTCCTGGAGCATGTACCTGCCAAGTACATTGGATTCCCAATTACAAAAAAACACATACTTAATCCAAGCAGAGAAATTGGTCCTGAGAAAAAGCTCTCACTATCTAGTTTATGATGGATGCTCCATTTCAAGATGTTTCCTATCAGCTGTCAAATAATGAAAGATTCACTGTAAATTTCAAGCCAGAACACTATGGTGCTGTGTATGTCACGTACATGATACTCTGCCACATTATAGTATCTGAACTGGATCTAAAAGTAAAAAAACCAAGGAAGTAAACATCTGTATGAGAAATAAAGTGGGCCTCATTGAACAGCAGTGCTTTTCTTTTTCAGAAGTTACCTCCAACAGGGTCTCAGAGTGCCAGTGATGAAGAAATGTACCCTGGGCACCAACGTTAGGGGAGCTGGGGGGACACAGAAAAACAGTATGGGGGTCACTAATTATGAATTATGCAGGGAGCTTTGCAGGGTGTGGCCCGACCGGAGGGTGTGGAGGTAGTTGGAGGAGTTAGGTCTCTGCTGCTGCTGCTGCTGCTGGAGGACAATCCAGTGGGTGAGGCACGGATGGCAAAGGAGAGAAGCAGGAGCTGAAGGCCACAAAGAGGCTTAGTACAGTTTTCTCTTCGGAAATTGAATGACCTACCATTACTCAACATGAATCAAATGGGCACTGACATTCTCACAGTAACTTCGATCCGAACACAGAGAGGGGGCGACCCGCTGCTCGGCAGGGCGTTCCTTTCTCCAGCCCACTGCTGGTTTATTCTGACTGCTGCTGGGAGTGTTCTCCGTTGGTTCCATCCGGCATGAGGGTGCCCAGAAAGATTTCATCATCGCTAATGCTCCCCCAAATCTACTCTGTTGAAATGCGGACATCAGACAGACAGTCGCTAGAGGAAGGGGATCACTACTTCCTCCCGACGCCAGTGAGGCTGAGCTGGCTGACACCAGACCACCCTGCCCTTTCTTCTGGCTTCAGAGCAATTTGCTAGAGACTCGCTCATCATAGAACTACACACGTGAAGCCCGTTTCTCTCACGACGCCCCCATGCGCATTTCAGTGGCTGTATCCAGAATGAGGGTGGCTATGTAGACAAAAGCCAACTCCTTTCTTTAAATTCAATCAGTGAATAGTTTCAGGGTACGTGGCAATATCCCTGTTGCTTGAGACAGCTGCATCACTGGGGAGTGTAGGACCAAGCTGTGTGGCTTCACATAGGGCTATTTTTTCTTGATGAGTTAAAAAAAATAAGTGGAACAGGGTTTGAATCAAAGGCGAAAGACCACAAAAGCAAGTAGAGACCTCTGTTGAAAGGCAGAAGCTTTTCTGGGAGCAAGTATCACTCAAGCTCATTGGAATTCCAATGACAAACTACTTAATCCAAGGTGGGGAAGGACTTGTGAGGAAAGACTCCACCATCCAGTTTGTGATAGATTCTGTCATTTCAAACTGATCTCTTCAATCATATATCACATGGTCAAAGAGAGGTCAATATTAACCTAACATCAAGGCACTCTATCTTGCTAATTATACAAGATAGAATTTTTGTATCTGAATTTGGAAAGGAAAAATACTGTTGAAGCCACATTTCTCTGTAGCTTCAATAAAAGCGGACTTACTGGAAGCCCAGACTTTCTAACTGCAGCAGGGCGTCAGATGGCGTTGGGGCACAGGGCACACCGCAGCTGTCAGCGCTTCGGTGGCTGCTAATTCCCGACCACTCAGGGAGCTCTTCTTGGTTTGGACAAGGGGCCAGAGGGTATGAAGGTGATTAGTGAATAGGATGGACTGAACTGCTGGACCATCCTATTGGGTGAAGGATAGATGCTGAAGAAGAGAAGCAGGAAAGTGTTAGGTAGCAGAGGTGGCTGAGAAAGGGCCAGGAGCCAGAATGTTCCAATTAAGGCTTTTGTTCGAGGCAGGACACTGCAATCAAGGGGGCTGAGTCTGATGGCAGCAACAAGGGAATGGGTAGAGGAGTTTATAAGGGTGTGTAGCAGATCCCCAGGGAGTGTAGGTCACCCTGCTGATCTGCTCCAGGTGTCCTGGTATAGGTGTTTGCAAGACAATGTCTTCTCTGATAGGGGATGGCTGATTCAGGGATTTTTTTAAAAAAGTTTATTTACTTATTTATTTTCAATAGGGGAAGGGAGAGAGAGAAACATCAATGTGTGGTTGCCTTTCATGTGTCCCCCACTGGGGACCTGGTCCACAACATGGGGACATGTGCCCCGACTGGGAATTGAACCGGTGACCCCTTGGTTTGCAGTCCGCACCCAGTCCACTGAGCTACACCAACCAGTGTCTGATTTGGGACTTATAAAGTCCAGGTTTATGGGCTCTGCCTCTGGAAAAAGCTTGAGGGACAGGGGAGGGGCAGTGAGGATTCAATGGGTTTCCAGCAGGGTGCTGGCGGCTACACCTCCCTTGCCTCCAGTAATAGGGAACCTCGAGGTCAGGTGGTCAGCTGGTGGTGCACACCTTCTTTGTTCCAGCGTAGGTGGTGGCTTAGGTCCTTGGTGTCCCAGTACATTCTAACACAAAGAAATCAAACAAAGACTTTGGATAATTTTCTCTTACATATGGGAAGCTGAAACCCTATAATGATTCATCATGTAAAAATTAGTTGGCATTTTCACAGTACCTTCAGTTTAAACCAGGGGTGTCCAACCCGTGGCCCGCCGGCGGCATTGGGCTCAGGGTGGCTATGAATGTGGCCCAACACAAAATCGTAAATTTACTTGACATTACTTAGTTTTATTACTAAGTTTAATAACTTAGGTATTTACATTTTCTATATTAATAATCACAAACTTGGGACCTGCTGAATGATTTTTTAAAGGATTATCTAAAGGGCCGCTGCATGCTTAGGGTTACTATGTGAGGACTTTTTTGCTTATATGTGTTGCTGGGTATCATGATAATTACACATGGACTTTTTTTGCTCATCAGTTTTCATTAGTGTTTGTGTATTTAATGTGTGGCCCAAGACAACTCTTCTTCATTCCCATGTGGCCCAGAGACGCCGAAAGGTTGGGCACCCCTGGTTTGAACACAGGCTTGGTGCACGGGGTGCTGAGTAGGACACACATTTTTCAAACACTGTCGGTGTGCACTGAATGTTCCTGGGAACCCGACCGCACTGGATTTTCCAGGAACATTGGTACCCAGAAGGACAGATTGCATTACTAACAGCCTCTAAAATACACTCTGTAAAAACAGCTATATCACAACCAAAATGATTAGTTAAAAGGGCTCATCCCTTCCGCAGGACAACAGTTGGGCTGTGCTGGCTGACACCAGATCACCATACTCTTTCTTCTGGATTCACAGCACTTCTGTAGAGACTTACTCAGCACAAACCGCCCACACAGGGGACCGATCTCTTTAGCCACACCCCCTTGCCTGTTTCAGGACTCCAAAGTAGAGTGGCTACCTTGATGAGGGCCATTTTTTTCCTGTTCAGCCAGCTTGATATTCCAGAATTGGTACTAACATCCCTGATGCTTGAGGAATCTGCAACAGTAGTAAAGAAAACCCTTTACTGTAAAAAAAAAAAAAACAGTGAAGGGTTTTCTTTACTGTTAACCGTACACTTTACTGTTTTTTACTGACCCATGGGAGGGTCAGCAAAAAAGGCTGTGCACTTTTACCCGTTTCTGTTTTTAAAGAAAACAGAATGTGTACATTTTATTTTTCGTATCGATAAGGTAACATCACTTCCCAAGGACATGGTACAATTTTTCTTGCATGTTATTTCACATCCAGAGGAGATATATCTGCCTTTGTTTGTGCTTTGGGTTCATTTTAGCACTAGGTGAACCACCGCCCATGCCTCTTCAACTGGTAACAGTCCCGGCAATGCTGCTTGGTGATGCCACTGGCCTTGAACCCCAGAGCTGGCTGCAGGCAGGGCAGGGGGTGGCAGGAGAGAGGGGAGTCCATGGGTGCCCTGGACTTCACACCTGCTGGGCCTGCAACACGCAGGGGACCCAGCCGGAGGTTGGAGAGAGCGTGTGGGCAGTTGGATCGACCAGATCCCAAGGGGAGGCGACAGGGGATTAAGGAATAAAGAGGCAAAGTCAAAGTGGGGTCAGGTGGGGACCCTTCTCGGGGATGCAGAGGAGAGAACTGTTTATTGGTAAAGTCGGGCTGTATGTATTGAGCAAGCTTTAAAGCAGGGTGTGAGAAGAACAAGCCATATGGCTAAGCACATTTTTTTCTCACAACAGTTCCTGCTTCTTTTTGGTACAGTGATGTAGCAAGCAGCCAAGCTATTCTTTTCTTACGACAATCTATCAGGCAGTTGTCCGTGGTCTAGAGCAGCTGTGCTGAACCCGAGGCCTGCTTTCAACTCCCTTGGCACACATTATCCTGCTTGGTCCTCCACATCTCCCGCTTTTCTTTTTTCTGATTGCACCTGACGCAGGTTTACTCGCATACGGGATAGTTGGGCTCACAGTTTTTGGCAGACTAGGGAAAAAGTACAGAACATAATTAGCAACACTCCACCTAAGCCCATCGAGGCAGGAGACAGCGTAGGAAGAACTCTGAGACTGCAACACTGTCACTGGCCAGCATTTAGCACCCTGTTTGCCAGGAAACACCTTTTACTAATTAGGTAGAAAAAATAGTAAACCCAGGCAGGGAGGAGGAAGGAGACAAGTCTCACATGTTAACTCAGCAGTCCTGAGCCTGGTCTGATAATATTGCCAGGTGTTCCAACATCACAAGAAACACTATGTTAGCAAGAAAGAAGGAAAGTCCTTGAAATTCTATGTGACATTTCCACTGTCTGGGAAAGAAAGCCTTGAAGCTGTGCTTTCATCCCAAGGCCTGAATGTGGGAGGGGGTCCCTGG
>CM052546.1:51727627-51742679 GCA_028533065.1 Trachops cirrhosus | reverse complement strand
ACTTAAAAAGCTGTCATGGCAAACAGGCAAGTAAACAGAACTCGTTTCTCATTTCACCAGACATCACAGTAGACACACCGGGCACGTTGTCCCTCGCTTGTACTTTGACATCCAGGCTGGATATTATTGCAGATTCAAAGGAAACTGCATATTATTTATAAATGAGTTAGTCCAGTGATTTTGATTACAGTAATGTATTATGAAATACGAAAAGGAGAAGCTGTTCCAATCTAATTTGCAATGTCGTGCAAATCGTTCCTCCAGTGTGGCCGTGACAGACAACATAGTATTTCCTGAGACTCCAAGGTCTCTGGGTTCCTGCCTGGGAGCCGAGGCCCCAGGGAAGCCAGGTCACAGATGTGGGACCCCTGTTTTTGTTGTCATGCCACCAGGAACTCTGAAACCGGGTACACAGTGATCTGTTGGCATTAGGAAACCACAGAGAAAATGAGACATTTATGTTGAGCCCATAAAGACAGACAAGGGTGAGACCGTGAGGTCTCTGGGTTGACAGCACAAGTGATAAGAGAGGCCAAAGCCCGAACAAGTGTTGGTCCAAGCTGGGGACAAGACAGTGATGGGTCACTAGAGAGGGGAGCAGAGATGTTTGCTTCACATCCACGTGGCATGGGAGCTCTTTGTGGCCGGGGGGTTATAAAGTCCTGTGACAGTGCTGATCAGCCTCCTCATCAGGCTGGTCATCACAGGTGGTCAGAGAGGCCGTGAGCACCAAGTAGGAGCTGGTGAAGAGGGATGACTCTCAGGGACTTTGTCCCAGATCCCAAGGTGGAGCAGGTGATCTGACCTGCTATTGTGGGACCATTACCATGGCAACGGTCAATGTGTCTCCCGACATATGTTCAGGAGAAGGTCACGTCGGATCTGGGCCCATCCAGAGCTGACACAGGGACAGAGTGGGGAGCAAGCACTCCTGCTGCCCCACAGCCCAGCCCCCACCCCGGACTGTTGACACACTCCAGTGGGGTGTGAGAGGACGGGGGACACAGTCAGTGCCTGTGGGATCGGGAAACCCCACTCACAGGTGTCCCCATGGTCCTCAGTGGTGGCAGCTGTGAGAGCATCTCGTCCATGGACCCACTTCACCCACGTGCCTGGAGCAGGCTCAGCTTTTCCCCAGCAAAAGCCGAGCATTCTCACCCTATTGTGACCCAAGCAGACATGTCTGGGCCACAAGCCACTAATGGCCCCTTTGATAACCATCTTTACCTGATTTAGCTGAAGGCTTAGGTACCCAGAAAAGGCTCCAGGCCAGCTCTGTGCATGCAATTCCTCCTGGGCCTGAGTCTGTGCCAAGGATCTCACCTCCTAGCACCTCGTCAGTGCTACGCAATGCTTTTCAGCCAGCCTTGCACACAGCAGCCTGGGAGGAAGGAGAAGGTCACTGCTCTGCCCTCCAGGACAGCAGAGTCCCTGCTGTGGTGGACAGTCCCCCACTGGGAGGGTCCCCAGGCTCTGGGAAAAAAAGAGCTCTCTCCTTATTTCAAGAGAAACAAAGCAGTGTCAAGTGCTCTGGGTATATTACACTTGGGAAACAGGTACCATTTCAGTGACTTAATGAATAATTTATTCTGTGTCGGTTCTGTTTTCCTGACACTTCAGAAACATGGAATAAAAAATGGATACTAGACCCACTGTAAACCTGGAGACACTTTCAAGTCAAGTGTACGAATAGAGGAGTTGTTTTAAAATGTTCATTTGCTGTGAACCAAAACTCTGTTAGGCTGAGGTTTTTGTCCCACTTTCCCATCTGTGTGAGTCACTGTGTGAAGCACCACTGTGCCCAGTCAAACAGTAACAGTCAGGTCGTCCTCAGGCTGCAGCCCCGAGATGAGCAGGAGCCCTGCGTTGGCCAAGGTGTCTTTTGATCCAGAGAAGCAGCTGGGGACCCCGGAGCCCTGGTGCTTGTTTGAGTCTGTGTGGTAGTACAGGAGGTACCGGGGAGGGCTCCCTGAATTGTGCTGGTACCACCTTATGCCATAGCTGCCAACACTGAGGTCACTTCTGAGGGAGCAGGTAAGTCTGGCTGTTTCTCCCGGACATGCAGAGAGGAGGGCAGCTGGGTCAGCACAGCCTGGGAGAGGGAACCTGCAGACACAGACACTTGTCAGTGATGGGGTGTGGACCAGTGTAAGGTTCTCAGGGGATGAAGCAGGAAGGGAATAAACTTGGGCACTGGGCCCTGATTTCCAAGGCCCATTCCTACCTGTGCAGTGAGAGAGGAGCACGAGGAGGAGAGGGGTCCAGGCCATGGTGCACACAGCCCCAAGCCCACAGTGGGGCTGGGCTGCCCAGGCCTCCTTTTCTCCCCACCCTCTGCCAGGGGAGGGGCCGTCCATGCAAATGTGTGTCCATCCAGGAGCTGCCCAGCCTCTCCTTGAGCCCTGGTGCCAGAGCTCAGCTCACACCCCAGGGTGAGATGAAGGTTGGCTTCACCACTTGAGTGAATCCTTCCGGGGGAGCACTTGTGAAACAACATAAGTTAACATAATTTCCCAGCTCTGGGGACCATATAAGTCCTAAGAGGACACAGCTGCACAGTCCCCATCATTAAATACTGGGCTCAGCCCCCAGGTCAAGGCTCCTGTTAATAAATGGTCCTTAATGAGCACCTAGGTAAGCTGAACAGGGCAGCCCCACAGCGCCCCCTGATGGTCACAGGGCACACATGTCCCCCTGAAGCAAAACCCTAAGAGCACAGCTGGTTTCTGCAGCTCAGCAGGTCACTGCCTCTATCACACATCCAGGGTCTGCTTCCCAGATACTGGGACTCTCATACATTGTACTGGTTCCTGGTGCATCTCACTCCCAGGAATCCTCAACTGTGGGAGATGCAAACTTCTACCTAAAAGAAAAATTAATTTAGATTCACACCCAGTGATGATATTGCAAAAATAAATGCACAGTGACTTATATGTCCAATGTCACAGATGAGGGGGCAGCTCTTATGGTTTGAAGGGTCATAAGGGCTGCTCAGAAAATTTGCCAGGAGCACACGCAGGGGCATGTGCAGAGGAGGCCTATTCAGCAAACAGCTCAGTCACCTGATGCACGCACAGTTTTCATAGATCTGATGGGATTAGGTGACGGGCAACAACAATGGCTGCTGAAGGCTCCACACTTAGCAGCGGAAAGTGCGGCATGCTTATCCATTTCAGCAGTTGCCTTTTGACCTTAGTTTCTGGAGTTCTGTGTACCTGTGTCAGGTGATTCTTGTTAGGGCTTTGTCTTAGGTGACCTAACATTTGTTTATGTCATAAAGAAATCTCTACCCACCTGTGCCCTCTTACTAATTGTCTCATTTTTGTAGCAAGATAAATGTGAGATTGAAGTATTTTTAATTGCAACTACTGTGATTTCCAGTTCTTTCATTTCCATTGGGTTTGTTTTCATGACCTTATTTCAGTTCTGAGTTTTTCTTTTTATCCATTTGAAACAAGAAGGCTTCTGATTGCTCATCAAAAGATGTTGGAACTGTTCTCAGAAAATACCAGTCACAACATTTCTTCATCTGAGTCAGCTCAGTGTTAGCATGAATAGACTCTTTTTCCCATTCAAGTTGTTTTTAAAACATGACAAGCAATGTATTTACCCTGGATTCAGGACTTTTGGGAGGAGATTAGACTAGGAGGAGCTTAGCAGAGAGAGAGTGAGGCTTGGACTTCAGTCCTGCCTGGCACCCCACCCACCCACACTGGGCAGGACCTCCTAGTCCCCCAGGCTCCTCACTGTGCCGCAGGTGTCCCCACACCTGACTCCGTCCTCTAAAGACGTGACCTCCTCAGCATGAGGACTCCTCTCACTCCTCCTACCACTTAGGTAATTACATTGTTGGCACCATACAGGTGCCTGAGCCCTCAGAGTGACGTGTCCTCCACTCGGAGAATGGGCGGGGCCGGGGCACGGAGAACCCCGTGCACCTGCTAATTCAGGGTGACCGGCTCCTCTCTCTCCCCTCACACTTTACTTCCCACGATGTCATTGCAGTGCCATAAACCTCATCAATTATCCCATGGTCACCTGCAACGGGACCTGGGTCCACTTATAACCAGTCACAGGATTCGTCTCCAGGAAGAGACCAGAGTCATTTGGAAGTGAGATCAGCTTTCTTGTTGCTCGCCCCCCTGACAGCATCCACATGACATGGTCACAGCACTTCCCTTCCAGGACGCAGCCGGGTCCCCACAGCCATGGACGTGTGACTCCTAGGCAATACAGTGAGCTGATGTGTGCTGTGACTTCTTCAGAGGAGGCGTCAGGACGTCACAGGAGTACAATATGCTCTTGTGGGGTCAGTGAGAGTGGAGTGTGACTGGATAGAAAGTAAGGATGTGCGCACACACACACACACCACAAGAATTTATTAGATTAAGGCACCAAGGACATAATTGTGCTAACACTCTTTACATGAGTGGAGTACGAGTCTGACACACAGTAGGGTCTGGAGAAGGTGTGTTGAGTGAACACAGGGCCATTGTGGACCGTGAGGGAGGCTCCGACAGGGCCCCGGGCCCGTCAGAGTCATCATACTGACCACTGTCCCTGAACTTCAGTGCTTCTCTGACAGCCGTGTTGCTAGCATCACAGTTCAATGGGCATATTCAGCCTCAGCCTCGGGCTGCGGGATGGTGATGGTCAGAGAGGCCGTGTTGCCGAACCTGGAGCCAGAGGCCGAGCCAGGATCCCTGAGGGCCGAGAACTTCCGAGCATCACAGCTTTGGGGGCGGCACCAGGAACCTGTTGGTACCAGTCTGCACCATAGCGTCCAACATTGTTGCTGTTTCCACTGCAGGTGAGGGTGACCTTCTGTCCCACTCGTTTTATTCTCCTTGCAGATGGAGAGGGAACATATCACCCCCCACTTTCCTGGTGCACTTTCTGCTTCACTGACCAAATACCTGGCCCAGAGCAACTTCCCTCATTTATTTGAATGATCAATATCTTTTTCTTTGCATTCTTAACTGTTATTAGAACATTCTGGGCCCCACCCCATACATCCACACCACTCTTACTTATTCTGCCAACTCCAAACAGAAGACCAGTCTCTGGATTAGACCTGGTTGGCCCATCGCCCCACCCACCCTCAGGCCCAATCCCACCCACATAAGCATCTCCCAGGCAGGTGCTTTTTTCCACTCTTTACACTTTCCCTCACAGCACAGCTTCCGGGGCTGGTAACAAGCAGATAGAGAGCTGTAATACACAGCTGGCATAGTTTTGGTTTCATCTGTAATTAAGAAGAGATTTATAAGTCCTTCAGATAAAAATTCATTTTTATCTCATCCCTGGAACATCCAAGTGTATATCCCAGGATGAATTCAAACCTCTCTGCCCTAAGGACAGCCCCACAGCGCCCCCTGCAGGGTCCATGTCACAATTCCTCCAGGTCCTATGACCCGCCTAAGGAATGCAAGTGCAATGTTCATGATTTTGGATGATTTTACTAATAACTATCTCACTGGTCAGTGGTCCTGGAATTTTGGTCCACACAGAGAAGAGTAGAGACTGTTCTATCTTCTGTAGGATACTCCTTATGTGATCTTTGCAATAGTTTGTGAGCAGGCTGAAAAGATAGTAACACTGGATAACAAAATTTGTAACTACAGACAATAAGGAAAAAATCGCACATCCACAGGTCGTGGGAAAAGAGTTGCCAACTGAAGAAGCGACAACAAATGTCACCCTGAGTTAGACTGTGTCCCAGGCACCTCAGGGGTGACCGCCACAAGAAGAAAGAGCACAGGGAGGTTTCAGTCTCACTTCCCCGTGACTCTGGAGCACCGTGTAAGTGTCACTGCTGCTGTCCCATGCACCGCAGTAATAGTCAGCCTGATCCTCAGGCTGCAGCCCGGAGATGAGCAGGAGCCCTGCATTGGCCGAGGTGTCTTTGGATCCAGAGAAGCGGCTGGGGACCCCGGAGCCCTGGTGCTTCTCTGAGTCTGATTTATAATCCAGGAGGTACCGGGGAGGGCTCCCTGGCTTCTGCTGGAACCAGAATATATAGTAGGAGCCAACAGCAAAGCCACTGCTCAGGGTGCAGGTGAGCCCAGCTATTGCTCCCAGAGACACAGAGATGGAGGGCGGCTGAGTCAGCACAGGCTGGGAGAGGGAACCTGCAAACACAGATACCCATTATGTCCTGGAGGAACAATGAGGCAGAAGGACATTTTCAGGGTATGGGGAGAGGGGTTCCAGGGAGCTGGGGCATCAGGACATCCTGACCTGTGCAGTGAAGGAGAAGGCTGAGGAGGGAGAGTGGAGTCCAGACCATGGTGGGGTCGCTCCAGTGCTCTGCTGAGGCTGACACCCCACTGGTCACTCTTATCCCCTGAGACACAATAGAAAGGGTTCTTTATGCAAATTCACTCCATCCTCTGGCCAACCAAATCCCTCCCAAGACCTTGGGTGCCCCCCAGTGCCCTGGTTCACATCTGGGAGGGGCGGACCTGGACTGGGCCTCACCTGAAGCTCCCCAGGGGCCCAAAGAGGACTCAGATGCTGGACCCAGTGAGCACAGACACCACTCACCGCATGCCTGGTTTCCCAGCTGAGAGCCCACATAGACCTCTCACCAGAAAACCTCAGAGCCCCCACTGCCCTGCCCTGGCCCATCATGCTCATGACCAGGTGGCAGGTGACTGACTGAGACCCTGCCTCCACTTCTGCCTTGTCCTCGGCCCACTCCCTGCCCAAGGCAGAGCCAGGCCCCTCCTCAGGGGCTGCCTGCTTCCTCCTTCCAGTCTGTCTTCTGTTCAGGCCCCTTCAGCCAGAACCAGCGAGACTTCCCCCCACTCTATAAGGAAGCTCTGGGCAATGGCACCTCCTGCACAAGCTGCACTTGACACAGACACACAGGAGCTGAGAAGAGGGGCAGTTCGGCCATGCAGTCGCCACCCAGGCTGTTCGAGAAGGCAGGTTTCGCACCTGCTGCGGGGCCCTCACTACATCGGCACACGGGACACACAGAGCAGGGAAGGTGAGGTCTGTGGTGAGTGTCCCTCTGTGTCTGCTCGTGTTCTCGAAGTGACGTGGGCTCTCTCCCAGGGTTACAGCGCTCTGCTGTGGAGGCTTTATGAACAGAGCCCGGGTTTCTTCTTTAATCAAACGACTTGATTCTCCTTGTCCAGATTCTCCTCGGTTTCTGACTACCTTTGTCTTCCCTTCCTACTTTATGCCAACCCGGTCAGTTTAATGATTTTTAAACAGGCAGGTAAATACTTTTGGAGAAGGGAGCTTCTCTCCCCTCTGCAGACCCGCTGATGCAGAATCCAGGTTCCGCAGGGCCCCGGAAGCTTCCTGTGCAGAGTGAAGTCGGAGGGGCTCTGGCCTCATACACACGAAGGCCCCGCAGGGCTTTTTTTGTGCAGCGCTTCCCCTCCTCAGTCTCTCCTCTTCCCGGGGCTCAGTCCAGCACACCCACGTCCTGTTTCTCCTTGCCAGCCCCTCGCACCCAGACAGACACTCCCCAGGCTTCCCCCCAAGAATGGGAGGCCTCGCCCCTTACCTCTCAGAACACAGGCAGATGACAGAGCGTGTTGATGATGCCGAGATGGTCTCCACATAACGACATGAGCACACAGTGGGACCGATACAATAGCCACAATTTGTATTACTTCCTACAATCAAAATAATAGCAGCAATTGTTGTATGTTTATATAGTTTTAAGACAGGAGAAATTAAGCTTAAATGAAAGAGTAATTGATAAAAGGTAAAGACATAAGAACAAATCTGATGATAATGTGGGAAAATTGAGAATGGAGGTTACATAACTTGTGGACACTGGGGAACATGGTGAAGTTAATTGTTTGACGCTTTATTTCCCTGGAGATGCCATGACAATGAGCCACTGCCTGGTGGCTCAGATTCACAGAAATGTGCTGTCTCATGCCCCTGGAGGCTAGAAGTCTACATCCTGGACAGCAGGCACTTGTCCCTCTGACACCTGCAGGGGGCCCTTCGTTGAGCCTCCACAGCTAACGGAGGTTTTCCTGACACGTCTGGGGTTCCTCCGCCTGCACCTTCACGCGGCGATCTCCTTCAGTCTCCCTGTGCTCATGTGGCCACGTTTTTACATGGACACCAGTCATGCCCGACTAGGAGGCCACCCTACCTCACATGGCCTCATATTAACTAATTACACCTGCAAGATGATATTTTTAAATAAAAACACCCTTTGAAGTAATGGAGGTTGTGATTTCATAGATCTTTGAGGAACCAATTAAAAGGCCCACATTTGAGAAGAATAATTCTTCCCCAAACCTTATATTTTAAAAAATATTTTAAAGGCAATACATACACTTACGCTGCAATAAAATATTCCCTGAAAAAGCAAACTATGCTAATGAACAAAAGGACGGCTCCCCCTGATTACTGGGGGAGCATCACAGGACAGGACCCTTCTGCAGGAAATATGCTGGACTCCAGCCCTTAGTTCGAACTCAGCAGTCACTGCTCCTCCTGGACTGCACCGCAGCTGGATTCCACCTTCCGGGGCATGTTTGACAGGTTCCACATCCCGGACCCCCAGCAGTGGTCTCTGGGGTGGGTGAGGTGGGCCGGGAACAGGGCAGAGGGTGAGGAAAGCACCAGGAAGACAGGACACCAGGTCATGGCGGGCACTTTCCAAGATCCCCTGGCCTCAGGCTGGTGCTGCTCTCTGGGTGTCCCTTTGTCTCAGCTCCCTGGGTGAAGGGTGTGTTTGGTGTGACGTCATGCAAATATGAGCTCACAGCACCATCCAATTCACGGTCCTCAGTCCGGTTTGAACCTTCACTCTCAGGACGAGTCTGTGAGCTCTGAGTCTGTCCCTTGAGAGGAAGCACCTGCTGTCACCACTAACTCAGGCCAGGGACCATGAGTCAGGGCCATTCAGGTAGAACCATTGGAGTTTGTTTCAGGCCTTGCAGCTCTGAGAAGACCCACAGCGCCCCCTGGTGACGTCCTCTAGAATATTCATGGTGGTGGGAACTACAGAAGGAATTATCCATATGGGCCTTTATTTTCTGTCAACAAGTAAATAAGTAAGTACACAAACAAACAAATACATAAAGTATTACCTGATCTTGATTCCCTGTAGATAATTTTCTCTTTTATTTCAACTATTGTACCTTTCAGTTCTACAATCTCCATTTGTCTTGTTTTCGTGACTTTCATTTCGATTCCGAGTTTCTCTCGTTTCCTAATGCGTGTAGTTTCCCATCAAATGCATGTTATGAATGCCGCCTAAACGTATCTGTCATTAACGTCATCTGTGTTGCGTCTCTGTTACTGTCAGTACCTGGTCTTTTCTCTGAGTCTTTGTGAGACACCGGGTGTTCTTTTTCTGGGTTCTGGACATTTTGGAAAACACATTAGGATCCTCTCTTTCATCCAGCCACCCCTGTTTAGGGCGGCACCAGGTCGGGGGCACGTTCAGGTGCCACCGGCCCCAGCACAGGTGGAGCCTGACTCCAAGGCCAGCTCTGTGCTGCTCACACCTTCCTGGGCACAATGAAGCAGAGACAGTCACCAGCGGGTTCCCACCAAGTGGAGTGTGAGACAAGCCCACTGCCGGATGAGCGAGTTCCTGGGCGGCAGTGGGGGTGGGCGCTCAGCTCCCCACTGAGCCCTTTCGGGTCACCACACCAGGGACAGTCCAAGGCAACTCAGTCCCAACTCCCCTGCCTCCCACTTCTCACTTAGTGCTATTAATGCAGGATGGGCTCAAGGTTCATTTCTCACGGGTCCACATAGTCACCATCGGGGGTGAACGTGTACAATGTACCTTTGGTCACAGTCAGGGACAGGGCAGTGATGGGTCACCGGGGAGAGCTGGGCAGATGTTTCCCTCCCTTCCCCAGGTAATGGGAGCCCTTGGTGGCATTAGTTTGTACTGAGTCCTGTGACAGTGATAATCAGACTTCTAATTAAACTTGAGCCAGAGGTGGGTAAGGAGATCATGAGCATCACCAAGAAGCCAGAGAAGAGGCTGAACCTTTGAGAGTCAGTGCCCTCTGTCCTAGGTCACAAGGTCAGAGACCTGCCTGGGAGCCCTGCGGACCAGTAGGTTCGCTGCTCCCTGTGCGGGGGGAGGGATGGTGGGTCTGGGCTCATCAAGAGCTTCCCAGGGGCAGTGACCCAGGAACACCTGGGGATGTCCTGCTCCTGCTGGCCCACAGCCTCCCACACCCTGGAATGCTGGAAAGTTCCAATTACCTCTGAGAGGAGAGGGGACACAGTCAGTACCTGTGGGCTCAGGAAAACCACTCACAGGTGTCCCCATGGTCCTGAGTGGTGGCAGCTGTGAGAGCAGCTCATCCGTGGACCCACTTCGCCCACGTGCCTGCAGCAGGCTCAGCATTTCCCCAGCTGCTGAGGAGCCTCCCCCACCACCTTGTGACTCAGGAAAACAGATTTTCTGTTCCCAGGCCCTGAATTTGCCCGTTAAGCACCCCATCATCCACTTCACAAGTGAAGACTCAGGTCCCCAGCAAGGCTCACAGGTGAGCCTGCCCCTGGAATTCCTCCTGCACCTGAGTCTTCACCCAGCATCTCACCTCTGAGTTTCCAGGCCCTGAGACACAATGGCCCTCAGCCTGCCCGGAGCTCAGAGCAGTGTGGGAATGGTCATTCTCTGCTCTGAGCCCTCCCAGTGTAGATCCCTCGGGTGAGAAACTGTCCCCCCGCTGGGATAGTCCTGGGCTGTGACCAAAGAGAAAGGCAGGGAGGGCTGTTACCTTATTTGAAGGGAAAGAGGGAAGTTCCTCAGGCTCTGGCTGCATCACACATGGATGACGGGCAGCACTTCTGTGAAAATGAATAATTTGTTTTAGTTTGTTTTTGTGTTTCTGAGACTTAAGGAATACAGAATAGAATATTGAGAGTACTTCCACAATGAAACAAGGCTACTTCCAAGTAGAGTTTGCATGTATACAGGTTACTTTATAACGTTGAATTATCATGAACCAAAACTCTGTTAGGCTGAGGTTTTTGTCCCACTTCCCCATCTGTGTGTGTCACTGTGAGGAGCACCACTGTGCCAGATCCTACAGTAATAGTTGGCCTCATCCTCAGGCTGCAGCCCAGAGATGAGCAGGAGCCCTGCATTGGCCGAGGTGTCTTTGGATCCAGAGAAACGGCTGGGTACCCCAGAGTCCTGGTGCTTCTCTGAGTCTGATTTATACCACAGGAGGAACTTCGGAGGGCTCCCTGGCTTCTGCTGGTACCAGTGTATGTAGTAGCCACCAACACTGAAGCCACTGCTGAGGGTGCAGGTGAGTCTGGCTGTGGCTCCAGGAGATGCAGAGAGAGAGGGCGGCTGAGTCAGCACAGGCTGGGAGAGGGATTCTGCAGACACACAGACACTTGTCAGTGATGGGGCAGAACCAGGGGAAGTTTCTCAGGAGATGGAGCAGGAAGGGAATAAACTTGGGAACTGAGCCTTGGTCCGCTAGTCCTGTACCTACCTGTGCAGTGAGAGAGAAGCATGAGGAGGAAAGGAGTCCAGGCCATGGTGCACACAGCCCCTGAGCCCACAGTGGGGCTGGGCTGCCCAGGCCTCCTTTTCTCCCCACCTTCTGCCAGGGGAGGGGCTGTCCATGCAAATGTGTGTCCATCCAGGGGCTGCTCAGCCCCTCCCTCAGCCCTGGTGCTGGAGCTCAGCTCACACCCAGACTGAGGAGGATGGTGCTTGGTGTCACCCCTTGGGAGAGCCCTGGGAGGAAGCACCTGCTGAGACCACACAAAAGTCCCTGCTCTGCAGAATCTGCCAGGCCTGAGAGAACACAGCTGCTAAGTCCCCATCAGTGGGCACAGAGCACAGACCCCAGGCCCAACCCCCAGGACTGAATGATCCCTAATGTACAGCTTTGTAGGCTCACCAGGGCAGTCCCACAGCCCCCACCCTGCTGGTGGCAGTGCCAATTCCTCTCCATGGCCCAAGGTCCCAAAGCCCAGCTGGTTTCTGCAGCTCAGCAGGTCACCGGCTCTATTCACACATCCAGGGTCTGGTTATCAGATCCCATGACTCTGACACACTGTACTGGTTACTGTGGCATCTCACTCCCAGGGGTTCCGTTCTCTGGGAGGTGCAAACGTGCACTTATATGACTAATTAATTTGTTTCACCTCCAGTGAAGATGTCCAAAAATAAATTCCAAGTGGCCTGCATGTCCAATGTCACAGACCAGGGGACCATTCATCTGGTTTGAAGTACTCATGTGGGCATCTCAGGGAAATTGCCTGGAACACACTCAGAGTCCCATGAAGAGGAGGCCAACTCAGCAAACATTTCAAGTCATGTGATGTGCGTAAGGTTTCACAGATCTGCTTTGATTGAATGGTTGGTGAAGAGAATGTCTTTCAAATGGTTCACATTTCACAGTGAAAAGTGCAGCATGCTACTTCATTTCAGCAATTAACTTTTACTCGTTTTTCTCTTATTTTTTATTCTTAGTGTTCTATATACCGGTGTCATATGTTACCTGTTAGGATTTTATGTCAGATGACCTAAAATTTGTATATATTTTAAACAAAATTTTTCAACCGAAATTTTCTTACTCATTGTCTCACTTTAGCAGCAAGACACCAGTCGGGTGTGATGCGTTTGCACCTGTGCTGAGTGTCTAGGCAGTTGGAGGCAGAGACCATCACATCCCTCTGTGCCCAGGTCCACCTCTGCTTTACCTGTGCCCATGGTCCCATAGTCCCCACACATCTAGAATCATGAGGACTCTTATTCACTGACCCTGACCAGGATCACTTGCTTGCTTTGGACACTGTCCTCAAGACACTCAAGGGGTCTTTTTCATGCAACTCAGACAGGTCACCCCAGCTCAAAACGCTCAGGGACTACTTACTGCTGTTTGCACAGAACCCCAATTCCTCAGCTCCCATCTGGGGCTTCATGGTTGGCCCACCCTCTCCACACCCACCACGCAGTCCCTCCACGTGCTCTCGGACCTCCGACTCCCCCACTTCCCTGTTACTTCAGATCCCGGACTCCACTCCCATTATGGTGTTCAAGGTGACTCCTACTCTGATGTGTGGAAGGAAATAGGATTGAACTTGAAATCATGGTGACAACTCACATTTGGGCCATTCTCGTGGTTCTCACACTGAGGGCACACACACATCACAAAGACAGAATTAGAGAATTAATATGACAATGTTGAAGTCACACGAACTTTAGAGAAGAGTTCAGAGAACTGCCTGCATCAATTACACCACCTCAACCCCAGCCATAGGACTCCTCTTCTTTAATCTCCTATCCTCTGTATCTACTGACTTTTAAAACACAAACACACAGGCCCTGGCTGGTGTGGCTCAGTGGATTGAGTGCCAACCTGCAAACCAAGGGTCTCTGGTTCAATTTCCAGTCAAGGCACACGCCTGCTTTCTGGGCTCGGTCACTAGTAAGGGGCGCTCATGAGGCAACCACACACTCATGTTTCTTTTTCTTTCTCATCCCTTTCCCTCTCTAAAAATAAATAAATAAAATCTTTCAAAAAAAAAAACCAAAAACATACATGTCCCTTCATCAGCACCTGCTGTAGCATAAATGCACATGTGTGTCCCCAAACCTTTGCACAGGACACCAACGGGTACCACCTCCTGTCACATAAATGTACATGTGCAGAAATCACCAGAATGGTCAGCTCTCTAATTGCTGTGCTGAGTGACAGAGGGGAGGGGGAGCAGGCTTCCTGTGTTTGGAGCCATGAGGCTCACGGGTGACATGTGTGAGCAGAAGGACGTCTAGACCAGCACACACGGCCTCGGACCATCACTTAACAGCTTCCTTCACACATGTCACAGGGCAGAATCCCGTCTTCATTCACACAGAGATTTCAAATGTATGCCTCTTCCTCCATGAGTTTCTGTACTAGAGTCATTGTGGCATGTTGGGTTGAGAACATGAATATTACATTTCATTGATCACATGATGGACTATGAGCTGTGTGTTAGTCCCAGGTGACAACTGATGACCTCACAGACTGTTATTTAAGGGAAATGTGAGCAGACACTCAACAACCACCGTGCCCTGGGCCCATCACGTGCTCATGGGGGTCATCTTGTCTTCTGTCCCCAGTGTCTGCTCCTCACCCACCTGCAGCTCCTGTCTGTGCTCCAGGACCCACACGGACCTGACCCCAAGGGCACGAGACCCTGTCATGTGTTCATTCATCTTTGTGTCTCAGGCTTGAAATACACTCCCTAATAGAATAAATGATATAGATGTGAAATATTTTTATGTGCAATGTCTAAAGTTTCTAAATCTAAACTGCATACGTATTTTGGCCAAAAATTGTACTTCACTTGTGGGTTTCTGTTTGTTTTTTGTTTCTTTCATTTAATCTTTATTATATTAGTTTCCATTAACATTTAGTCCCCTTATACCCTCCTCACCTCAGGAATCACCACACTGTTGTCCATGTCCATCATTCCTTTCCTTTTGCTCAATCCATCTACCCCCTAACCCCTGGCACTCACACTACCTGTCCTCCTGCTGTCCATCACACTGATTGACAGGAGTTTTCACATGACTGGCACACAGGCTCTGACCTCACGTCAGTCTGTGTAACTCTCTTTCCTAACAGACCAGAACTCAGAAGCACAGAGAGACAGCACATTAGTCTCCGTCCAGCTGACTGGCTTGAACAGGACTCAAAGGCAAAGGCTGCTGAACAGCTGAGAACATGCTCATTTAACCCCATGGTTCTCACCCTGGGGTCATTGGGCCCCTCAAGGGATATTTGGAAATCAGCAGATGGTGTCGTGGGTCGTAACTTAACAAAAGGGTGTCATTGTCATCTTATGAGCAGAGTCCAAAGGACGCATCTGAGTGTCCCACATGCAAAGAGCAGACCCTCCTCAAGCACTGACCCACCCCCATTCCACAAACGCACAGGCTCACACACCCTGCTCTGAACTAACTCACCCTCAGGAATTCATTGTAAAGGAAAATAGGCAACCAACTTCCCTGACATGGGGAAAATTGGGAAGAAAATAGAGGGACTCAGAACCCTGCAATCTCTACACACACTTTCCAGCAGGA
>CM052546.1:51699484-51721226 GCA_028533065.1 Trachops cirrhosus | reverse complement strand
AGATGTTAATCTAGGAAGGGAGCAAATGGAATCAGACATTGCTGAACCTAATGGGCTGTGGAGAGGAATGAGACACTGGGCCTGCTTTGTTAGGAAGCTGCAGCTTCACTCCTTTCCCAGGTGACTTCTAAAACCACAAAGTGCACAGGAAGGATTGCTACTGGTCATTACCCAGGGAGCAATAAAACACCTGAAGAAACCCCTCTGCTGGACACATGCCCAGTAGAGGCCAACATGGTGTGGGGTGGGGTTTGCTTCTACTTCGGGGCATGCGCAGTAGGAACTAAGACGGAGGAGCGTCCAGCCTGGGAAAAGGATTGGACCGGATATGGGACACAGAACCCAGGGAAATCCGGGAAATGCATTGGTTAGGGGGAGGATCTGTGCCAGCGCAGGAGAGATTGGGAAGTTGATTGGTTAGTTTGGAAAGGTGCCTGGTCCTTCCCAAGCCCAAGATAATGTACTGTATTTTGCCATGTATAATGTGCACTTTTTTTGCTCAAATTTTTGAGGGAAAAATAAGGATGGCCATTATGCATGGGCATAATGATAACATATCACAGGTATAATATTGGGTATAATAATCCTGTCAGTAATGCACACAGAAATGTGGGTGTGCTTATACACAGCAAATACGGTAATCTCTGTTTAACAAAGAACCTCTCTCTCTCTCTCCCCCCTATCTCTCTGTCTCTGTCTCTCTCCCAGTAACATGTTCTCACTCTTTTCACAGCAGCCATGTGGCCCTAGCAGCACTTGCCTGTTGAGTATCGGCTTCATAGTGACCAGCAGACAGACCCGCTTTTGGTTTTGAGATGATTGCGAGGTGGAAATCACGTGACACAGATTTTAAGAGAGAATCGTAAAATTACCTTGACAAAAATTGTGGTCACTGTTTAAACAAGTGAAAAGGGAGTAAACCTTGGAAATGAAATATACGTTATAAATTCATATGGAAGGGATATTACTGAGATAAAATTGACACTAGATGACTAAAAACCCTACTACATGGGCTGAAGAAGACTAACAGTTACATTGAATTCCAGGCTGGCGAGAAAAAGTCCCAAAAATATTCACAAAGGCGGAAGCCCAATCAGCCTGATGATGCCTGGACAATGAAGTGGGATGTTCAAAGATTACAACAGATTTGAAAGAAATGGGACATTTGCTCTAAATAATTCACACTATCTCTATTATTTTGAGGCTGTCACCAGGGGGCGCTGTGGATCCACTTGAGGTGAACTAGGCCTGCAGTAAATTGAGATTTAATGACTTTGAAGGCAACAAAACCACTGACTTGAGGTGTATTTTCCAGCAGGTGCTTCCTCCCAGGGGACCGACTCAGAGCCCACAGGCAGGCCAGCTGTTGACTCCCGACGGTAGAGCTGGCCCTGGGTGAGGATGCACGAGATTGAGGGTGGGGAAATGAAGAGCTGAGATTTGCATCAAGCATGACCCAGACACAAACCCTCCCTCCAGGGAGCTGAGGGAGATAAAGGAGCCAGCAGAGTGTCCAGTGTGAGCTGTGGGGCCAGAGTGTCCTGGACACATTTGCACCATGACCGGGACTCCTCTCCTGCTCCTGATCTTGCCACTCCTCACCCTCTGCCCAGGTTCATGGACATTTCAGAGACCCGCTTTGGAAGGGAACTTGTGCCTTCCTTCCTCATTCCTGATGTGTCTGTTTTCATTTCAGGGTCCAGCTCTCAGGCTGTGGTGACGCAGGAACCCTTCCTGACAGTGTCCCCAGGAGGGACAGTCACTCTCACCTGTGGCCACAACACTGGAGCGGTCACCAATGAGCATTACCCATCCTGGTTCCAGCAGAAGTCTGGACAAGTCCCCACAACATTGATTTATGACATAGACAAGAAAAACGGGTGGACGCCGGCCCGGTTCTCAGGCTCCATTATTGGGGGCAAAGGGGCCCTGACCCTCTCGGGGGCCCAGCTGGAGGACGAGGCGGAGTACTACTGCTGGATGGTGTACAGTGGTGCTCGGCACAGTGACAGATTCAGAGGAGGAACTGGGACATAAACCTACACCTGGCCCAGCCTGGTCTAAGAATAATATCATGGTTTGAGGGTCACATGATCCTATGCTTCAGAGCTCCAGACAGTCCCAATGGGACAGAGGGGACAGGAAGGACTCTTTAATGATGTCTTCGCCCTTGGAGCACTAAAGAGGAGGAAATCACAGTGAATGACATAGGAGAAGCTTTTCCAGATAAACCAGAGCCCAGGTATTTATAATTCGCAGGGAGCGGAGAGACCTCGATCGGCTGAGCTGGCCAAAGTCCAACATGTTTTCACCAGAAAGAGATGTCCAAACTGTGAGTTTCGTCAGCTAAGGAAAAAGGGGTGGAATCATCATTTTGTATGTGGCTGAAGTATTTTTCATCACATGGTATTTTTAATCAGTGTGATGTTATTAAAGAAAATCTAGGAAATATAGATACTACAAAGCTTTTAAGAAAGCTCACTTCTTATCTCTTGTACACTTTTTAGAGTTTAAGTAGATTCAGTCATTCTTCTCAGTTGTTTCCAGAATTTTCTTTTTTTAATTTTTTTAATTTTTTTATTTTAGATTATTCAGTACAGTTTCTATCTTTTAATCCCATTCCAGCCCACCCACCCATCCCTCCTCACCTCCCTTCCATTTCCAAGTCCTGTAGTTTTGTACATGTGTCCTCTATATGTTTCCAGAATTTTCATCACAATACGTGGTTATAATTATTTCATTAGTCTAGTGAAATCATTTTAAACATAATCATAAGCAATTTAATGTTCCTTGAACTGTATATCAATATTACTGGAATAGCCACATAATATTATATTTTAATGTAAGAGCTACTACAATTGTATAGCATTTAAAATATTATAATTTGTACAAATTAAGGCTATTTATTACCTTGTGTGCATAAATCTGTTCTAATACAATAAATGTATCAAATTCAGCTACAAGTTTAATTTAGGGGACCCTGTACCTTGCATAACCAGAAACACTAATATGAGACTTTCATTAATGAAACCAGGCATATCCAACATAAAAAAAGGTGAGTGGATCACACTGTTGTAGTTGAACTTGATTCCATGTGATTCAATCCATTTTATATTTCTAGAACCTATGCATAGGAATGCTCCAGTCACCCTGGCCTGGTGGCTTAGTTGGTGGGCACATTGTCCTGTGTACCAAAATGTTGGGGATTTTATTCCTGGTCACGGCACATACTTAGGTTTTGGGTCTTAGCCCCAGTCGGGACACAATGGGATGGGGACAAATGATTGGTGTTTCTCTCCCACACTGATGCTTCTCTCTCTCTCTCTCTCTCTCTCTCTCTTTCTCTCTTCCTCATCTCTCTCTGGGATCAGTGGGAATATCCTTGGGTGAGAATAAGGAAGAAAAAAAACTCTGCTGAGCTCTCAAAAATGAACTTTATCTGGACTAATCAGATGAGAAAATAATAGGCCGTAAGAGTTTTTCAGGTGACACATGAAGAAAGAAACTCTGAGGACACACACACACACACACGGGAGGACAACAGTAGGCTTGCAGGTGTGAGCACAAAAACACAGTTTACTCTTGAATTACCATTTACTATCTGTTGTATTATTCATTCACATTGCCACTGCAAGCCTACTTTTGCTCACTGCCGTACATTTGTATTTCCAGAATACATTCGAGTAAATGAGAACACACAGAGTAATCAACAACAAAAGACCTTTGTCTCTGACAGTGTTCTATCCTGCTGGCAAAGATGCAGATGAGAAGCTAAGACACGTGCAGTGTGGGATGGGGAACCTAACAGGCACCCTTACAACAGCTACAGCAACCGAATGGATCCACCAGAAAGGGTCGGCCAAGTTGAATGATTACCAGATATGAACTAACAGTGTTCTCTGGAGAACCTTAACCCTGGAGCTTGTTACAAGGTGGTTATGCACCGCTAATGAACTCAGGGGCAAGGTAGAAGCAAAGTCAATGATCAGATCGTTTAATATCTGGTAACCTTGCACTTCATTGTGCTGTCTGGAGGTCATTAGTGACCTAGAAAAATTAATGTCTCAACTCCAAACTACACTAAGCAGAACTGCTCATTCTCCTGCCCTGGGAGGTGAAATCAGAAAGACCCAACTGCAAACTTCAGAGCCCTCCTGGGAAAGCTGGGGGTGTGAAATGAGCTGGAGGATGTGCCTTCTCAGACCAGTAGGGGGCACTAGTGGCTTGGGCCTGATTACTCAGGGCTCTGGGCGAGGCAGGATGGGAAAGATTCTACTGGCTCTTGTACACTTGGGCAGGCAGTGTCCTCACTGAAGTGTGACTGTCCTGCACCTGGTCCCCAAACCACATGAGCACTCAGCTCTGACTCACACACATGCCTTGTATCTCACCCTCCTCCTTTCATGGGTACAATTGTCCAGGCCTGATTCACAGATAGATAAACAATCAGACTCAAAAGTACGTTAGCTCCATTAAATGTTACCTACAGTGCTAGGTGTACACAGGACAGGAGATGCCCCAGGAGGGATTTTCTCAATGCCAATAATTAGGTCTCAGCCAACAGAGCTCCTGGGCTTCTCCCAAATGGTCCAGATTCCTCTCTTCCCCTCCTCACTCTCTGAACACAGAGTTTTGTCCCGGGGAAAGTGGAAGAGTGAAACGTGTTGGCATTGGCACCGTCTTTTGCTTCTGTCATCTGGCACAGATGATCGTCACCCATAATTCCTGGTACCTTCTAACCCTCCTTCTTGCACCCTAGGTCAGAGGCTGCTGGCTCTGCCATCCACCGTGCCTAAGTCTTTGTTTAATCGAGTTTAAATATATATGTTGAAATGAGGTCGAGCAGCCTAAGTTAATTATCTCATTGTAGCAAATCAGAGGATCCCAACACAACACAACTGTATCAAATTTGAAAATTAGAAGCAAGTCTTGTTTAAAGCCATAACTGATATTTACACAAATGATGCAACACGTGAGCAAGAAGAATCCATGTCAGATGCACAAAACTCATCTTGACCCACAGGAAGGATTTGGGCTGAGGTCAGGATGTGTGTGCAGTCTCTGGGTGATGATGGACCTGGAGTCTGGGGGAGAGCAGGCATGAAGAGGCAGAGGTCAGTCTGCAGCAGGGCATCTCTCAGAGGTGAAAGCACCGCCCAGAGAAAGCTCCTCCCCGAGTCGGGCTGTGTCCCTCAGGACCAACAGGGGGCGCTGCTCTGTCTCTTTTTCCTGCCTGCGAGGGTGTCCAGAGCCCTAGGTGTGTCTCCAAAATCATGGCTTTCACCACTGCCTAATTCTAAGGGCATTGTTCAGCTTCAAATTCCGTCCCAGATCTGCCGCACGGCAAACCTTTCTGTGATCTGCAGGGCCTGGAGAAGCCTGACACAGCCGTATCAGTGGACCTCTCAGGGACCCTGCTGCTAATACGACCCCAGCGTGTTCGTGATGGAAAATGTTGTCAGTGCGTTAGTCCTTATCTGCTATCAGGGCCACTGTTTCCATGTTACTGCTCTGTTATTTCTCAGTTTTCTTTATTTTATACTGACTTATGGAAACTGGTATTGTTGGTGTTTCAGCTTTCTAATTCTTTTTCTTGTGTGTCCACACTTTCCTCATCTCAAAATTTGGTACTTATAAAATGACCTAATTTTAGACACTAGCAGATATGTATAATATTTTAATAAACAGAAAATATACTAGCAATTCCAAAATGGATACCAAATTGCAGTTTTATCTCACACGCTGAGGAACACCCATCCTGTCCCCCTGCTCCATCCCCTGACCTCCCAACCTCCTCGTCCTCCCTCCCTGCTCCTTGGGCTCCAGGGCAGGAAGTGAAGGGAAAGGGGGATTTAAATCCTCCATCGTGTGCACACTGACCGGCTCACACACAGCGTTCCCATCTCTGATAACCACATTCACGCTCCTACTTTGCCGTAGCTGATGCGTCAGGAATCTCATATTTTCATGGTGGCTCCAGGACCGTCCTTCTCAAACCTGTGGTTACTTTGAGGGGATACACAGTTATGGCTTCTTATAGCAAAGGAGACCTGCCAGCCTGAGGCCAGCAGGGAGGTGTGTGTGGGCACCCCAAAGCCTGGGCCTCCAGGTGCTACAGGGGGCAGGTTATAAGATTTTGTCCCTGGGAGAACCCTGTCCCTTTGCATGCCAGACATTGGCTAGTGACCTTCCAGGCATCTCACTTCTGGAGGCAGGGGTGACTACTACACTCCTCCAGAGAAGAAAAGCGGGGACTTCACTGAGGACGGAAGGTGTGCACATGGGGTGGGGGCTACATTCGGGATGAACTAGGTCTCTGGGGCCAGGAGGAGAGCCCACCCCCCTCAGCTTTCAGACCTGGGCCACTCCTTCCTGACACAGTCAGAAATGAGGCCACTGGAATCATGGTGAGGCTGGTGAGGAGGAAGAGGGTCTATGTGAGGTGGCAGCATCTGCCTCTTTCAATATAGCCCCCAGGGGACATGAGGGTGACACAGGGGCAGGATAAGAGAGAAGAAGCTGATTTACATGACACACCTCCCTCTCCTAATGGGTCTGAGGGGCATGAAAAGGCCCCAGGACACTGGCCTCCAGCCCAGGAGCCTGAGGAGGCGTCTTCCTGTGAGCGTCCCCACCATGGCCTGGACGGTGCTTCTGTTCTGGCTCCTCGAGTACAGCTTAGGTTGGAGGAAGGGACTCTGCGTTTTAGGGGTGGGGGGGCGCTAGATCTGAGGTTCACCCTTTTCTCCTAATACCATCCCTGTCTCTCTGCTGTTGGTTTTAGGTGTGGATTCTCAGACTGTGGTGACCCAGGAGCCGTCACTGTCTGTGTCTCCAGGAGGGACTGTCACACTCACCTGTGGCTGTAGCTCTGGGTCAGTCACTGCTGGTAGCTACACTAACTGGTTCCAGCAAAACCCTGGCAAGGCTCCCCGCATGCTCATCTATGACACAAACAACCGCCTCTCCGGGGTCCCTGAGCGCTTCTCCGGGTCCATCTCTGGGGACAAAGCCACCCTCACCATCACAGGGACCCAGCCTGAAGACGAGGCCGACTATTATTGTTCTACAGATTATGGCAGTGGGAGCAGCTTCAGTGACTCACAGTGGCTCAGATGACGAGGAAGTGAGACAGAAACCCCTGGGCCCAGAGGTTATGCTCTGAGCCTCACTGAAGCCTCTGTAGGGTGGGCTCCTCTGCAGCCAGAAATGTCCATGGAAGGGGAGGAGCAGCACACGGTCCGGAGTGAGAGCACAGGGTGCCCCCAGTCACTCTCGATGAAGGGGTGACAAAGCCCGACTGACCTTCCCCACAGAGTCTGGAGTAAATTCTAACAAAATTAATATTTTTTGAAAAATCACAATTTTTCCCCATGTTGTCTCTTGTTTTGTATTCACACAAAATCCTTCACTCCTGACATTTCTGGTCATGAAATGTGGGGGGGATTTTTCTTCACAACAAGCAATTCCCTGTGACACCAGCTGGATGTCCAACCACACAAATCAGCTCTCACAGGACTCCCTGGGGACTGTGTCAGGTTTGCAATGAAGGGCTCAGTCACCCAGGAATTTTCAGGGTCAGGAGGCTGAGACCAATATACATTCTCTATTATCTCACAATGCTGCGTCTGCAACTACAAATAATGACAAAGACAGTCATGGTCACCCCAATTAATGCCATGAGAACCTTGTGTTAACTCTTCAACATCGCCACGGCCCCAGGCCCTTCAGCCTGACCCTGGACACTGGGCCCTTGGGCAACCTCCATGACTCGTGACCACAGGACTATCAGTGGGTTCTCCTGAGCCCACAGGCACCGACTGTCCCCCTGTCCTCTCACACTTCCCTGGGCTCTGCAGTCATCCAGGCTGTGGGCTGGGCTGCGGGGCATCAGGAACAGGAAGTGCCCAGTGTGTGCCTGTGTTTCCTCCCCCACGAAGCTGCTGCTGAGCCCAGACCCCGGGTGAGCTTCTCCTGCACGGGAAGCAGCAGACACACATTGGGGGTGACCATGGCAATGTGACCAAGGGCTCCCAGGTAGAGCCCCCACATTTGTCACCTAGAAGAGCTGTGAGGGACCTTCCTGGGGTTTGATTCTCATTTTGTGAAATCAGTGTTGTCACCAGAACCTCTTGACCACCTTTGGGTCCCAGCTCCTGGGAGAGGCTAGTGATCGTTGTTACAGAGCTGAACACAAGCCGATGCCACGCAGGTCTCCTGCTCCATGGGGACAAGTGACGGACCTGCCCTCGCTGCTCCTGCCTGGCTCATCAGTCCCCTGTCCCTCCCTGTGACCAACAGGATCTCAGGAGTTTGTGTTGTCTGTGACTCATTCTGTTAACACAAAAGGGTTTCATTCTCTCAAATCTGTTCATCTTATGATGTCAATGAAAATATCTGTTTGAAAATACAGTTCTCACAAGTCAGACAGAATTGCCCTGTTTCCAGAGTGAAACATTCCCACAGTGCTCAGCGGGGGTAGGAAAGGCCTGCGTGCAGCAGGTGTGACCCCAGACAACCCCGTGACCCTTCATGCTGCCAGCAGAAATCGTGGCCTTTCACAGGACCCTGAGAACAGCACTTCTCAGACTCACTCATGGGAGACTCTGGGGTGGCAAGATTTATTCGGGAGGAAATAGAAGGCTGCTGCTGTGTCACACGTCCCTCTGTCCCGCCATGGAAAATGTTCAGCTGTGGCTTCAGCAAGTCCGGAACAAAGGCCAGTGTCCAGTGTTTTTGTTTCATAAGGAAGCTTAGTCCTTTGCATCCCATGGGGCCTGCTGTGGGCCGTGACTGGCTGCTGGACCCAAATGTTGCCATGGAGAGAAGACATGAATGAACCACCAGGCGAGAGAGAGAGAGAGAGAGAGAGAGAGAGAGGACTGTCGGTGCCCTGACATTATGTTATCTCAGGCTTAGGAAGGACCGTGCCCTTTCTACAAGGAATGAATGAAATTCCCACGCATCCATGGGCTCGCTCTGGACCAGCCTTCTAGCCAGTCCTGTCTCCTTTGAGGGAACTACAGCACACACACGTTTATGTGAGAGTCGTGGTTTCCGTCGCTTTTACGTGCAAGGGTTGGAGGGCACCTGAAACACGCACATGAGCCAGCGTTCATGCTGACAGAGCGCTCTCGAGTGGGTGTGCTTTCACAGTCAGCCGGGGGTGGGCTGCAGTCACGGAGGAGGGCAGACACGCAGGAGGGGTCCGTGGGTGATGTGCCGGGGAGAATGGAGACAGGGGGTTTTATGAAGTATTCTGTACAATTTGTGTAACTTCGAAATTCTCTCCATCACATACATTTTTAAATTCTCTGTCTGTCTGTGATGATGCATTTAGGTCCTATCATTAGGAGAAACTCAAAATGTCCAAAAGTTGTGTTTTCACTATAATCTCAAAGTTAACCCCATCCCCCAACAAACAGAAGAATTTGATGTGGGTGGAGACCACAGAAAAAAGTTGTCCATGGTTCTCCCATTACAAAAATGTGAGGGAAGCCTGGTATCTGAGAGCAAGAGGAGAGGCTGCCAGCTGGGCATGGAGGGGCCAGTCCTGAAGCCCCCTGAGCAGAGCCGAGGAGTTGGGGCTCTGTGCAACCAGCAATGGGGAGCCCCTGAGGGTTTTGAGCGGGGGTGACCTGCCCGAGCTGATGAGAAAGGCCCTCAAGTGCCCGGAGGACACAGAGCCCGAGAGGAGCAGGTGATCCTGGTCAGGGCCATTGACAGGAGTCCCCGTGAGTCTAGACGTGTGGGACCATGGGACCGTGGGTACAGGCACAGCAGAGGTGGATCCGGGCACAGAGGGACGTGCTGGTCTCTGCCTCCAACTGCCCACTCACTCAGCTCGTCTGCAAACACATCACACCCAGTATTATGTTGCTGCTAAAATATGACAGTGAGTCAGACAATCCAGGCAGGGAAAGCTTTATGTAAAGTAGAAATAAATTTAGGACGCCTGTGACAAAATTCTGACAGGAGACATTTGGCACCGAGAAGGAGAACACTGCAAACGTGAGGCTGGGAGTCGATTTCTGAAATGAGGAAGCAGCCTGCATTCTCCACTGGCACTGGTGAAGCCCAGCAAAGCCATTATTGTCATTATTTTTTAAATAAATTAATACTAAAGTAAATCAGATCTCCATAAAAACTGAAAATGCCCTGGCTGGTATTGCTCAGGGGATTGAGCATGAGCTGTGAACCAAAGGGTCGCTGGTTCGATTCCCAGTCAGGGCACATGCCTGGCATGCAGGCCAGGTCCCCAGGGGAGGCCACGAGAGAGGCAACCACACAGTCATGTTTCTCTCCCTCTCTCTAAATAAATAAATAAAATCTTAAAAAATTATTTAAAAAACCTGTAAATGCATTCCATGAATTAAAATGTTTGCTGCATTGCTCTCCTTTGAATATGCTTCTGAGCGTTTTCCTGAAAAACCCCCTTTCTGTGTTGTTTCCCTGAGCAGACCCTGTGAGCCCTTCAAACCGCATCAGCTGTCCATCATCTATAAGGTTGGACAGGAAGCTCCCTGCGCATGTGCTGTGCCACAGCTTCACTGGGGGTGAAACCAAAGTAATTTGTCATATAAGTACATGTTTGCCCCTCCCAAGGTGGGATCCCCTGGGAGTGAGATACACCAGGGACCAGTACAGTGTATCAGAGTCACAGTATCTGGGAACCAGACCCTGGATGTGTGAACAGAGTCAGTGACCAGCTGAGCTGCAGAGACCAGCTGGACTCTCAGGGTTTTGGTCCTAGACACTTGGGCCCTATGACCAGCAGGAGACGGAGTGGGACTGCACTGTGGTCTCTGTACAGCTAGCTGCTCAGTGAGGACACATCACTCAATGAAGCCTGGGCCTAGAGGCTGGGCCTTGTGCTACTTGATGGGCACTCAGCAGCTGTGTCTGCTCTCGGGACTGGCTTATTCTCCTGAGCATTAACTTCTGTGTGATTTTAGCAGATGCTTCCTTCCAGGGCTCTACCAAAGGGTGAAGCCAACATCCATCCCCCTCAGTCTGGGGTGTGAGCTGAAATCTAGCACCAGGGCTGAGAGAGGGGCTGGGCAGCCCCTGGATGGACACACATTTGCATGGACAGCCCCTCCCCTGGCAGAGGGTGGGGAGAAAAGGAGGCCTGGGCAGCCCAGCCCCACTGTGGGCTCAGGGGCTGTGTGCACCATGGCCTGGACTCCTCTCCTCCTCGTGCTCCTCTCTCACTGCACAGGTAGGGATGGAACTAGGACACCTAGGAATTCCCCAATGTCCTCCATTCTTGGTCAGAATCTTGATAATCTCTACTTGGGTGTCCGTCCCATTACTCATGAATGTCTGTGTCTGCAGGTTCCCTCTCACAGCCTGTGGTGACTCAGCCGCCCTCCCTCTCTGCATCTCCGGGAGCCACAGCCAGACTCACCTGTAGCCTCAGCAGTGGCTTCAGTGTTGGCAGCTATCCCATATATTGGCTCCAGCAGATGACACGGAGCCCTCCCAGGCTTCTCCTGAGATTTAAATCAGAGTCACACAAGCACCAGGGCTCTGGGGTCCCCAGCCGCTTCTCTGGATCCAAAGACACCTCTGCCAACGCAGGGCTCCTGACCATCTCTGGGCTGCAGCCTGAGGACGAGGCCGACTATTACTGTGCTACATGGGGCAGCAGCAGTAGAACCTACACGGTGCTCCAGAGTCACGGGGAAGTGAGACAGAAACCTCCCTGCGCCCTCTCTGCTTGGGGCTGCTACCCTGGTTCTGCCTCGGACCAAGCCTTCCTCATAGATCACAGGTGTTGTCACTTCTTAAGTCAGCACTTTCTGTCCTAGGACACATAGAGGTGCTAATATTTTCCATCTTCCTATATTAAAAGTTAATTATACCAATTGCTTGTATCTCCTTACCCTGATCCTTCCTACGAAGTTATAAATCTGGTGTTCTGGCCACTACACCTCCAAGGGAATGATGGACAGTAAAGGAGGTGGTTGTCCCCACCATGCACAGCCGAGACTTGACTCAGGATTGTAGGTGGCCTGAGTCCTTTTGGCTGGTCACTGGGTCCAGTATGCCTCCAGCCCATCACCCAGGTAAAAACTCCAACTGTCAGGTCACCATCCCCTAATCTGGTCCTTGTGAGCTGTCTCTGAGGACTATTTCCCCTCCTGAGGCTCAGAAGAAGCAGGTGACTGTGGCTCTAGGAATTCTGAGCAGTCTGCACAGTGAAATGCGACTATGTGTGTGACTTACCTGTGTGCAAGAAGACACTAGCATCATGCTTGTGTAAGGGCCACAGTTCTTCCTTGTCCTAAGGTCATTTGTGTGTCATGCCCACATTTCCATGAGGATGGGGACTTGGTGTCCCCTTGGCGTTTACAGATGACTAAGACAAGTCCCATAAACTCAATAAAGGAAGAGGAGAATGTGTGGGGGAGTCATGTGCCTACACTAGAGTTCGAGGGGCCCAACAGTGAGGGCACTTTACCCCTGACTCGGGGTCCTTCCCTCTGCACACTTCTCTGCACTGGTGAGGGGCTGAGAGGTTCTTGGAAATGGCTCATTGCAAGCACCTGCGCTGGTTTTTTCTGTCCCCTAGTGCAGCGTCCGTCCTTCGTATTGGCTTCCAATCCTACTTTGGGTGAAGCCGTCGTCTGCAGGTGACTTGACAGCCTCTGCCAGGGTCGCCTGACCTGAGCTGCCCTGGACGGCTGCCTGTGCCTCCTCCACTGACCCGAGCCCCCTGGTGTCCAGGAGCCATGCACACAAGTCACATTCTCGGCCCTGCGTCTCCTGTGGGCAGCTGCCAACCCTCCTCCATCACGTCTCCTTTCATGGCCTCTCATCCACTTCATTGATTACATATGGAGCATCTTGGGTGGAGCTGCTTCCCCCAAAGCACGACTCCATATCCATTCCACTGCCTCTGGCCGAGCCCACATCAGCTTCTCAGGAGGCCCAGGGGAGGGTAGCTGGGCCATGAAAGTGCTGAGCCCAGTGTTGTAAATTTCCCCCATAAACCCTGAGGGGGTGCACACATGACACTGGGGTGTTTGCATTTGCACCTGGTGAAAGTCAAGGACATTTACTTCTGAATCTGAGTGTTAGGTAGAGTCTGACAGCTGAGTGATGCAAGCAACAGGAGATCATTCATATATTAACCGTCTTCCTCATGTCCCTGCACTCAGCGCTTAGTTACGACTGGTCTGCTTTCCATCTCTACAAATGCACCAGTTTTGTGCATTTCGCATAAATAAAGTTTGATAACATGTGTTCCTGTGCAAATGGTGTCTTCCATTTAATTCTCTTACATAATGATTTTGGACTCCACACAGGACCTAGAGTGAATTTGCACCTCTTCGTGTTCAGTGGCATATGGTGCTCCGTCGTATGGACATAGCCCAGCGTGTTTCTCCATTCATCAGTGGAGGGGCACATGGGGTCATTCACACCTCACTAGTGGTTTAGGGGCATTGCTGCCATGAACGTTTCTGTGCATTATTGTGTGTGTGTGCTCACGTTTTAATTTTTCTTGGGTAGTTTCCTAAGAGTGGAACGGCTGGCTCATGTGATAACTGTAAGAAATGCTTCTTGAATGCCTGTCAGACTGTTTCCCCAAACGAACAAAGGCTAAAATAAAGCCCCACTGACATCTGATGGGGAGACAGTTTGAGGAGCGAGTCCTGCAAATCAGAGAGGCTTGGGTAAAGCCCTGGGCTTTTCCCAGATCCCCAAATTTGCAGGACCCCTGACCAGGGTGGTCCTGGGGATCCGTGTATTCAGGGTTCTCATACCCAGGGTGTTCGGGAGGGTCATGGGGGGAGGGCTTGTGGTTGTGGGCCCAGCAAAGGGTGCTGTGGGGTGTCTGAAAAGCAGTGGACTGGGCTCTCCAAGACTGGACACTTCTCAGGGCTTGGCTCTGAGCATCTTTATTTTCATCCAGAAACAATTCTAAAGACCTTCCTATTTTAAAGGAAAATGTGTAAATTTTTTATTACAGCCTTATAGCTGCTTGTTGCTACTAGTCCCTGAAGATGCGCTATGGCAGAAAAACTAAAGCGTGGAGCAGGAGCACCCATGGGGGAAGGCGCCCGTGTGGGGGTGGGGCTGAGGGTGAGAGAGAATTGGGCCAATGAGGCCTGATGGACATGCACTGTATCTCATTCGTGATGTCTCTAAGGAGAGACATACATGGGTGAGGATTTGGATGTTTTCACATGAGCACACGTTGTTAACATTAGAATATCGGCCTCAATTAAATCGTACCAGCTGCGGTTGTCCCGTGCATTGGATTGCTGGGAGGGAAAGAGTTCCCAGACGAGCCGCCCCGAGATGAGCTGAGGCATCAGAGAGGCACGTGGAGGCCAGGTCTTTGAAGACACCGCTCTTTGGTCAGCGACTTGCCGGCTGATCCTTGGAGGTGCACTGAAGGGACAATGAAATTGAGAACTTCGATGGGGTCAGAGGGCAGAGGACTGTCGTCATTATTCAGGGCAAGTTAACGGAGGCTGGGCCTCGGTTAGTCAAACTGAGATGCAGAGAACAGAGTCAAGATACGTCTTTGCTCCTCGGTATACAGCGGGCGGCTGCTTGGATGTCCGGGCGAGGTCATGTGGGTCACCTAGGGCGACTCCATGCACTGACACGTGATGGAGACGAGGGTGCTGGATTCCAGCACCAATCACAGCGACTCTGTGCCAGTGTCTTCACCCTTCTTCACCCGTGTGTTAGGGAGGGTGGCTAAGCATTCTTTCTCTTATATTGACTGACTCATGGATGTTTTCATTCATATACTTTTTGACTGTTATTGTCGACCCTCTGCAGGGTTTGAGTGCCACAGCATTTCCTTCACTCACCTACATGTGAGCCCAAGGTCAAGGGCACCCAGACAACAGCCAGTAGTAAAGTCTCCTGGCTCAGAGGATCCATGTGGGCCCCACGGAAGACTCTGCCTTCCATCCGGGGCCATGTCAACCACAGCACCAGGGCCAGCACGTCTGACATCCTTTCAGGAAATGTAAGTCTACTACTCAAATTCGGACCAAAGCGGGGAATAGGGAGGCAAAAATTTAAAGAACCTAGAGTTGTGTGGGTTGGAAAGTAAAGATTTTGTCACCCATTACCTCCCAGAGTCCCACAGATTCCAGGAGTCACAATGAGGCTAACCCTCTACTTTGGTGCTCACCTGGATGACAGACTGCACAACTCTCCCATCTCAGCCGACTCCAGCCCTGACCCCGGGCTCCGCTTTCACCCCCGGTTCTTCTCCAGAGGTGAAGGAGAATCGTATCTAACTGCTGGGACTCTAGGATGACCCCTGACTGTGATCACAGCAGACAGGTAACTGCAGGTGAGAAGACGGCACGGTGTGGCCAGGCCCCGCCTGGCGGCAGGGACTCCTGCACAGTTCTCAGGCTGCTTTGGAAACCATGTGTTAGATCTGGGCAGGCCTAGGAGGAATGAAAATCACCAGGCGAGAAATGGCACCGTGGGAAGCTGCCCGCAGACCCTACCCAGGAAGATTAGGGTCTGGGGTCAGCTTATCAGGCATAACGGGATGCAGTTTTCACCCAGCAACCGGCTCTAGCCAATCAGACTCTAATACCCCAACCACAGGTTTTTGCGTTTAAAAACCCTGATCTAAGAACAACTGAGCGAGTCTCAACCTCCCTTGGTTGGCTCCCCAAGCTCCCTTGGTTGGCCCCACTTTCCTCCTAACCTCCCTTGGTTGGCTCCACCTTTACTCTTATACCCTGCTAATAAACCCTGCTCTCCTTAACTAGCTGTGTCCATCCGGTTTCTTGAACAACTCTGACCTAACACCGTGGAACCCCCCTGATGGTTTCTGAATCCATCAATTCGCTGTCCAAAATGTCAATGCAGACCCCTGGGATGGGACCTTGCCTTCGTACAGCCCCCTCTTCCCCATGCCCACCATTCTGCAGGCTGCTGTCTCTGCCGTGAGTCTTCCCTCTGGACTCTGGGAGGTCGGGCTCATCAAGGAAACCTTGGGTCCCTTGAGTTGGTGGAGGGCCCAGGCTTGGGTCAGGGCTCTAAGGCAGATGCTTCTGTCACCTGTCATAAAAAGGAGAAGGGATCACGCTGGCAGGTCCTGCTCTGGAATTTAAGTCAGGAAACTCGGGGCACAGGTAAATGATCCCTAAGCCTTTTTGGGTGACCATGTCCACTCCTGACACCCAAGATGGGCTGTTTATGGGACTTCCTTATCCTGTTGTGGACCTGTTGGCCTTAACACAGGGCAAAAAAAAAACCCCTGCCCTGGCCAGTGGGGCTCAGTTGGTTGGTGTGTTATCCTGTAGCCAGAAGGTTGCAGCTTTGATTCCCAGTCGGGACACATAGGCAGGATGCAGATTCAAACCCCGGTGTGGCGCAGGCACATACAATCCCTGCTCTAGGGGTCATTCCCTGTCTCTGTCCACATGGGAGGCGACCAATCAATGCTTCTCTCTGACACTGATGTTCTCCTCTCTCCCTTCTTCTCTCTCTAAAAGCAATAAAAACAAAAAAAGTGTCCCATCATTTTTTCTGAAATGTCAGACAATGTTACTGCGTGAATGAAGGTCACACACAGTTTCTGTGAGGCCAGCCACTCAAAGCCGCCTTTAATCATGTACTGGTGTTGGGGGTCACCCTGACAATTCTTTTGCATCTTTTTTCCTTTTCAGGTTTCTGATTAACCCCACATACTACATCATTACGTGCTCCTCAGACTGGAGAATGCACAGCCCCGACCCTGTGCCAGGGTGCTGCCAACAACAGAATATCTGTGTGTGGTACAGCTTTCTGGAGCCTCCATTTCCCTGAAAGATGTGAAGAAATGAGTTCAGCGCATGGCAACAACCCCCTTCCCTCCCGCCACAGACAGGTAGGACAGGAGAAGAGCGGGGAAGGGGAGAAGTTCCAGAGAAACACTCCAGTCTCTGAAGCGTCACCAGGTGGCCTGGGGGCCGGCTGCAGTGAGGGTGGCAGTCCCTGCTCTGGACTCCAGACAAACTGGCAGCTCGTTGAGCTCAGTGGCTATTTTGGGCACAATCCTTTCGAAGGCCGTGGAGGTGCCAGCCAGCCTCTTTATAGGAACCTTACTGAGTGAACATGCAACAGTCTGCAAACCTCCATCCTCCGCGGCACCAGGTCCTCTGCCCCGGGTGCACTGTGCACACGTGGCCGCGTGTACTTCTTGAACAGCTCACACCACAGCTGGTTGTGTCCAGCACCTGGCTAGCCTCCCAGGACTCTCTGTGAGTCATGGTCTTCCGGCAACATGTGAACTGCAGGGAGTGCGACTTCCCTGCACACGTCCTTGACCCTTGCTCGGTGAATACTGACCCCATGACGGAGTGAACAAGCAGGTCGGTAGTTCGGAGCATCAGAAGTGCCATGTGCACATAGTGGTGGTCTCACTTTAAGAACCAGAGGGCTTGCGCCACTGATATCAGCACCTCGGTTTCTCCATCTGCTGAGCTGGAAAGATAAACAGAACTCCAGGTGAAGCTGGGGTGTGTGTTGTTTGAGTTAAGAAAGTGCGCGGTACTTTTGGAGTATTGGAGTAGTGATGGAGGCCCTCACAGCAAGCTCAGAGGGCACCTAGGGAAAATGCGTTTGTTTAGCTTGGATTGGCTTTTCCCTCCCAAAGACTGTTCGGTGGGACTTCCCTCTGCAGAAATGCCTGTTCCTGAGGTTGAGTTAAGACACCCCCAGTCCCTTGAGAACAGTTAGAGTGTCCTTTCTGTGTCTGTTCCCAGTGTGGGTTTGCATTTAATTTAGACACTAGCAAACACTGCAATTTCCTAAATGGTTAAAACATTTATTGCAACAGTGTGATAGGAAAATTAAACATAAGTTGAGAAATAAAAAAATTATAAAATACATTTATACTTACAGAACATTTTGGGGAGCAGAATGTGGAAAAGAGACAATACAGATATATTGACAAAAGTTACCCATTTTGTAGAGACGTCATTCAGAAGATTAATATAAATATCGCTCTACGGCAGCCGTTCATATTGCCATCTGCTGGGACTCCAGGTTTGAAGCTGAGAACTTTCTTTTTCTAACAAATTTAAATATCCTGGCTCACCAAGGGACAGTTGGGACACAAGGCCAGAGATGTCCATCACCACATAGCCATGGCCACTGGTCTATCCAGGCAAGGGACTGTGAGACCTGTGGACTAAATTTCAATAGTCGTGTTGAAAGCCAGTCCGTAGGCCTCTAGGAGGTTTAGCTGCTGTCAAGGGCAGGGCTGCCCCAGTGGGAGACACGGAAGCGTCAATCAGAACGGCCCGAACTGGCGCCTCCTCTGGGCACATACTCTGCCCCGGAATGGTCATGCTGTTTCTGGAAATACGGTCACTCTCTTTTCCTAATGTTATCACCTACCTTCCTGTGCTAGTTTTTTAAATCTTAATCTTCTTTCCTCACCCAAGGATATGTTTACTGATTTTAGAGCAAGAGGGAGGGGGAGAGAAATATAGATGTGAAAGAGAAACATTGATTGGTTGTCTCCTATATGATGCTCGACCCGGGATCTCACCTGCAACTTAGGTATGTGCCCTGACGGGTTATTGAGCCCACAACCTCTGGTGTACGGTATGACACGCCAACCAACTGAGCCACACGGCCAGGACTTCCTGGGCTAGTTTTGCGCATGCTTAGCAGGACTCTTATTTCCTTCCAGATCACAAAAAGGAGTGGCATCTTTTGACACATCACTGAGGAGGAGCAAGGTACAGAGAAGGGGTGACCCAGAGCAAGTGACTCTTGGGATATGGAGCTGGGAAAATCTACAAGGCCTTAAAGACATTCTTTTTCTCTCCCCAAACGCATGCAAAAAACCACATTATTCAGCAGGCAATGACAGGGTTAGTTACACGAGGAGGGAGCTGTGGCCAGAGGGAAAAACAAGTACAGATCTTGGAGCCCAGCTCCACTCAGATCCCTGTGACCCTGAAATTTGCTGCCTGCGCATAAGCAGTAAACCCCCACCTTTCACTCAGGCCCTTGGCGGCTGGGCCTCCAGGCCTATGGAGTTTGACCCTGGGCCCAAAACCTCCAGAGGGAGACAACGCTGCAAATGACTCCAAGGCAACAGCTGCAAAGGAGCAAAAGTGAATTGCCTATGTGGACGTGCGGGCTTACGGACTCCCGGGTGCCTATAGAGGAGGCCACTCCGCCAGTGTCCCTGTCCCACCTGAAAGCAGTCGGCTCTCTCCCACTCTGCTGTGGACATATGCACATTAGGTAGTTTAGGCCTGGGGAATACCTGACTCCTGTGAGCCCGTTCCTGTGACCCAGCGGTTCCTCTGATCCGGCTTCTCTAACGTCTGTCGCTTCCAGAACCCTGGCTGCTTCGAGGAGCTGCGCCGCATGCGCATGCGCTATAGGAACCATCAACGGCGTTGGGCAACTGAGCCTCTAAGTGCAGAGCCAGGGCTTTTGGCTTCCTGCACCCGTTTCTCCCACCACCCACCCCCAGGTTCTGGCAAACACCAATCCATTCTCTGTGTCTATGAGCTTGTTTTTCTTTTATTTAGTTCGGTTTGTCAGTCTTTTTCATTTTTTGTTTTGGGTTATAGGCTTTGTTTTAATTTCACCTATAAGTGTGATCATCTGGTGTTTGTCATCCTCTGTCAGATTTACTTTACTTGGCTTATGGTCCTAAAGGTCTATCTATGTTTAGAATGAATAATATTCATATATTCACCCATTGATGAACATTTAGATTGTTTCCATAACTTGACTATTATAAATAATACTGCCGTGGACATGGGGGTGCATGTATCTTTTTGACTTAGTGTTTTCCTTTGCTTCAGATAAATACCCAGAAGTGGATGATCTGCTTCATATGTTAGGTCCACTTTTAGAAATCTGACCACAGGTGTGTGACTAGAAAGAGCGACCTGGTGAGATGCAGGAACCAGCTGGGGTCCCAGGACTTTGGGGCCTGGGGAGGTGTGTGCCCTATGACCAGCAGGAGGTGCTGTAGGACTGTCCTGAGTCTCCCTCACAGCTGCTCACTGAGGACCATTCACTCAGTGCAGTCTGGGTCTGAGGGCAGGGCTTGTGCTCCCCAAAGGGGATCAGCAGCCTTTTTCACTCTGACTTTGTAGAGTCCCCTGAGCAGGGACCTTTGTGTGGTCTGAGCAGGTGCTTCCCCCCAGGGTTCTCCCAAGGAGTGAAACAAACTCCATCCTCTCTGTCTGGGGTGTGAGCTGAAATCCAGCACCAGGGCTGAGGGAGGGGCTGGGCAGCCCCTGGATGGACACACATTTGCATGGACAGCCCCTCCCCTGGCAGAGGGTGGGGAGAAAAGGAGGCCTGGGCAGCCCAGCCCCACTGTGGGCTCAGGGGCTGTGTGCACCATGACCTGGACCCCTCTCCTCCTCGTGCTTCTCTCTCACTGCACAGGTAGGGATGGAACTAGGACACCTGGGAATTCCCCAGTGTCACTCCATTCTTGTTCAGAATCTTGATAATCTCTACTTGGGTGTCCGTCCCATTACTCATGAATGTCTGTGTCTGCAGGTTCCCTCTCCCAGCCTGTGGTGACTCAGCCGCCCGTCCTCTCCGCATCTCCAGGAGCCACAGCCAGACTCACATGCACCCTCAGCAGTGGCTTCCGTGTTGGTAGGTATGTTATAGCCTGGTATCAGCAGAATCCAGGGAGCTCTCCCCGGTGTCTCCTGTCCTACACCCAGATTCAGACAAGCACCAGGGCTCCAGAGTCCCCAGCCACTTCTCAGGATCCAGAGATGCCTCCACCACCACAGGACTCCTGACCATCTCTGGGCTGCAGCCTGAGGATGAGGCCGACTATTACTGTGGCATCTGGGACAGCAGTGCTTCTCACAGTGACTCTCACAGATGGGGAAGTGGGACAAAAACCTCAGCCTAACAGTTTTCTTTCAAGACAGTGGAACATTTTTTAATAACTGTGTATGGAAACTATACTCGGAAGTGCCTTCTGGTTTATAATGGGTCTACTCCCAGTTTTCCATACCACATCTAGAGTCTCAGGGACACGGAGGCCACACTGAACACACAGTGGTCAAGGTGACCCTGTAGAGCTGCCTGGTGTTCACTGTGGGAACAGGGGCCTGTGGAGCTGCCCTTGGCCTCTTGAAATGAGACAATGGAGCCTTTTCTCTGTTTAGTCCTTGTTATGATCCGGGGACATGTCAGCAGGTGGCAGTCTCCACAGAATAGACCCTGCAGTGAGCAGGGACCCCCCTGTCCCTTTCAGGCCCATCTGCTCAGAGCCCCCTCAGCACACAGTGTCTCAGGGACAAGGGACCGTGAGACTCTTTGTGAAGACACAAGACACAGCTGGACTGGACCCTTGGCTGGGTCCTGAGCCTTTGGTTGTGAAGTCAGGCAAAGGAGGGTTTGGGAAAGGAAAATTCTAGACCTGGGCCAAACCCTTCTTTATGGGACTTGAGACAGTGGGGGGATGACCCACAGTTGCTAGAAAAATGCTGAGCCCGTGCAAGGAAAACTGGGTGACGTGGGTCTGTGGATGAATGTTTCTAGGGCTTCAACCACCCAGGAGCAGGGGGGAGTCTTTCGAGTGGGATCTCTAAGAAGCTTCCTTGAGCCCACTGGCACTGACTGGGCTGTCTTCTCCTCTCCTCTCACACCCCACTGGAGCTCTCCCAGATCCAGGGTGCAGGGTGGGATATGGGATATCAGAGCAAGAACTTCCCAATATTTGCCTATTTCACTTACACTTTGAAGCTCTTGATGA
>CM052546.1:51660515-51698984 GCA_028533065.1 Trachops cirrhosus | reverse complement strand
GGCTTCGGAAGGTATCTGTGAGAATGCTCAGGGAGGCCTGGGAACCATTGTTGGGGTCATTCCGGAAAAAGGCTTCTGGACATATAGGGCTGACAAAGATGCAGAGGGGACCAAAGGAACGTGTGCACTTAGGGTACCAGAAACGGGGAGCAGGAAGGATCTCAGTAGTGCGAGGAACAGCTGATCTCTCAGGTGTGGATAAAAATGCAGTCAGGTATCTGGTCCAGATGCCCAGGTTCCTTGATTCGTGGTCATGGTCTTATTCCCTGTTATCTTACTGTGTCTCTGTTTGTCTCCTGTTTTCCGCACAGGAGATGGAAGCTGCAGGTGCTGAACTTACAGAAGGATGCTCATCAGGAGTTCTGGACCGTGTGGTCCGGAACCAGAGCTGCTGCATGCTCACTGATGGAGACAGAGACCACCCAGTCTCTGGGGAAGAGGCAAAAAGTGGAGAGTTCAAGGGTGGGGTCCAAACCGCCCTTGGCCCCTGTGGAGGTGTTCATAGACCTTAGTCTCAAGGAAGGTGCCCCTGATGAGTCCCTCAGCTATCTCATTAAGAAAGTTAGTCAGGGGAGAGGTTTGCTGCACCTTTGCTGTAAGAAGCTGAAGATTTTTGCAGTGTCGATGCAAAACATCAATATTCTCAAGATGGTGCAGCTCGACTCTGTCCAGGATTTGGAAGTAAATTGTACCTGGAAGCCATCCACCCTGAAAAAGTTCGTTCCTCAGCTGAGCCAGATGGGCAATCTGCGCCGGTTCCTTCTCTCCCACATCCTTCTGTCTTCTCAGACCACCCCGGCGCAGGAGCAGCAGTGCGTTCGCCAGCTCACGTCTCAGTTCCTCAGCCTGCACCACCTCCAGGAGCTCTGTTTAGATGCTCTCTCCTTCCTTGAAGGCCGCCTGCACCAGGTGCTCAGGTGAGAGATGGCAGGGCTTCTCTGCAGACCAGACCAATCCCTTTTCGTGTTAGTAATAACGGTATCTCCTGTGTGTCTGCTGTCAGCATGCCGGCGTGCCTGAGTCACTAGATGGTCCACACAGTCAGTGTCTTGTTCACTGCCCTGTCCCCTTGCAGGTGGTCCTTGCTAGGAGTCTCTGTAATGGGGGCCTCATCAGGCAGGTGAGGGTAGCTGTGGGAATTCTCCCTTTAGGAAGTGATGGCTAAGGGAAGATGATGGAAAAGAACTAAGTGAGGATGGCAGTGATGAAGGGAAGGCCCATCAGAGATGAGGTTTCAGATGTTAAGTTCCATACTTAGCAATTTGCCGATAGGAGCTTCTTACTTTGATCCTGCCTTGAATTGCCTGCCAAGGGTTCTTTTAGGCTCCAGCTAAGTGAGTACATGGGAAATTCTGGATTCTGGAGTAAGGAATTGTAAAAGGGGATAGATGGTTTGTGGATGATGTAGTAACATAAATTAGTCCCTGCAGGCTGGTAGCCCCCTGCCCATGTTAACCCTTTCTGCACATCTGCCAGTAACCCCATTGGGCTCAGAGGTAAGGGTGACAGGGGTCCAGGCTGTGGCTGGAAGGAAGCCCAAGGTGAATGCATTTCAGATCATGTCTCCCAATACTAAAACTTACTGATTCCCTCCTGCCTGAGACATTGGGTCAGGCTCCGTTCTGGGCACCTCCCATGTTTTTTCCCCCATTCATGCTCACTATACCTGTGTGTGTGGGAGGGGTGGGGGGTGTTACATGCTCTACCTGACATAGAGCAAAACAGTGTGTGAGGTTTCATTCACTTTATTCAGTCACACAGCAAATAAATGATGGAAAAAGGACTCCACTCTGCTTTGCACTGCTTGAATGCTGCTCTTTACCATGCAGCATCTTGGGGGTTGACTCACCTGGAAAACTAGGTTTTGGTGAAACGGGCTTCTTTGCCCTTAAGGCCTGGGTTATCTCCACCTCTCTCTGCCCACCAGCTCCATCCCCCAGAACTAACTGCTCTGTCTCTCCCCAGGTGCCTGCAGACCCCCTTGGAGGCCTTGTCCATCACTAACTGTTCGCTTTCAGAAAACGACTTCGCACATCTGTGCCAGACCCTGAATGTCAGTCAGCTAAAAGGCCTGAGTTTCAGCGGGCTCAACCTGACCAATATGAGTTCCGGGCCCCTCCAGCTACTGATAGAGAGAGCCTCTGCCACCCTCCAGGACCTGGACTTGGATGAGTGTGGGATCATGGACCCCGAGATCACTGACATTTTGCCTGCTCTGAGCCTCTGCTCTGAGCTCACGACCTTCAGCTTCTGTGAAAACCCCATCTCTATGAGTGTCCTGGAGGAGCTGCTGCGCCACACCATTGGGCTGAGCAAGCTGAACCACGTGCTATATGCTGCCCCCCTGGAAAGTTACGAGGAGCTCACCGGCACCCTCCACCTGGGCAGGCTTGCCCAGGTGCACACTGCGCTGAGGCAGTTGCTGCAGGATTTAGGGCGCCCCGACATGGTCTGGTTCAGTGCTAGTCCCTGTCCTCATTGTGGTGATAGGACCTTCTATGACCCAAATCCCATTCTGTGTCCCTGTTACATGTCTATCTAGCAGGCTGCACATATCATAGGCTTTATTCTGGGCGTTTGGACACTGAAGCCCAGGCATAAGTGCATCTTAAGGGAACACGGCAGCCACAGTGTGAGACAGCTACTCAGTTTAGGGGAGGAAATGTTGACATGGGGAGTTCATGATTTTGGGGAGGCTGTGTTCTATAGAGTTAGAAATAGGAATTTGAATATTTAGAGGGGGATTTGGGCTTGGGAGGTAGTTGTGGGAGTTACTGTTTGAATGGTTGTAAAGAAATAGAAATAAAGGGAACCTCAGTGTTAACTATCTTTGTCTTCTATGACGTTATTGTGATTCCCCAGTTCAAACCTTAGGAATCTTCAATTACTGATCAAGTGAGGCATGAGTATCCATGATGCTGACAGTCTAGGCTGGGCAAGGTTGGTCCCAGGAGTTCATGTCACCATTTATCATGTCCTGTTTGGTTGTTTCTGGTGCATCTGTTCCATCCTCACTTATCTCTGACTGTTCAGTCAGTGCACTCAAGTTGCATCTGCAGGGCCTGGAACATACTAAGTGGCCTGTAGTGATCGCCACTGAAGTAAAAGTTCTCAGGGGTCTTTGCTGCTAATTCGCCCAGGCCCTGGATTGAACACTCCTCCCCATTGGCAGCTGGAACCTCCATCCCTGGCCTTTGGCTGCTCTAGGACAGGGCTTCCTGTGCAAAAGTCAGGCCCCTAGGGGATGTCCACCCTGCCAGTGAGCCAAAGCTTCGCCCTCCCCAATCCATTCCTGTCATCCCACTGGGTCCAGCCCCTTCTTGAATTCAGCTACTTAGGGCCAATAAAAACGTTCACGTTCCTTTCAGCAAAATCCTAAGATTATATAAGCATCTAACATTGCTTAGTATATGTGTCCCCTATTAAATACACATCCTTTTGTGAAGGTTACGTTGGAACAGTGAGAATGACTCCCCAGGTGATCTTCCTGCCTCCCTAGCGAGATGGTGAGCCAACTCTGAGCCAGTGAGAGTCCCTGAATTTTGGGCCCCAAGAGTTGAACAACCCATGTCAGTTCCCAGAGGGCACTTAAGTGAACATAGGTGAATGCCAGATGGGAGTTAGCATGGAGGGGCCACCCGGAGGGACAACACATCCGAATGAAAAGAGATGTCATACTGTGTGGTTGGATCCCATGGTCAGTGGGCAGTTAGCTGCCTAGCAAAGAAGAAGCTGCATGTCCCCCTGCCACTACATACTGGCCCTAGGCGGTCTCCACTCCCTCACGGAGTGGCCTCTCAGAAGAGCAGCTGGAAGGAGAGCCACGCACCCAGACCCAGGGCCACTCGCCATTTGCATGCTTCCCTGAGGACGAGCAAGCCAGCCTTGCTCTTTCTCCTTTAACTGCCTCATTCAGTGCCAGCCACTGTGTGTGTGCTGCTGTCTCTGCAGAGTGTCAGCAGCTTTCCGTCTTGCCACGTATAGCAACTGGCCCTTCATTCTCTTCCCATAGCCATTACCCTCTTCTACCTTCCAGCCCCCTACCCTATGCCCCATGAGAAACAACCAGGAATGGGCCTGCCAACTTGTTGGCACACTTGCCATTTCTAAGAAAATGGAAAATGCAGAACTCTCTATAACTGATGGAAAAAAGGAGGATCAGGAAAAGATGTCTTCTTTTTTCCCGACATGCACTGTGTCTCAACATCCCCATCTTAAACCCAAGTTACAAGCAATAGTTTCCAGAATGGGAATCAGCAACTCTGGAATTTAAGGGAAAAAAATACACAAAATGGGCAGGTTCTTGGGGAGGAAGGGCATAGGCAAAATATCACATAATCTCAGCATTGGTTCCTTTACCACAAAATGGAGATAACACCCCATTACATTGTGGTGAGATTCACCTATGGAGTTAACTTACGTAAAGCACCTGTCAGCATGCCCTGTTTCGGGATGGCACGTCATTATTAGCATTAGTAGTGATTATTAGCCACCAGATGCAAGTAGGAAGAAAAAACAAGCCAATACTGCATCTTGCTTCATGCCTGGGCAGGGGTCCCCAGTAGGGGTTTGTGAGAGGCCACTGCACACTGATGTTCTCTCCCTCTCTCCTTCCCTTCTTCTCTGTCTGGAAATAAATAAATAAAATCTTTAAAAAGAAAAAAAATAAAACAGGGAGTTTCTCCAGTTGAGGCTTTATTTGGTCTGGAGACCTCATTTGAGAAATCAGGCAAAATTCTTTACTGGAGTTTAGACTTTTCCATTGAAATACTCAGAGACGTAGTGTCAAGGCAATGGACTTTTGAAAACTTCTGTTTAGACAGAGATGTCATCCGTGAGGATGGCCATACAAGGCACCTAGGGAGGTGGTAACTGCTGGTGCACAGGGGTCATGAAGATGAAGGTCCTATGTGTGGGGGCCTCATCACAAAGCAAACCAGGAGAGTATGGCACACACAGTAGGTTGCTTACTATTAACACTTTACCCTGGAGTCCAGTGATCTGCACAGCAGGCAGGCAGGGTGAATTTAGGGCAGCTGGGGAGATGCGTGTTGAAGGGAAGAACCTGAATGAAAAACAGCCAGAACGCAATCGAATACAACATGTTCAGGGCATTATCCAGAGGCAGAACCAAGACTGAAAGGATGCCTGAGGTCAGGGCACAAAGAAAAAGTCAAATGGTTTGGGAGAATGAGTTGGGGAAAATCTGAACTATTTCTTGATGCCAGTCAGAACTGCTGACTGGACCCAAAATCTGGATCAGTATTAGGAACCCAAGTTACTATTACTACTATTAATGAATAATAATAATAATAATAATAGGGCTACACAACTAGATTTTGCAGTCATTGCTAGAGGCACAGGTTCATTGTGGAGAGGGGGAGCTGCTGGGCCATAGAGACCTGTCATTCTAACTAGGGGGTGTGGACCCATCCAAAGCCTATGAAAGCCTGGGAAGTTGATTGGTTCTTTTGAAAAGGCACCTGGTCCATTCCAAACCCAAGCTAATATAATCCCAGGAAACAAAGACACACACACACACACACACACACACACACACTCTATCTCTCTCTCCCCATCCCTCTCATTCTCTCTCGCCCAGGAGCATGTGACCATGTGGCTCCAGCAGCTCCAAGAGCCTATAGCAAATGATGTGGGCTCCAGAAGAAATAACTTGTCTCTCTCTCTTACCCAGGTGACCTGCACTTGCACGGTGCACTCACACATCCTCTCTCCATAGCCATGTGGCCTTAGCAGCCATGTGGCCCATGGCCTTGGGGACTCCACACACAAGCTCCAAGAAGGAGCCCGAATACGCAGCACAGCAATGGACTGCAACTGGAAACACACACTAATCTAGCCAGATGCTGGATTGGATTGCACTTCAATATGGAGCAGAAACTCTGTGCACTGGTTTTTGTGTTGGCCTTACTGAAGACAAGACTGGACTTTCTCCATGGCGAGACAGATGGAGATGGGGCATTGGGAAGCCAGGAGGGGAACCCCCTTAATTTTATATCATCCATAAAGTCTACCACAGAACCTCATCACTCCATGCGGGTCTCAGGAAATTCTTTTCTTCTAGACACTGCAAGAACTCATTTTCCCCCAATAACTACATGAAACACCTGTTGGGAGTAGACCAACAGCCGACCCTTGACACAGTCGGGATGGATGAGACGCATCTGCACAGCAGAGGCGACTGTGGCTGGATCTCCTGTCTATCTCTTCTTGGATGCCTGTCCCTGCTAGCAATAGGTGGTGGAATTTTTGGACACCTGTGCTTTATAAAAAAAAATCTGCATGATGCCTCTGATTCTTATTGACCATAGACCAGAAGTCCCTAACAACCCTAATGCTGCCTTCTTCCCCCACCTGGAAAGTTAAGGACAAAATTAAGCTATGGGCAGACCAGCTGCCAGAATGCTGGAGGAAGCTGTTGCTAGGAATGCCCCCTAAGGAGTCACCACTTAAAAGCGCAAGATTTATTAGAGCCACTACTCCTCCCATACCCTGGACAGGAGTGTTTATTGATGGGACCAGGTGGGTAAAGAAGGAAGGAGTTTTAATTAAATATAATAATCTCAATACATGGAAACGAATACAAAACATGGCCTCCCCAAGATGTATAAGTCAATAAACCTAGGCAAAAGACCATTTATCTAACTTAGACAATCTAACCTCAATAAACAATAGCTGACTTTTAAATCACCCTTTGCACCCTTTTAATTTAGACCAATCTATAGAACTTTAGTAGACATTTACTTATTAGTTGGCACCTGAAATTTTGTGCCCGAATAGCTTCGTTGGCTATCTGATTGATAACCCTCTTGGTCAAAATAACTTTTGTTTAACATGATTGATCTGTAAAACCTCCTGTACTTTTCAAAGTTATTTCTATGGTAACCTTTTCTGTTTTAATAATTACACTGTGCACCTGCTCCATTGAGTATTGTATAACCTCCCCTATAAAAATAAAGATTGATTCTTCTCAGGGAGTCAGTCAGGAGCCCCAAAGGTTTGGCTGTCCTCCGGCACCCCACCTGGTGTCTCGCTCCATTTTCTTTGCCTGCGCTGTTCATCCTTCAGGACCCCTGAGACTCACTGAGGCTGGACCCCGACAAACGCCCAAGCACCAAGTAGGTCAGCGTCTGTCAGACCTCTGTATGCTCCTCCCACTTGTGGTTCTGAGCACCTGCATAGCTTTCTTTTAGCCCACAGACTATTTAATATATCTTCCTGTGACAAGATAGATCTCTATACTCTTCATATTAGTCCTACGTGAAGATCCACACTGGGCTTCTTTTTCCTAGCTCAGTTCCGCCAGAGTTTTAGTTGAGGGACAGAGAAAGGCTTCCACGGAATTTCATAAAAGTACCAAAACGCATCAGGATGGATCAAGTCTGACTGACATAGCACTGCTATTGCCTATCAAACCTTCTTACTCACTGAGCGAGGGACCCTTTCTTGTGTCTGACGGAGCTGGGGCTAACATGAGCAGCCTCCGTGATTTACATCTTCCTGCTTTTCAAAGTCGATGATGTAAATTATCAGATTTTTAAAAAGATTTTATTCATTTATTTTTAAAGATTATATTTATTTTTAGAGAGAGGGGAAGGGAGAGAGAGAAACAACAATGTGCTAGAGAAACATCAATCAGTTGGTTCTTGCACGCCCCCAACTGGGGATCTGGCCCACAACCCAGGCATGTGCCTTGATTGGGAATGGAACTAGTGACCTTTTGGTTCACAGGTCAGTGCTCAATCCACTGAGCCACACCAGCCAGGGCAGTTACTGGATTTTTTTTAGTGTGTCTTGTTCCCTTGTATTTTAGTTCCTCTCTTCCCTCCCCTTGCATTTACGCTGGAAAATCATCCTTTTGTGAGTTTTTACTTCAGTGATAATCAAAGCTGAGAGCAGAAGCAGCAGGAAGCTAAAGGCACTGCCACTTGCTGATTACAAATGCTCAAATCTCTTGTGATAAAGCTTTCCCAGGATGAGGGAAAGAGGAAAACGTTTGTGAGAACAATGGGAGAGCCTGGATGGCCTTGGAATTGGAGGAAAGGACAAAGGCTGGCTTGATCAGTGCCCTCCTGAACAGGTGTACCTCCCTAGGCCACATCATAAAGTAGGGTTCACTTTCCTTGTAGCTTTAGTCTGCATGTAACGAGGTGCCAACCCCTCCATTGTCAGGGCCTGATTTCCTCCTGAGCACAACATGATCTAGCTACGACATTCTTAGACTGACCGAGGTGCCCAGCCCTGTTGGGAGATCATCAGTCTGACCACATATCATGACCTTGAGTTTCAGAGATGATGCTGAGGTCAAGGAGCTGCCTCCTTGATCACAGCACTGCTCGGGCTCCTTTGGCCATGGGGATGTCCACGGGTGGGAAGGTGGGAACAGATAATTTCCTGAGCCCAGCATGCTGCCCAGAAGCACTCTGATATTAGCTGGTGAGAGGCAGCCTCTATGGTGACCGGCTTTGGTGAAGTCAGGGCCAACACTCCTCTCCCTGACTCCAGGGAATTCCCATGCTCAAGGCTCATTTTGTGGAGGCATCTGGAGACAGAGAAAACTGAGAAATCACACACACACCCTTCCTACTCCTTTTCTATTCATATTCTTTTGTTGGCTAAAGCACCAAATCCCTTCTAAGTTTTTCTTCTCTCAACCCAGTCTGCAGACAGCATCTTGTCCTTCATGGCAACCTTCCCAGCATCTGCAGAGGACCTTCCCAGCATCTGCAAGAGGGTTGAACTTATGTCCTCTGCGTCTTCATAACTTAACATTTTAAGGCCTTTTTGCATGTCAGGTAGTTAGCTTTGAGACCATACTGCTATACAGCCAAAGTTTGTTTTCCTTCCTTTTCTTGGCTGTAGTAGATGGAAAGAACATAGGTATTTTTCTTCACATCTGGGATGATATGAAAATGAAACTCTGTCCTCAGGGTTCTGTCCTTCACAGTCTAGCAGGGAAAGGAAAAGAATTGGAGGTCTGGAAGTCAGTTGGATGGGGGCTCCTACCAGTCATGGTCTCAGGAAACAGTACAAAGGAGAAGCAGAAGCAGACTGCTTCCTGGAAAATCAGGGTGGATGGGTATTTGATTGTGGCCAGAGGTCACTTGGGAGTTCAGCTATCACCTGCACAGTATAAAACGTTACATAAATGGAGCCACTTTAAAATGGAGTCAGAGCTGCCATCCCAGAAGGGCTGCCTTGCATGTCTTATGCCTCAAACCTCTAGAATGTTAACTGGACAAAATAATCTTGGAACTGGGCCTAAGGCAACATCGCGTCCCAAGAACTGTGTGCATGATAGCACGAAAACAAATATTATGACAACCGGACTAATGACTACTGGACTGACAATTAAAAACATTGGTTAGAATTAAGGTCACTATGTCATGTTTTCTGCACCAATAGAAATGCCTTCCTTCTTTTGATGTGATTGTTCCCCTTCCCTTTCTCATACATCCCCCTTGCCTTTGTCTCCTCATCAAATATGATTTGGGCTTCTGCCTGAATCAGTGTGCCCCAAATAGCTACACTTTTTTTTTTAAATCTCAAATTAATGCTTGTTATCTCTCACTTCAGCCTTTTCTTTTAAGGTAACAACAGCCCCTACCTGTCACTGAGGTCAGCCCTCTCTATTGACTTCTTTTCAAGGGAGTATCAGTTTGCTAGCGCTGCCATAACGAAATACCGCAGACTGGAATGGCTTAAGCAAATGAAATTTATTTTCTCATAGTACTGGAGGCTGGAAATTCGAAACCACAATGTTGGCAGGCTTTGTTTCTCCTGAGGCCTTTCTACTTGACTTGTAGATGGCTGCGCACTCGCTGTGTCCTCACTTGGTCTTTTCCTCTATGCTTCAGCATCCCTGGTATCTCTTTGCATGTCCAAATTTCCTCTTATAAGGACACCAGTTAGATTAGATTAGGGTCCATGCAAACAACCTCATTTTCATTTTAACTTACCTCTTTAAAGGTCTTATTGCTAAATATCATTATATTCGGAGGTACCTGGGGGGGATTAGAACTTCAACATATGAATTTTGAGGGACACAATCAAGGCCACAGCAGGGAGTGACGGTGAGGGCTTCATTCACACAGGCTACTTTACTTGGTAAATGCTGAGCAGGAGCCGTCACCAACTGAAACAGTGCCTTCACCACCCAGCTGTTTATTAGAAATATCTGGGAGCTTTAATAACACAGAATCCTGGTCCCACCCTTGGAGATACTGATTCTGTTGGTTTAGAGGAGGACCAGCAGAATCAACCAGGGCATCACTACTTTTCAAAAGCTCCCTAGTACCTGCTGCTCCAAATCTGGCCTGTGGCCAAGTGGCATCCGAGTCACTTGGGAGCTTGTTAGGTACATTCAGAGCGTCAGGCCCTGCCCAGAACTACTGAACCAGAATCTTTACTTTTATAAAACCCATGGTGAGCCCTTAGGTTCACTGATGCTTAAAAAGCGCAGCCCAGGTGATTCAGCCCTCACTGAGATGTTTGCTTCTAGATCTCCGGGCTTTGCTCACACACCCAACCTCCGTGAACATTGTAGGTCACCCAGAAGCCCCAGAAAAAGAGGTGGGGGTCCTGGAAACTTAGAGGGGAAGGGGGAAGCTCCCAGCTCAAACTCCAGACTGTGATTGTTCTATTGTGTCACCCAACACTGCACTTGTCCCAAAGGAGGTGCTCAGTGTAAATGTCAAATAAATGAAAAAAAAAAAAAAAGAGTCCTGACCCTCAACCCACCCTCAGGTTTCCCTTGGAAGAACAGGTGCAGAAATACTTCAGTCATACCTGAGAGATCAATGCTTCCCAAGGTACTCTCGCTTAAGAATTCAATGGGGCCCTGGCTGGTGTGGCTCAGTGGAGTGAGTGCTGGTCTGTGAGCCAAAGGGTCACCAGTTAGGGCACAAGCCTGGGTTATGGGGCAGATTCCCTGGTAGGGGGCGTGCGAGAGCCAACCCCACATTGATGTTTCTCTCCCTCTTTTTCTCCCTCCCTTCTGCTCTCTCTAAAAATTAAATAAATAAAATCTTTTTTTTTTTTAAAGAATCCAATGGGCAAACATTGGACATTTAGATTCCCAGGCCCCTCTCCTAGCAATGTGACCTTCCTGGCGTGACAATGCAGCCCCAGAATCTGTACGTGTCACAGTGTCCTAGGTGATTCTGAGGTTTAAAAACAGTCTTTAGAAGCGTCGAAAGGACCAAAATTCTGCCACCCTGAAGCTGCCTTTTTGGGATATTGATTTTAAGCTGTTTATTAAAAAGCATAAAACTCAGAAAGAAGTTTCAATCCTCCTTGTGTTCCCGCATGAGAGATTCAGACAGAGAAACCTGCTTCAGTAAGGAGATCTTAGAATGTTTATCTTAGCCTAATTTGAATTAAGTATGGTAAATAAGAGAACTTCAGGCAGGTGCTTGTTAACTAGATAACATCCCCCCCATGCCCCATGTCCATTATTTCTGAGTTGCCTAACAAGGATTTTCCTGCCTGTGTATTCCACTCTTCCTCAAATACCTGTAAATTGCCCATTCACACTTTTAAAATCTAATACCCCTTTCTCCTTTTTCCAAAAATATTTTATATACCTAATGTTGCCTCATTGTCTTTGGAGTTTTCCTGCCTATGTGGATTCCCCATGCATATGAATTAAAACTTTGATTCGCACCTGTTAATCTGTCTCTGTGAACTTGGTTATTAGCCCAGCCAGAACAACTTAGAAGATGGGAGCAAAAGTATTAATATTTTTTAGTCCCACAGTTTGGTGAGCTGGCCAGTAGAATTACTGGGTGGGACACTGCTGGGTCCCTGGACTGCTGCAGCTGAGAGACCATGGACGCCTGACCACAGTCTGCAGAGGTGGAAAGCATTTTACACTGTCATCCCCTCTGATCTCTTGTCTGCAGGCTTTGGTGGAAATTGGAAGTGGTGAGTCTTTTCTCTCTTTTAAATTTACCTTGCTGGGAAGAAAAATATTTGTGAATTTAGCTTCTGAGGCCTAGCAACTTTTGGGTTTGTCTTTTATTTTATTTTTTTATTGATTCTTTTCTCCCAGAGAGATGATTATTTTGTTTTTCTCTGTCTGTGTGTTTTATGCTGTTTGTCATAAGAAGGAAATACCATAGGGATAGAACACAGACATAGGCTCCCTATATGCCTGTTATCTAGGTGACCTCATAGGCTGGGGAGTCAAGTGGTTCTCCCAAGACTGGTGTCTATCCGGACAAATGTTTCTGAGCTTTCATATAAAAACCAAAGCGGGTTTTTCCTTTTGTTGCTGGTGGAAATAGGATCCTTCCACGGAGTCATGAGAAAAACATGTCCGGGGACCCATGCATGGGAAGATGAGGTTTAGTGGTAAGATTTATTGGGATTGAAATAAATGGCTGTGCCCAGGTTTCCGGTGTCTCATCTCCATCTATCCTACTTTGAAAAAGTTCAGGCTTGTCTTCATCAGGCCTAGTTTCCAGTTTATAAACTTTCAGACTCTTGAATAAATCATTTTTTTGTAGCAACCCCTCCAGACTCTTGAGTTTCTTTGTCATAGAAAATATATATTTAAAAAGAAGGGTTAGAAAAATAATGATTTAAGTCAGTGCTCTCTGTAAAAGTACTGCACTGATGGACATGTTTTATATCTGCTCTGTTCCATCTGCCATATGTGACTCCTGAGCCATTGAAATGTAGCCAGTGTGACGGAGCTACTCCATGTTTAACTTTATTTAATTTGGATTACTTAAAATTAAACTTAAAGGTAAAAGAAACATCTTCCTTACAAATGAATTCCAAATAATTTGTGTACTCGCTATAATTTTTGTGTCTTAAAGATCCTCACCCCTTCACCAGACTCCATACCCCATTCTGAGTGTAGGCTGGATGTAGTGACTTGCTTCCAAAGAACAGAATGTGGAAAGTGAAAAAAAAATGTCACTTTATAGTGGAGAAACTAGTGCTAAGTAACACTGATAGCATGTGTCCCTGATGGAAAGTTATGAGAAGGATCTGTCACCTCTGTGGTAGAATTCTAAAAACGTCTAACCCAAGTGTAACCATGAGGAAAACACCCAGCCCAGATCGAGAAACATTCTGCAAAATACCTGAACTTTAAGGACACCTTAAAATCATCAAGGTCATGAAAAACAACATTTAAGAAACTTTCAAGAATAAGCTAAGGAGATACTATAGCAAAAATCATTGTAGTATCCTGTATGGGAATCTGAAACAGAAAAAAAAAAGGACATTTAGTGGAAAAACTAGTGAAATTTGAACAAAGTCAGGAGCTTACTTAATTGTAACTTACTGGAGGATACTGGAGTAAGTTTGAGGCCTAAATGAGGTCATTTCACATATATGCATTTTAAACATTGCAAATATTTTCTCTACATCTACATCCACTACTTTCTTATGGTATACTTCACTAAACAGAAATCTTCCAATACAAAGGATCAATAATATTTAGACTGTGTGTCTGACCATAACACAACAAAATGAGAAACTGATAAAGAGCTTCTTAAAATTTCGTGAATTTGGAAAATAAATTCCATATTATTATATAACCCTTGTGCTAAAAAGAGAATCAATCACTAGGGAAATTAGACATACTTGGAATTGAATAACGAACATACTGTAAAGCAAAAATTGTGGAACACAGTTAAACTGGTACTTAAGTAAATTAAGGTAAATTTATAGCATGACATAAAGAGAAATAAAGGAATTTAAACAAATGAGTTAGGCATTTATCTCAAAAAGTTTTAAAAAGGAACAACCTACAGAGATAAGGAAGAGTGGAAGACGTAAATGAAATGGGGGTGGGGTGGGGAATGGCATTATAGATTAACAAAACCAAAAAACTCCTAAGACAGACTTCTGGCAGAATCGAGCAATTAAAAATAATTCCATAAAGGTTCAGATAGTAAATATTTTAGGCTTTGCGAATATGACCTCTGGCAACTAGTCAACTTTGCTGTTATATCAGGAAAGCAGTCATAGACAATATCTACAGGAATGGCCATGTCCTATGTCCAATAAAAATTTATTTGTGGACACTGAACTTTGAATTTCATATAATTTTCAGGTCTCTTTGTGGGGTTTTCAGCCCTTAAAAAAATGCTAATCTCATTCTTAGCTTTCTACTAAGGTGGCAGAAGCTAGATTTCATTGGCCCCAGATGCAACTTTAAGAGAATGGACGGCGAGACACAGTCGCATGATCGAGTTCCCTAAACATGGGACAGGATTTTATGGACAAGAGGCTATACTTGAGGACTATGAGATGTACACCAGGTGGGGAAGCCTATTCCCTGGTAGACTGTGAGTCTGTTCTCTGGCTGTGATCCCCGGCCTTCCGTGTTAACCTCGACTCCCAAGACCCTCCCAGGAACTCAAGTATCTAATATTTCGCTACCCACACTCCTCTCACCCTGACCCCTCCTTCGGGGGACCCTACCCAGAGGTAGAGTGTGCGCATGCGCCCGAACCATCCTCCGGACCAATAAGATCGCAGCTCTTGGAGCCCCTGCGGCCTCACGCCGCACCTGGCAGCCAGTCACTGGTTGCACCGGGCGCTTGTGTGGAGGCGTTGGCTGCGGCGTTGGCTGCGGCGGCGGCAGCGGCGCCTGGGGACTGAGGAGACGTCCTCCCCTCAGGCTTCGCCGGGGAGCTGCTGGAGCCGGTTCGGTGCCGGCAGCCTGGGAGCACCACGGACTGGCGTTGGTAAGGACCGGGCGTGGCGCGGTCCAAGTGTTCCTTGAGGGGAGAGGAAAGGAATTCCACCACCCCACGCCTGTCCTTGCACTGCCTAGCGGCCTGTCCCTGTGTCGCAGCCGGGGAGCGGCCTCTGCGTGCGGTCCTGAAAGACCCTTTTCACGCGCGTTCCTGTCCCTCGTCTCCCCGGGCACCACTGCTCCCCAACGGGGGGGGCGGGGGGAGGTCCCCATCCCCTGGGGCTGGGGACAGGGCCTGTCCGCGCGCCGGCTGGGGACCCTCGTGGAGCTTTCTCCTGTGGTGGGAATCTGAAACCAGTTTTGTGGCCCCAGCGTCGCCCCCTTTCCGGACATCTGTGGGCCCAGACCCTTGAAGACCTTGGAAGCCCTGAAAGGTTTATTTATTTGTTGACCTCCCCATCTGCCCCAGCACCTCGTTTTCCCGCTTTGCCGTCTGCGTGGACTCCAGGCAGCCTCCGCCGCCCTCATCCAGCGCCCAGGGCCACGGGCGGTTTTGAGCGATTCCCAGATGGAGTGTTTACTGAGGTAGGGTGCTTAGGAGAACGAGAATTTTTGTTTTCTTCTTCTTCTTCTTCTTTTTTTAACCAGAACATCACACATTTATTTCAGAGGTAGTAGCAGTGTTAAAATCAACAAGTTTGTTCTTGACTGCACCAAGTAAACTTAGTCATTTAGGTATTTTTAAAGTTAGTCCCGCCAAAAAAACAAAAAAACAAAAAAACTCAGGGACCTTTTTCATTCCAGGTACCACAGTTTTGCATTAATTCTGTTCCTTCTTTCTTTCTTTCTTTTCTTTCTTTCTTCCTTTTTTTGAAGGACTTTCAATTAATTGATGAGTAAACCGCTTTGGGGGAATTTCAGAATTTGTTTCCCCAAATAAAAACTAATCTATACATTGCACAGATTTCTCTGCAGATTCTTTTCTTTAGAACCTAAATGCTAGTACCACACAGTATAATTCTTGCTTAATTTGCCCAGAGTAAAAACTGCCTGTCCTGAAAAGTATGATGGCTGTATCCTGTGATCATCCAGCTAATAGAATTGTTTTACCTTGGTGATAATTTTTACCGCATTTCAAAATAACCAACTCAATATGGGCCATTATTTCACTCTCAATACTGACTCATAGGCATATGAACTAGTGCCCAGCTTCTACTGCTTTCATAGCTTCCTTCACCATAAGTGGACAGAATTAATACAAATTTGAGGTGGGACAATGAACCTTGTACAAACATTTACAGTTTAGGTTAAAGTTAGTGACTACTGTGGAAAAAGAAACACTATAATGATAGTGAGCCTACACACAATTCAAAATTTAATTTTTTTTGGAGGACTAGGTTTAAGAGAAGGAATTAAATTCTCTTTTCTGGTTAAGTGGGAGATGCTTGAGAAACAGCCAAATGGCAACATCAGGTAGGCAGTGGGTAGAAACTATCTATTTCTGTAACATGTAAGTGACCTCAGTCCTCTTCTCTGGTTGCCTCAAGGGTGTGATCGCCTACCTGGAATATCTCAAGTTCTTAGAAGTTTTCAGTGTATATCCAAGGTAAGAGAAGAGAAATCTTTATCATGAGGACTTAAAATTGTATCTTTTTTCCTTCAGTTTTTGTCTTGGTCTCTCCTGTGCTTAAGCATTAGGATTTAGACAGTGCTTCCTGAGTGGGTGTGATATAAATCTGAATGTGTGATAAATTCAGGCTAATCATTGATTTAGGTAATTTTGGAACCTTCTGAATTGCTTCCTTAAAAAGGGGGAGGGTGGTTGTGAAATTCTTTTACCTGATCCCTTGAAAGGAAAAAAAATGCACCATAGATTTTAAGCTATGTAAATCTTGCTTTCTTTCAGCATGTTATGTGGTATCAGCCGATACCACAAACCATAAGATTTCAGCAAATGTGTTAAGGTAATAAGTGATGCACCTAAGGTGAATGGATATTGGTTAAAATGATTACATGGGGTTAGGTTGTTCATTTCTATATCCTTTTCCAAAAGGGCTTTATTTCTGTAACTGAATGTAACTGGATAGGGGAAGGCAAGTTTATAGGTACATTGTATGTCCAGCAACTTGCACATACAGCTCAGTGAGACCCATTGGGTGGTTCTGGCTCAGGGTCTCCCATGAGGTTGTACTCAAGCTTTTGGCTATATCTGCAGACTTGACTTGCGTTGGATGATCTTCATCTAAGCTCACTCACTTGACTGTTATCTAGAGGCTTCAGTTCCTCACTCTGTGGGTCTCTCCATTAGGCTGCTCATGTCATGGCAGCTCGCATCCCCCAGAGTGAGTGATTTGAGAGTGAGCTTGCACCCAAGATGAAGCACAGACTCTTTCAAAAGTTAGGTGTGCTGTATTTGCTTACCCCCACAGGCCAACCCTTGACGGTGTGGGAGAGGGCTACACAAGAGAGTGAATACCAGGAGGTGTGATTCATTTAGGGCCATCTTGGAGGTTGGTTACCACTCCCATTTATGGACTGTTCCAACCTTTCCCTCATATGATCTCAGACATTGTCCTATGACCATGAGTCAATTATCTGGCTCTAGGCTAAGGCCAAAACCTTTACTTGTGTACTAGATCAAAGCAATTCTTGTCTATTCAAGGCTATTGTTCCAGCAAGTCTCCTCTTTGTTCTGGATTATGTTGTCTGTTTTTGTGGATCATTCCCTTCAGCAAACAGACTGATTGTAATGTCACCTCTCATTAAAAAGTCACCTTTTGATTTCAGATCCCCCTCCTGCTTATTTTATTTCATATTTGGAAAATTTATCTAGGGTTGTTTATATTTGCTGCTATTCTCTTTCTCCTTTAAAACCATTCTTGTTAAGGCTAATAATGAATTCCATAATGCTTAATTCAGTGGTCAATTTTTAGTTTTTTAAAAATTTGACCTATTAAGGGGGGAGCACTGCCCACAGGGACCCCCAGCCCCCGTGGATGAGAATAAGTCTACCAAGACATGATCTGCTTGGGGAGGAAAGGTGGCTGATCTCTCAAAGGAGAAGGGCCAAGATCCTTTTCCTTAATGGGCTTTTATTGGGTTCAGTTTGCACAGGAATACAGGTAAAGCTCATCAATCATTGTCAGGCAGTAAGGATCAAACAATAGATAATATACAAAGAACTATGAGGGCTTATTCTGAGCCAGGGTCTGTTAGCTACAGGGCTATAAAACTTTGGGAAACAAACTCATTTCCTGCTCAGACCCTTATCAGAAAATTGAGGGCATTCTTAGCAAAGCAGGTTTCACAGCATTTTATGTATTCTTTCTTAGGCCGGATCACCTTGGGGAACCTGCCCTTTCCAGCACAGGGCTGTACCACCCTCTGTCATTGTTTCAGGCTTAAGTCAGGCAGGGGAAGTAAGGCAGCCAAGAGATTAGGAGACTTCTTGCAGACAGAATGAGGACTCAGGCTATGTCAAAGCCATGGGGTGAGGGTCCATCACCCCCTTTTTCTATAGCCCACCAAGTCCTTCCCTGAGTGCCCCATGACTGTACCTGTCTTAGATCGTCTCTCCCTTGAGGAATCTTACCTGTCATTGGCTAACTGGCCAGGCTTAGGGCAATACAGGGTGAAGTAAAGGGGGCAGAGGCAGCGCTCCTGCCAGGGAGATAAGCTTTGTCTCCTTAGTGGCTTAGGGTCCCAAGGTCTCTCACTCAGCCTTAGCTGTGGGGGGGTTATAGCTTCTGAAACCAGGCAGGGTGGTTCCCAGCATCATTGGTAGCATTTGTCAGTGTAACTCATTTTCACCTCATTTGGATTACAGGATGCTTTTGTTTCTTGATCTTCTCTCTACCCCCCACCCCCATCCACATGGCTGTGAGTAACTGTTATCTCTCCATATTCTTTTTTGGTTCCTTCTTATTCCACCTGATCTCTAACCAATGGAATGCCCCATGGCTTGGATCTCAGATCTTTTTCCTTCAGTGATCTCATCCACTCTTGTATTTTAAGTAACACTACATGCTGAAGTCTCCAACATTTGTATAACCTAGTCCAGACCTTTCCTGGAGCTCCAGTTTTATATATTTATCTGCTTAGTATCACCTGTTGTATGTCAGCCTCTTCTTCAAATCCCAAATCCAATCAATCAACAAATCTTGTGGACCTTCAAGATACTGATACAGAATCTGATTCCTTAGTACCTCTATTTTTCTGTGTTTACTTGGCATTAAATTCTAAGGCAGCATATATGTGTGGGTTAATGGAGGAAGGGGGAGGAATAGTGGTGGGGAAGGGACACAAGTACTGTGGGTGGGGGGAAAGTGAGGGAGTTGGAACAGGAATTTGGAGGAATAGTTCTGGGGTGAAAAGGGTCTGGAGCAAAGGAAGATGGTAAGGATAGGTACTAGAGGAGTCCTGGTGGCCTAATTTTAGGAGGTTACTTAAGAAGGACAGATAGATGCCTGAGAAAAGCTGGTGATAATAATAACAAAGACCCACTACAAGGTCCATTGTGTAAATGCACAGGAATAAGTTAGGAGGTGGATTATCACCAACTGATCTGTCAGCTGTCTTTGGAATGAAACCTTTACTTTGGCTCCTCCTACAGCCCTTGGCAACTTCCTGGCTGGAGACGTATAAAGTGACTTTTCAGGACTGACTCCTTAGATCTAGTAGGTCTTTACAGTTCCAGCTTCACAATCCCACTGTCTCAAGATTCTGATAAATTGTAGAAAGTAAGGACACTAGAGAAGTGGTAAGAAAAATTCCCATGTTCTAATGTTATACTTGTTCTAAATGAACTCATTAGTTTATTCACTTTGTCTGATTGTTTCTGTATTCTTAACTTTCTGTCTTGAATTATTGGTTGGATGGACGGGAAATCAATATGGATAATAGCTAGAAATCCAATGAAGATGAGTTGAGTGAAAGTATAGCAATGTTACTAGAACTTGTTTATTTTATATTTTTTTAACAGGAAATTGTCATAATTTGGGAACCTGGGAAGACCAAGATCAAGGTGATGGCTGATTTTGTTCCCCAGTGAGTATGTTCTATTCCTGGTTTGAATACAGCCACTTTCTCCCTGTGTCTTTACATGGGGGTGGAGAGGAAGCAAGCTCTCCAGTCTCTTTAAGGGCATTAATCTCATCATGAGGCCCCCACCCTCATGACCTCATCTAAACCTAATTACCTGTCAAAGACCCTATCTTCAATTCCATTACACTGGGGGTTTGGGGCTTTAACACATGGATTTGGGGGGTGGGATACAATTCAGTCCATAGCAAAACCTAAAATGTATTGCCAAGGATTGAAGGAATCATTCAACATTTAGGTGTTTTAATATTCAAATGGTGGTGTGTTATATAATTTGAAGGATAGAGAGATAATACAGAACAATTTGGAGCCTATTACAGATGTACAAACATGAAGTAATTAGTGGAACTAAACTTAGAAGTTGGGGAGAGATGCTTTAGTAGGAATGGAATGAAATGTAGTTAGAATGACCAAGGCTCTGAAAAGTTATTTAGAATCTCTCATAACTTTCTGTGATTAATTTGATGGGAGCTAGGGGAGGTTAGAATAAGTTTTACAACATAGAAATGTTAACAGGAGAAACCTGGTTCTTGCCGAGGCAGTAAAGAACTATAGATTAGCAAGACTATTAGCGTGCAAGCAGGGTTTATTAGTGATAGGTTCTGAGGTTGGGGAGAAAGGTAAGAGCATGGGTGGCAAGAGCAAGGGTTGCAAAAGGCTGGGTGGTCAGAGGCCCAGTGGTCAGAGGTATCAGCTCCTTTGTTCTGAGGACCTGTATAATTGGTGGGATGGGGTGAGGAAGTTACATACTGATCAGTGGATAAAAGTGGTACCAGCTTCCCCCAGGGAATGTGACTACCTAAATGCAGGTATGTGTGGGGGTTCTTTCCCAAATCGTAGAAACAGTGCATAGAATTTCAAGGACTCTCCTCCCACCTTCCAGGCCTTGGGATGTTCAGGACACCTGGAAATCTTAGTAAGATTGTTACAGAAGCTTACAGAAACCCAGTCTCAACAACTGTCCCCTCCTCCTGCGCTATCACAGTTTTGCTTGTGTTGTTCGGCATACCTGGCAATCCTATTGGACTAGGCTCAAGACTGCTGGGTCAACAGGTAAGACAGGTCTTCCTTTGCTTCTATCCTCCTGGATTAAGTTCTTTGTTAGATTGTAATGGTGAGGGCCCTGCCTTTATTTTCCCCCCTGGCTGCTTATTCCTAGCTGCTACCTAACAGAAGGAGAGTAAAAATGAGTCCAGTGAAGCTCTTCGATCTTTAGAGGCTAAGCAATTAATAGCACTATTATCAGAAACAGGTATGCATTAAACTAGAGTTGTTTTAGAGAGAACATAGGACCAGAATTCAGGAATCACACATTTAATGCTAGCTGTGTTCCCAAACACTACATATATACCTTTAGGTGAATCATAAACTTTTCTAGGCTTTAGAAGTTCATCTTCAGATAATTCTGATTGTACAGAACAGACCACGGGGAGGGGGCAAATGATATACTATTACCGAATGGACCCACCCTTGTGCTCCCATACTAGGTGTGCCTTGCCCATGGCCAGGGAAAGACGTTTCTCAATGCCAGAGGTCGGTGAAAAGGAAAGGGATTATTTATTTAAAGAGTTATACAAACTTAAGAGTAATGACTTAATGTCTTCATTGAGATCCCAGAGTCCTTTAGAATACCCACAAATGCACAGTCCTTCCTTCCCCCTCTGCCCAGTCCAGGGTATTGTATCTCAGAAAAAGAAATAGAAGTCTGTGGTTCTTCTCTGCCCAAGCCACGTGGTCCCAAAAAGATGCCCAGTTCTTCTCTGCTCAAGGGGCATGAATGCCTGGGTTTAAATCCCAGCGCCAATCTTCCTCTGCAGCCCCATTTCCGACTTCTCCCACAGTTGGCCACAGCTGCCAGCATTCCTATATTTTTCTAGTTTTACTGGGCTGCCATAGTAAGTCCCGGCAGGTGTGGCCTTGTGGTGTGGAGCCAATCATCTCCAAGCTCTTACTGCAGGCTCTGTAACCAGGGGGAGTTGCCTCCCAGTTTCATCATGGATTGAAGTCACTCCCATTCCCCTGGCTCAAAGCATGGCCACAGCTGTTTAACATATCTATGCAACCAGGTAAAGGTTATAGGTGTGTTAAACGACCGTTCTAGAGGTTATTTGCAAAGCTGTTGCTATTCAAAACAACTCTCAATGTTGTTTTGCATCCTGTTCCATGCATCCCATCCCCCAGCTCAGACTTGTGGGGGTGAGGACATCCTATATATATTTTTTTTTTCTAATGTTTCCTGGACACCAAGTTCTGGGCCCCATTACAAATCCCTATTTGGGGCTCTTCCTTGGCTGCACCCTGTCACATGATGGTCATATTACTTGTCAAATTACTTTCTGATTTTTATGGTATCGGGAAGAATATTAATAATTTTGATTTAGATTTATGTATTTTAGAGAGGATATTAGAGCATAAATACAGAATTACTTAGAAGGTAGTTACTAGAAATGTGGAAGTTATCATACAGAGAAGGTTAGATTAAGGAAGACGTTCTCCCACAGAACATTTCTGATTGCCGCAACTAGGGAATTACAACTGGCATTAGCAGGTAGAGGCCAAAGATGCTGCAAATGTCCTAAATGCAGCCGACAATCTCCCACAACAAAGAATTATCTGCTCCGAAAAGTCAACGTAGATTGAGAAACACTAGACTATGTGGCATCTGGAGTTAAATGACTGAAATTGTGGATAGACACACCAGACCCATTTTTGTGGATTCCAAAGAGTAGTGTTTTCAAATCTGCATCATGTTTTCTTGCATTACGTATCTCCTAATTTTCTACTTAACCTGAGTTTTAAAGTTGTAAATTACTGCTTATGACACATCAGACTATAAGCTTCATGCATTTACCACTTTCTTTTTTTCTCTATGCATTCAGTACTTTCTGTGCTTGGTAGTGCTTTCAGATCAGTGTTGGGCAGGCAAAATATAATTGTGGAATGGTGAGGAAAAGAATAATTTTTATTATTCTTAATATTACATATCTTTTTATATTCACTTCCCTGTTGGTACACGGGTTTGCAGGATTAGATATCTGTATGTTCCAAATTATATACTAACAAGCTAATTAAATTAATGAGAGGTGCATAGCACATAATAGATATAGTTTGATTTTTATAGATTGGATTATGCTGGTTTGAAGATATCCATGTTGGGCTACAATGAATTTGACATTGTTTTCAGAAGTTGGTGAGTTTTGACCTGTGGTTTCAAGTGCCTACATTTGTCAGCCTAAATCAATGGTTTTCGACTGCTGGTAGTATACCCACTGATGAACCATAATTGAATTTGTGGGTCATGGTCAATTTAGGAAAAATGAAATAGAAAATATTACAATAAGCATCCCATGTAGTAAAGGAAGTTATTATTTATATGTGTTTGTGTAGTTGGATGCCATATAAATTTTATTTTTATTATAGATTGTAGCAAAAAATGTTCGTAACAGGGTAACAGCTTTAAATCCTTTATTGATATAGAATTTCTGTTGTGGACAAGGTTCTCAGAGTAAATCATAGAAAACATTGAATTACGAAGCACAATCTGCTCTACAAAAGAAAGTTCTTAATAAATACTGTTTATTAGTTCATTAAACAAACAGTGTATTTGTTGAGCTCCAGTGCTGGGGATACAGCCCTTTGGAGTTTATATTTTATTGGATAGACAGTAGAAAAGAATCAAGAGAAATAAACAAAATTTATAATACCTTAGGTGGTGATAAGGGATTGAAGGTAAAAGAAGGGAAGAGATATCAGGAATATGAGTTAGAAGTTTGTTGGTGTATTTGAGAATCTCTCTGCAAGACTTGGCATGGAGCCCTGAAGGTGCTGAGGAGTCAGCCATGAAGATACCTGGATGGTGAGCATTCATGTTAGGGGGGCAGCAAATACAAAGGCCCTAAGCAAGGTGAAGTGTTCTGTGTGTTTAAGAAATAGTAAGGAGGTTAGTGTGGCTAGAATGAAGTGAATGTGAGGAGTATGACATAGCTACAGGGTGATATGCAGGGTTGGAAGCATGGTCTTGTAGGCATTGGAAGGATTTGGTCCTTTACTGAATAAACCAGAAAGCCATTAAAGAGTTTTGAGTTGAGCAGTGATAGAATCTGATTTGACAGAATCACTTTCCCTGCTGAGACACTGAAGACACTGAGGTGAGGTGAGGGAGCGAGGAGGCACTGTTGGATTTAAGTTCAGTGGGGAAGTAAGGACTGGAGAGAGAAATTTAGGAGACATCAGCAAATGAATTATAATTAAGGTCTTGAGCTGGGATGAGATCAAGAGAGTTGTATGTGCTAAGCACTTGACATTGAATTATACTATGTGTTAACTGTGTATAGGTACTCTTAGTCTATTCTTTGATTTGATACTTTATTAATATTTATGAAATTAGTATGTGTGAATCCACTTGAATATGTTCATTTAATATAAATTTTCCTCAACTGTGCTTCAAAACAAACTGCCATTGAATAGTTGGTGCTTTTTACAAAGAACTGTTACTTTAAGTCTAAGTAATAAGAATTTTTGCCTTTTAAGATAACAGAAACACATTTAAAGTTATAAACTTGCCAAAGAAGCTGCAGCTGCTGTGTGGCTGACTTAGTTTGCAGCTTTATCTTCTCTGATTCTGAAGCTTGTTTTCTAAACACTATGCAATGGTACCTTTGTCAAAAATACTTGTCCTTTACTTATGATTTTGCCTAATGGTTAGTTGCTGGAAGTTTTTGTTAATACAAAAGATCATAATTAGCATAGGACAAAGCTATGGTTCTAGAGTTGCACAGACTTGTAATCATAGTTTTAAGCTGTCATTTATCCTCTTTGATGTTCAGTGCCCTTAGCTGTAAAATAAGGATGTTTATAACTGTCTTAGAGTTTTGGAGAGAATTAAATGAGATACATTTTTTTCTATGCTTACTGATGTGTAGTGTTGTTTGTACTTAGGTGGCAGTTCATTTAAAGGAAGCACTGGGACTTGTGCTACAAGGTTACACCCTTCAAGAATAAAAAAAAATTAGAAAATGGAACCAACACGTGTATTACGTGAGGAAGAACAAGAGCCAGAACCACAGAAGAGCACAGAAGAAAGAAAACAGGCAGATGAAGAAGATGGAGAGCTGATCTTTGTTGGAGTGGAACATGTACATGATGATGCTGAGCTGATCTTTGTTGGGGTGACTTCACATTCAAAACCAGTCATTTCAAACATTTTGAACAGAGTCACCCCAGGTTCATGTTCAAGGAGAAGAAAGTATGCTTACACCAGAAAAGATACTGCTCACGAATTGCGGCCTGTAAGTCATGTCACCCCTACGTCAGAAGCAGTGACTGCCTTGCCAGTTTCTGAATCTGAATCAAGATTCACAGATAGTCCTGTTATTATCATTGAGCCTTTGTCTAAACCTGATTGTAAAAGTAATTCACCACATGTTGTGCCTAATAGCTCTTCAGAGTTATGTTCTCCTTTGATTACATTCACAAGTTCAATGCAGCATCCAGTAGGAGCAGCACTTTCTGTAGGAAGTTGTACTTCAAAGCAACTTTCCACCTCTGAAGTAAACAGCATAAATCCCAAAAGGCCTAAACTCAGTAATGGAATCACAGGGGGACATTCTTCAGCTTTATCCTCTTCAGGAATCTTTCATACAATTATTCCTCAACAGACCACACCCTCAAATGGTGTTCATACCTCATTAAGCCCTATTCAGAATGGAGCACCTTTTCCAACAGCTTATCCAAAGGACAGTGTCCATTTCAAGACTATAAATCCTGTTAGGGAAAATAGACAGACAGAAACAGACTTTTCAAGTCTAGCAAGTCAAAACAAGACTCTTGATCCCAGGAAAGGAAATCTGATCATGTTACTTCATGACTTTTACTATGGACAGCATAAAGGAAATGGGCAGCCAGAAAAAAAGACCCACACAGCCTTTAAATGCCTCAGCTGCTTGAAAGTTCTAAAAAATGTCAAGTTTATGAATCATATGAAGCATCATTTGGAACTTGAGAAGCAGAGGGGTGACAACTGGGAAATCCACACCACCTGCCAGCACTGCCACCGGCGGTTTCCCACTCTCTTTCAGCTGCAGTGTCACATTGGAAGTGTGCACACTGCCCAGGAGCCCTCTGCTGTCTGTCGAATTTGTGAGTTGTCATTTGAAACAGATCAGTTTCTCTTACAGCACATGAAGGACAATCACAAGCCTGGTGAAATGCCCTATGTGTGCCAGGTTTGCAGTTACAGATCGTCGGTCTTTGCTGATGTGGAAACACATTTCAGAACATGCCATGAAAACACTAAGAATTTGCTTTGTCCATTTTGTCTCAAAATTTTCAAAACGGCAACACCCTACATGTGTCATTATAGAGGACACTGGGAAAAGAGTTTTCATCAATGTTCCAAATGCCGACTACAGTTTTTAACTTTCAAGGAGAAAATGGAGCACAAGACCCGGTGTCATCAAATGTTTAAGAAGCCTAAGCAACTAGAAGGGTTGCCTCCTGAAACTAAAGTTGTAATTCAAGTATCACTGGAACCTCTTCTACCAGGGTCAGTGGAAGCAGCATCCATTACTGTGAGCACATCTGATTGTGAATCATCACCCCTCAGGGCCTAAAAGTAGAATTAAAAAAAAAAAAACTTGTGAATCCCAGTTTCAAGAAATCTAAAGCAAGTATTTTAATCAAAGTCAGAAACACCATAAACAAAAACTACAAACCATACATTATTTAATAGCTTAAATATGAGTTTTTAATTAATGATATAGTATTATTTGATATGAATTCTGACATGTTATTTAAAAATGTATTACCTGGATTTTATGTGACTGGATGTGGCTTAACTCATAAAAGGTGCTTGTGTGTGTGTATGGATGTGAAAGAAAAAAGTTGGAAACCTATTTATTATTTTGCTATTTCATGTTACTTGTGAGTGTGTAACCTCTGCCTGTATATAGAAAGAGTTTAAGAATTTAATTTTATTTTCTAGTTTTTCCATACCTTGAAGACTTTAATGTTAACTCTAGTCAAACTGGGATGGCTTTGTTAGGCATAGTCCTGTTTGCTGCTGAACTCCCAGAAGTGCCTCTGTTGTGCTGGCCTAAAATAAACCTGGCTCCAAAAGCCTGAATGTGGAGAAGTTGAGCAAGAAGCTGTGGTGTGAATGGGACCAGAAAGTGCAAAGTTAGTCAGTGGACAACAGTGGCTCTTTTGCCCAGTTGAGAGAGAGAGGCACACATTCACTTGTCTTGGAGCTAAGGCAAAAGGAATTCTGTGCCAGAGTGTCTTTACCTAGCCCATGTACATCTAGGAAAGCAAGACCATTACAATGGAATGCCTGTGTTTGGTGAGGGGTCCCTGCAGATACCAAACAACTAATGTATTACTGACTTCAGCTGGAGAAGCAGAGGTAGTTAATAGAATGGTGCCTGGTACCAGTGGACCTACTGTTGAGTGATCCACAGGGGAATTTGATATGTTCCCTCCCCTCTCTTTTCTCGCTGGCCTTTAGTCAGAATGAACTATGTCCCTCACAGCCACAGCAGTAAAGAAGTAAAGTTTCTCAAGGGAAAGAAGCTCTGGCATCTATAGTTTGAACTGTACTGGACCCATAATTTTAACTGAAAAGGGCCAAACAGATTGTATCTGTCCAGTTCATGGACTGAGAGCTCAATTTAGTTCCGTTAAGCTGGAATGGGGATTGTCCAAGAATACTAGGTATAGTGGATAAAAATAGCCCAGATGACTGACTAAACTTAAGGTGGTTGTAGGGCTTTTTCTTGTATTTTTTTTTCTGTTCATGTATCTTACCCTAATTGAACATGTGAAGTTTGCAGTTTTGTATCTTGCCTGTTGGACATGAATGTATTACAGTTAACAGTTATTATTCTCTTGTGTGTATAATTTCCCACTTTATGAAGTTAATACTGTTTGAGTCTTACTTGACCCATTCCAATGTGCAAGAAATGATCCTTCTTTCAGTAAGTATTAGGTTGTAGAGTTGCTGCTCTTCATCTAATCTCTCCACCTTTCTATATGTGGGAGACCTTTTTTCCTTGCCATTTCCAAGTACTCCTCTACAGAACTGTGGAGTACACTCTGAGTGTTTGTTTAATAGCAGCAGCCTTGGCTGCCTCTGTGGGTTCCAAGGGTTGAGTCGTCCTCAGTATATTCTGGTGCCTTCCTTCCTCCACCTCTGACCCAGGTACCTGGCAGCTTCTGTGTACTACTCAAGGGATCTGGGATCCTGGCAGTAGACCTAAGCCAGGAGAAATCTGTTTTCCCTTGCTTTCTCCTCTTCCTTAAAGGCACCTTATCTCTACCCACTCCTTTCTTCCCTCCTTAATCTAGTTAAATTCCTTAAGCCTTCAAAAAGAGCTGGGAAGTGATAATCATCGAGGGTTTAAGCATTCCTCTTAGAACTGGGGAGGAAGAACTACCCACAACACTGTAGCTGTGAGTATAACGTCCATGATTTAGATAATACTACCAGTGTAGATTCCGTTGTATCGGTTTGCTCACTGCTAGACTGATTGATTTGCACTTTGAACATTTAACTAGGCCTTTTCAGTTAGTTTGCTTGGACCAAGGCACTTTGCTAAAATTTTAGCCTGAACTCCTTTCTTTAGGCGTAGAGAACGTGTTTGTGTGTGTGTTCTACTTGTTCCGCTGTCAGCTGGAAGCTTCTCTGTATAACTAGAGCTTCAGACTTTGCATACTTATCTCCCTTATTCTGTTTTGATGGTAAAAATATGAAATGTTTTAGTTCTATGTGTTTGTGGTTGCTTAGTTTTATGTACTGTTACTGCTGTTTGTTCTTTTACTAAAATGTGCCCCTAAGGAGTGCAATTGTTATTTATTGCCAAGATTTCAGTGATAAGGGCCCTGCCCACCTCCTCTCTTTCATTCTGTACCACAGTATTCTACCATTTTCCCCAGTGATGCACTATTTTTGACACACTGGCCTTGCTTCTCCTCAAGCAAATCATATTTCTTCCCAATCCAAAGACTTTACAACTGCTTTTCTTTGTCTTAGAATGCTCTTCCCCGAGACCTGCATGGTTTGCTACCTCAATTAATTGTTGGACATTTTCTTTGAGTCACTGAGTTTCATCAGTGTTCATAAAATGACCCTGAATGAAATTCGACCCTCATCCCTTTTCTCCCCATAAAGACACTTTATGCCTCTCCTTCCTTCTCTCTCTGATCTAGTTAAAGTTCCCAAGTTTTCACCAAAAGCTGGGAAGGGATAATCATTAAGGGCTTTGCTTCTAAGAATTGAGCTAGCCTGAGTCCATTTCTGTGCCTGCAACCAAAAGAAAATTAATATAGTAAGTTGAGTTCCTTCAGGAGCTTTCTGTTTTTCTATTGATATCTCTATATTTTTAAGGCAATGTCACTTTCTTTTGTTTACAAATATATTGAATAGCAGTCAAGATTACTATTTTGTAATTACCTCTTGTGAATTTCCCTATTTTGCTTGCTTGTTCTTTCAGATAAAGTTTATTATTGTTGCCAAAAATGTAAGTAAAGTAGCAATTATAGTAATAAAATGTTCTTTTGAAAAAATGTTTTTTTGGTATTTGTCTTTTCATCAATAACATGGAATGTTTTTAGTTTAGTTTCTTTTTTAGCACCACTATGTAAACTTTTTGGACTTTATTGCATTGGCCAGAACATCTAAATGATGATATGCAAATAGGCTTTCTTGTTCTTGGTTTTAATGAGAAATGCTTACCATTAAAGGTAATGAGTATATTGTTTAAGGAATTTCTATTTAGAACTTTTAAAGAGAATTGTTATTTAGTTTTATTGGATAGTTTATGACATCTTTTGAGATAATCATTTACTTCTACTGACCCAGGGTTTTGCTTGGCTGGATTCACAACTTTTCTATTAAAGCAAAAATAGTTCCACTTGGGGTTGAATATTGTCCTCCCTACTCAGCATGTTATTATTCCCTTTCTCATTTCTAATATTGAAATGTATTTTCTTTTCCCCTCATTAGATTTGCCACAGTTTTAACAATGTTTCTGGTTTACTTTTTCCAAGAAGCAATTCTTGATTTATTGTACCAAGTAGTTTTGATTTTATTCTTTGTTTTTATCTTGATTCATTGTACACCTACTTTTTAAAGGGTTGTTCTTTTTTTTTATGGCTTTTTTATTTTAAAAGCTATTTTTTGTATTAAAGGATTTAAGTCCTGGCTGGTGTGGCTCAGTGGATTGAGTGCTGGCCTGAGAACCCAAGGGGCGGTCAATTTGATTCCCCATCAGGGCACATGCCTGGGTTCCCGGTTGGGGGTGTTTGAGAAACAACCACACTTTGATGTTTCTCTCCCTCTCTTTCTCCCTCCCTTCTACTCTCTCTAAAAATGAATAAATAAAATCTTTTTAAAAATTAAAAAAAAGGATATAAGACTGCCTGACTTTGTTTACAGGTTTGTCTGAACCCAAATATTTTGATGCATATTTTCATTTTTATTAGAGTTTTAATTCTCCATACCTTTTTGTTAAGTTAATTCCATTAACATTTGCAGGCTGTTTTAGCCTTAATTTATAGTTTTACTGAGAATGAAGTTTTTCTTTGAGCTTTGAGGGTGTGTGTATGTTATACGCTGACATGTCTATATACACATCCTTTTCAAATTACTCCATGAATTATTTTAAAATGACTTTTTTGTTTCTATGGTGAAACTATGAAATATTTTAATCTAAAAATCTGTCCCTCAAAATGAATATAGTATAAAAGGTAAAGGTATGAAAATACTAATTTGAGAATAATTCCTAATAACAAAACTTAGAAATGTTAAAGAAAAGTTATTCTTGACACTGTTAAAGATGGTACGGAAAATTTTATTCAAGGGGGGACTAGTGTACCACTAGATAAAATGGGGTTTTGTGAAAGAGCCTGAGCTTAACTCTACCTCCATGAAGTGCAAAGTGGAGATTTATAGCCAGAGACAGTGTGGGTGTCAGTGAATGGAAATCTAAGAGGTAATTTTCAGCACAAACCAACTTGGATTGTGCTGAACCATCAGGATTATGCTGAAGACAAGCCAGGGTGATGAGGAATTTGATCAGCTATAAAGGGTGGAGATTTTCCCTAAACTGACCCAGCAGAAATCTTGCTAAAACCAGACTAAACAGGAAGAGCCACTGGGTTAAAGACAGAGCTCAGTGTTGGGAATGTGTGAGTTGTCTATTGATGTATAATTAATTACCAAAGAACTAACAGCTTAAAGAAACATTTATTACCTCTCACTGTGTCTCAGAGCTGGGAACCCAGAAGCAGCTTAGCTGAGTTGTTCTGCTTCAGGGTTTTATGAAGTGCCAATCACCTGGAGACTTGACGGGGCTGGAGGATTTGCTTCCAACATGGCTCACTCACCTGGCTAATGAGAGGAAACTAGTTCTGTGCTGGCTGTTGGAGAAAGCCTCAGTTCCTCCACGTGAGCCTCTCCACTGGGCTACCTGAGTGTTCTCAAGACATGGCTAGCTGGCTTTTAGAGCAAGGTTCCGAGAGAGTGAGCAAGGGGTCTGCAGTGCCTTTGTGACCTACTCTAAGAAGTTGTACTTGTCATTTCTATGATATTCTATTCTTTAGAAGGGAGACACTAAGTTCAGTCCACATATCAAGGAGAAGGTAATTTTCACCTTTGACTCAGGTACGTTTTCTACTTTTCATATCACTACAGGTGCTGTTACTAAACTTTCAGCCACTATATAATTCCTTCCTCAATTTTCTAATAACATATTCTTCACTTCTTTTTAAGCCACACTGGAGTTGTCTCAAAGTCCAGTTTTTTTTTTTTTTGTTTTTGTTTTTTGCTTTATTCCCACTAAGGCTTGTACTAACTCTTCAGAGTCCTTTCGGCTTCTGCACACTTCCCAGTTCCAAAAACACTTCCATGTTTTAGGTATAGTATTACAGCAGCATGCCCCTCCAGATGCAAAAATCTGTATTAGTTATCTATTACCATATAAAATATTACCTGAAACTTAACAGTTTAAAACAACAAACATTTATTTATCTTGTGATTTTTTTCAAGGGCCAAGAATTTGGAATTGGCTTAAGTCAGTGTTCCTGGCTTTACTGCTTTCATGAGGTTGCAATTAAAATGTTGGTTGGAGCTACAATCATCTGAAGGCTTGACAAGCTGGAGGATTAGTGCCATGGTCTGTTTGTGCCTCCCCCACCCCCACCAAATTCATGTTGAAATTCTACCCCCCAGATGTGATGATATTAGTAGGTGAGGCCTTTGGGGGGTGATTAGGTCTTGAGGGTGGAACCTTATGACTGGGATTGCTTCTCACAGAAGAGATATCGAAGAGCTCCCTTTCCCCCTTTCTCTATGACGATACCAGAAGTCTGTGACCTGGAAGACGGCCCTCACCTGGTCATGCTGGCACTCTGACCTTTGACTCCCAGCCTCCTTAACTGTAAGCAATATTTCTATGGTTTATAAGCTACCTGATCTTTGGTATTTTGTTAGAGCAACTTGAATGGACTAATACAATCAACTTTTAAACCTTATTGGCTGCTGGCAGGAGGCCTCAGTTCCTTGTCATGTGCTCCTCAAGACATGTCATCTGGCTTCTGGCAGAGTTAATGATTTAAGCGAGAGCAAGGAAGAAGCTGCAACCGAGCCTCAGAGATGAAATACCATCACTCCTGTTGTATACTGTTGGTCACACAGACCAGCCTTGATATAACAGAGAAGCAGACCACAGGAGCAGCAGGGGGCGGGACCCCTTGGGGGCCATCTGGGAGGCTACCACAGGGAGATTGGACAATAGGAAATTTTATGACATTCTGCAAATAATTGAGATAAAACCTAGATAGTGGTCGTGGTGGTACCTTCCCACTCTCTAGTTTGCCATTGTGGTTGACACCAGTTTCAGATGAGATTCTTTTAGAATTAAGTACATAAATTTAAAAACTTCGAATACATAATATATTCACATTGTTGAAACATCCAAAAGTGTAACAACTTTGATTCTTTTTTAGCCTTCCCCATAATTTATCTTCTTTTTGTAGATAACTGATTTCTATTACAGTTTTTGCCTACTTTTTTTGGACAATGTAACATGTTTACAATGTTTTATGGAATACAAACTGGCAAAACCACCGCCTGAAATGTTTAAAGGAATAATTAAAATATTTTTGAAGCTTTTCTAGAAATTACTAAGAACAATTTCTAATCTACTATTATAAAATTATTGTAAAGAGAAAAATCCTGGCTGTTTCACAAAGAAAAATTGTAACTAGTTAATAAATAAATGCAAAATACTACATCTCAACAGCAAACATAGAAATGGAAATTAAAACAGTGGTATCTTATTGATGAATATTGTAGGAATTACAAAGTCTGTACCAATAAGGGGGTTATGAAAGGAGTGTCAGTTGGCATAAACCTTTCAAAAATGTGTAGAAAAAGCAATAATGCTACAGTTTTTTCATAGATGTTATAAATTCAATAAAAATTTCCATAATGATGTTCATGTATCAAAAAATTTACCACACAAGAAAATTCAAAGTTTTAGTTTGTACTAAAAAATGTGGAAATAATTTAAATACTCAAAAATTGCAAGATTGCGCCCTGGCTGGTGTAGCTTAGTGGATTAAGCGTGGGCCTGTGAACCAAGAGATCACGGTTCGATTCCCAGTCAGGGCACATGCCTGGGTTGCAGGCCAGTTCCCAGTAGGGAATGCACAGGAAGCAACCATACATTGATATTTCTCTCCCTCACTCCTTCCCTTTCCCTCTAAAGATAAATAAAATCTTTAAAAAAAAATTGCAAGATTGCAGTAATATGTAATAAAACTAGCAGGATATAAATTTGTGTATACTTTGTGATCTGGAGAAAATATTTGAAGAAAAAAGACTAAAATATAGTGACTTCTATAGTAATCCAACTTTTGAACTATTTTGGTCTTTACAGGTTAGGGAAAAAACTTCCAGTTTTTAAAAAACTTTTTTAAAAAAAGCACTTCCAGATTTTATGCAGTGAACCTGCATTGTTTTGGAAACATAAAATGAGGAGCTCATTTTCTTTGCTACTAACAATCAGAAGTATATCTTTGAGAGAAGCTTTCTTGGGAAAAAATACTTGATTATTAATTCTTCATGTAGTGTAGCTTCTATTGTCCCCTATGGATTGACAAAATATTTGGGTTCTATTTTTGCTAGACCCATCTTCTCCAAAAATACTCCCTGAATCATTTTAGCCTCCTTCCCTGAACTTTTTTTCCTAGTATTTAGATTCCCTTGAGAGCTAAAATGTCTGTCCATCTGATACCCAATTCATGCAATCTCGGATGTAGACCCAGGCAGATTCATGCCTCACTGTTCCTCATCAGGGTCTTTCCCTGAGGCAAGCACCAGGATTTACCAATAAACAGTAGAGCTCGGCCTGGTCCTTGGGTTGGGCTTCTGAGAAGGTGAGGGCAGCTTAGCCCCCAGTAGGGAACCTGAGAAATGAGCATGGGTTCATTACTGTTCGCTTTTGTATAATAAATCAGTGTCCTTGAAAACTGATCAGGCTTCTTCTGGCTCTATTGTGGATCCTCTCTGGTGACTACAATGCTGGAGCTGCAGGTGAGAGTGACTGTCCCCCCTGGTCACTGAGGACTCCCGAGTAACCATAGCATGAGAAGACACCCCTGAAACAAACAAAAAAATGGACATTCAATTAAAAATGAGGAAGGAGGACAGAAAGATCACCCTCATGCCTGCTCTCTGAAATTTCCATGAGCCTGGGCAGTGAGTGAGGAAGAAGAGAAGAAGAATCTGGGTGATGGTGTGGATGTTCCACAGACCCACTGGCTCCACAGTCAGTGTTGGCCCCTCTGATGACTGTCTTACACTGGTTTGCCTCTTTTGGTCAAGGTTGGGTGTTTGTATGATGTGTTATGTAAATCTAAGCCCTTAGCCACCACCACCCACCACCACCTCGAAATTCTGGGTCCTTGGTCCAGGGAGCAGCCTCATGGTCCAGGGGAGGCCTGGGTTGCTCTTAACTCCGGGTTTCCCCTGTGGGAGGAAATGACTGCTGTACACTCTCAGTGTCCGGTTTATTAACTTGAACCACTTGAATCTGAACTTCCTTCAGATTTTTGAGAAGACTCACAGTGCCCCCAGCTTGTGACTTCTTCGGGCCAAGGAAGTATGGTACACTTCTTATTCATTTAACAAATTACTCTGGTTTAAACTTTTTTTTTGGACATCTCCACTTTGTTTCCCAGGCCAACCACATTCATTGCTTATCTTTTCTTTGCTCATTGCTGTTTGTTCTTCTTTCTATAGTAATTGTTGAAATCCACTGCATTGTCTGCACTTCAATGTCAGTGTTACTTGGTCTTACTTGTTCATCTGAGTATTTGGGGTGACTACAGAAATTGTATTCATGACCATCTGACTTCAGGTTATTTACTTTGACTCTCAAGTTTAATAAACTGCTGGTTCAAAATGATATTTATTTTAAATAATTTACTTTAGAGCATTCTAAACAGAAAATACAGACACATAATAAAAAACTGTGCCAGTCCAGCAGGTGGGTTAGGCTTGGGGGACCCAGATGAGAAGGGAAATCTAGAGCATTTAAAAGCTGAGAAGCACAAACTGTCTTTGTCTTGATTTAGGACAAAGCAGTATCTCCTCACGCTGCTCATCGGGGAGAGAGTTAAGCTTATGTTGAGGCATTGTACAAGTTCTTTTCCTTGGTAGCTTCTGGTGTGTGTGTGTGTGTGTGTGAGAGAGAGAGAGAGAGAGAGAGAGAGAGAGAGAGAGAGACAGAGAGGGAGAGAGGGAGAGAGAGAGGGAGAGATATCCTGGTTTGGGAATTATAGGCCCTTCTGATGCTTTAGCAGACATCTAAACTATACCATTGTCAGCAGGTCATCTGGCCATGTCAATAAAAATGGCATTCTAGACCCTAGAAAGTATTCATGAATTTTATGCACATTGGAGGGATTTCAACTTTAAGTTCAAAGCAGGAAAGAAATTACTTTGTGAGCTGCAAAATATAGGAGATGCTTATGATTAAAATTTATTATTATTTGCATTTTGCTCTGTGGTGAGAGACTGAGATCTGCACAGAATTTAGCCTACTGTTTCGAGCGAGAAATTGAGGAGTTTTTACAAAGGAAATGACTGTTGTTATAGGAATAGAAGTAGTTCGAAAGTTCAACGATGCAGTACATAATAGAGAAAACACATAAAACCTCTCCGGTGCTCTGAATAAGTAATGATTTAAGCAGGTGAAGAATACCTGAAAGCATGCAGAGTTGTTGGTTGTATTACTAAATGGGGAACTGGATTATAAGATACATTGCCGTTTGACCCTTCCCCCTTTCTTAGTTCCTATCCTAACCCTTCACCCTGCCCCAGCCTAACTAACATCTCATATAGGAACTAGAAAACAAACAGAAACCTGGAATGGTATTGTTACCATAGGTAGTTAGCTCATCATTAACAAGAAAGGGGGTAAAGGGAAACTGAGGAGCAGAAGCCTGCTTCCCTAGTCAGGAAGCTACAGCATTTACAGACTCATTCACACTTTCCAGGGGACCGCTTGCTGCCGGTGCCGAGGAGACTTCATCCTAGGCACACAGGTAACATTCCCAGGAGCGCTGCTCTCCCTCCAGCACCAGAGTATTGGGGAGGGCAGAGGGAGGTAAGCACGTGCGCGCCGCAAGTCAAAATGGCAGAGATGAAGGTGCTTGGCAGAGGCTTGTTGGTCTAACTAGGGGGTGGGCCCGTCATCAGCCCACAGAGGCTTGGGAAGCTAGATTGGTTAGTTTGAAAAAACTCCTGGTTTTCCCCCAAGCACAAGATAATATAATCCCAGAATAAAAAAGTTCTCTCTCTCTTTCTCTCTCTCTCTCTCTCTCTCTCTCTCTCTCTCTCTCTCTCTCTCTCTCTCTCTCCCCCCACACTCACCCCTTTTGTTTGTGTTTGTGCGTTCTCTCTCACCTAGGAGCATGTGACCGTGTGGGGCTCGTGGCTTCCGGGGCCCACAGAGGACTGCATGGGCTCCGAAGGACTAGGCTTTAACAAGAAACAAACTCTGGACACTGCCTTTGTTTTCACCTTGATTTTTCTGTGGTGGGATGGAGAAAAATGGGACACGGGGGCAGATTTCTACCTGAATAAGTCATCTTGCCACATCACAGTCTCCCGTGCATAGGTCTGTGAAATGCTCTTCTCGTAATCCTGTGGAAGAGTCTGATTTCCACCGACAATAGTGTATGTCGTCAAAATATGTGCAAAGGTTACCACTAAGTGGTGAGCTTATTAAACAATTTTTACAGTGGCCATTTATTCCTTTTGTTATGTTATACAAATCCTTTTCAATGTTATTTAACTTCAAAGGAATGTGTGGGAGAGCACAGACTAGCAGCCAAAAAGAAACAATTCATTCCTGCCCACGTCTTTCCTCCGTGGCTCCACTCTGCTGATCTCTCAGCCCCAGGGTCATCGGCAGCCCTTTCACAGCTGCCTGTCGCCGGTCTATCTCCAGCTCAGGCCACACTGAATTTGCAGCCTAACGATAGGGCAGCAGAGGTCAAAAGCACAGCAGGAAGTGTTTGGGTACGTCTTCCTTCACTCCTCAACCTCCTGTAGGGCCTACATTTACAAGAAAATAAAGATAAGCAAGCTGTAAATATTAATTGCAGGAGGAGATAAAGGAGGATGTTGGTGGGGCCTATTGTCCCTCAGGTGGGGTGAAGCGGAAGAAGAGGGTCGACTTCACTGCACTGTGAAACCGGGGCCCTGCTCCTGGCAGCAACACACGCTGAGTCTTGGGTTTTAGTGTCTTCTCTTTGTACCTTTTTAATCTGAATAGGCGAGACCCCCGTGGAACAGTCACAGAAGTAATCAGACACCTATAGCAATACACACACACTATAAAAAGGTATTGACTCAACATTTTAACAACATGAATCTAATGAAATAGAACAAGATTTAAAATAAGTGCCATGTTCTCAGGGATTTAAGAATAATGGTGGTAACAAAGTGTTGAGAGCATTTGTTGCACCGGAAGAGGCACTGATTGCCATCCCCCACCCTCATTTTTGCACAAGTATCATATCAACCAGATTATTTAAAATTGTATCCCTGTCATTCCTTATTTCCATCCTCTACTTTATTCACATTGCTTACGCATCTTCTACAAAGTTTATCTGTCTGGTCTGTGTCTCCCTCTTAGCATGTATTTTCCATGAGGTCATTGGTCTGTATGCTTAGCACTAGAACATGGGCTGACTCATAGTGGGTATTGAGTAAATGCTTGTTGAAAGAGACCAATAAATGGAAATGTATAAAAGAAATGAGAATGAAGACTATGGAATTAATGTACAGATTTATTATCAGCAGAAATGAGGGTAAAAAATAAAAAGGAAGGATGGTGGAAAGGGGGAGAGAAAACAAGGGAAGAAAGAAAGGGGGAAAGAAGGGAAGAATTAAAACACATGTTCATATCAACCTGAACCTAACATAATAAATGATACCTATGGAATGAGGATCTGGGTGTGGGGAGTGGAACCAGAAAGGCGGAAGAGCTTGCTAACTGCTTAGTGGTTAGTTACAGGTGAGTTGTCAGTTAGGGGCCACAGACAGCAAAGGCTTGACTGGAGCAGTTGCCTCTGCTTTCTCACATGGCTATTGCAGGCTTTGGTCCCTCACCAGGTGG
>CM052546.1:51641034-51660015 GCA_028533065.1 Trachops cirrhosus | reverse complement strand
GGCTCCAGGGATGTCAGAGCCTCTTCTCTTCTCTGTGTCCTGGAAAGAGCATGGGCAAGAGGGGCAGGCAGTCAGGAGAATCTGCCTCCCACCTGTGACACCAACCTTAAGATGTCGGGACCTATCACCAAGGAAAACTGGGGATCTGGGCAATGGCTCTCCTGCTACCACTGATCCATGGTTACAAGTATGTTGTGGGTACCATTTTCATCCTAGAGAACTTCTCCAGGCCCTCTCCCCGACCCTGTTTCAGATGGCGTGCTCATCTGGCTTCTGCTGCCTCTCCTTTTCTAGATCTCTCTTTTTTGCACGTCTCCTTCAGTAAATGGTTCCTGTTGATCAGCCACCTGGTTTTCAGTTTGAGCTCTTTCTCCAAGATATTTGCCACATACTGGAACCTCTGTCCCCTCTGACATCCATCCCCCACTCGTTCAAGATGAAGTCCTCACTCTTCGAGAGTGTACAGTATAGTTGCGGGAGACAGATGGTACCCAGCAAACAGGCAGAGATTTCTGATAGTGATGTAGTGCTGATGGAAAGATGAAAAAAGATCATGGAGGGTGGCTGGGCAGGCGCCAGGATGAGCTGAGGGGGTGGAGGACATTAGCCAGGGTGATGGCAGACTTCTAAGAAAATGACCTTGAATTTGAACTCTGAAGGATGAGCTAAAAACATTAAGATCTATGGAGGGAACCAAGCAGAGAGAAGAACAAGTGCAAAGGCCTAAGCCAAGGGCAAAGTGGTCAGTGTCCACATGGAGGAGAGAAGGTCACAGTGGCCAAAGTGGAATGACCAAGGGGAGAGTGGTGGAGCCAGGCGGGGTCATTAAAGAGCAGAATTTCAACTTGATTGTGATGGTGGGCCATGAGAAGCTATTGGAGAGTTTAAGCAGAGGCATGGCCTTCTCCAATACAGGCTTTGAAGAGATCGCTCTGGCTCCCATGGGGACATTGGGAAAGCAGGAGGCCAAGGAGGGGAACAACTTGTGTGAGAAAAGGTGGCAGTCCGGGATTCGGGCACTGGCCATAGAGAAGATAGATGGGAGCGGCTGGATTCCAGATACTCTGTAGAGGTAGAGCCAGCTGGATTTGCTCCTGGGTTGGTGGCAGGGCAGGATGGAAGGCAAGGGAGCAGGAATGATACCTGGCTGTTTAACCTGAGCAACCAGGGAAATGGAGGAGCCCCTGAGAGCAATGAGGAGGACTAGGGTCTTGTTTGGATACACTGCATTCGAGATAGCTGTTTGTGATCTAACCTAAAAGTGTGTCCAGTGTTTCCGAAGTTCTCTGATTAATGTAAGAGAGAGTGCAGGTGCCTCAGGTCTTTGTCAGCCCGGGAAAGAATCTCCACACTGGCGCTCACACAACGCTTCTGCATGGTATTTGAAGCCCTTATTATGACCAGGTTAACTTTAGAACTCAGTGAGGGAGGGGAGGCTGACAGTGGTTTGCCTCATCACCCACCTCCCTCTCAGGTGACTCTCTTGGGCTCCTCCTTCGGCAGGGTGCCTTCTGGGGGCTGATTGGTGGACTCCTGATTGGCTCCACTCGAATGGTGTCTGAGTTTGTCCAGGGACCCCAGACCTGCTCAGCAAACAGCAAGTGCCCTCCGATCATCTGTAGCGTGCACTACCTCTATTTTGCCATACTCCTCTTCTTGGTCAGCCTCTTCACCATGCTGGGGATCTCCTTGTGCACAGACCCCATTCCGGATAAACACGTAAGTGCTGCCGTTAGGGTGTTCTGGGGCCAACCAATTGTCCCAGTATCCAAGTGGGCAGTGACTTGGTTCTGCTGGCTTTGGACAAAAGTGGCTGAATTCCTGCATTCATTTTGAAGGTGGGAGGGCTGGGGCCAGGCATAGGGGTTGGATCAGATACAGGCAGATAACACAGAAAGGGACCTGCCTTAAAAACAAAGCTAAATTAAAAACCTTTTCAACAGTCCTCTGCCAATCAGGTATTTACTTAAAATGAGAAGTTTGGCTTTTAAAATACAAATTTTCCTTGGAAGTGTTAAGTTCCCTAACCTCAGTATGAATTCATGTAATCAGGTCAGTCCCAGCTGCCACCACCCAGAGGGAATTAAGCCAACAGGAAGGGGGAGGGAACAGTTATTGGCAGCTGCGGGGGACCAGCTTGGGGGTGGGTGCCTCTCAGCCTCTCCCGGCAGGGCTATTTCACACTTCCCAGCAGGCAGGTGTCAGTCACCCCAGCTGGAAAGCCTGGGCTCAGATCAGTTAAGTCCCTTGTCCAAGGTACCAAAATTAGTGAATGACACATCTGTGCCCCAACCTGGCTCCGCCACACCACCTCCTGCAGCACAGACAGCAGGCTCCGCAGGACAGTGCCCTGGCCGAGCCAGAAAGCAGCAGGAAGGTCCTGGGCGTCCAAAGCTTCTGGAGGAGCTCAGAAGGGAGAAGCATTTGGAATACTTACCTGCCTCTCTTGTGCCTTTTCCTGGGGTATAGGTAGAAGTCATGAACTTGGAAGGCAGCTTCGGGGTCCCCAGCTCACCCTTGGGCATTCCCTCTGGCCACACTCGCTGCTAAGTGGTTCCCATGTGATTCCTTCCCCTCCTGCACACAGAGCCCAGCTGGAAGAGGGAGAGAGTCAGTGGGTGGACAGCCAGGGTTGTCGGGGGTGCAGGCCCACCACACCTCACCCCTGCATCCATGACAGCGGGGGACTTCCCTGCTCTGGCACCTTGAGAAGTTGAGGACAATGGACTTAATTTCCTGTTGCTCAAGGCCTTAATCATTTAGATTGTGTTCTTTTTCTACCCTTCTCTTACTCTCAACGTTTTGGTTTTGTCTGCTGCTCAGACAACCAAGTACTTGTTGAGGGTTTCCCATTTGCCTAGCAGTGGCCAGGTGCTTGGGAGAACACAGAGTAGCTGCTGGCAGGGGCGGGGAGATGAGGAAAGTCTGAGTTTGTGAGTCAGTGCCAATGTCCAGGCACCGGGCCAGGCCCGCTGCTCACCAAGGAGGTGGGACAGCAGGCAAGCCCAGTGCACCCCGGACCTCACCCACGGGGGGCTGATGGTGTGGTTGGGGAGGCAAATGTGCACATACAGCATCATCAGGAAGCAGGTAAGGGCGAAATTCAGTCTCTGTCGTGAACACAACGGAAGTTTAGTTCCAACACTCTAATCCGACAGGTGGGCCTCAGGCAGGTCTTGGAGTGCGAGTGCGCCTGCACTGGCTGGGCGGGGCCCCGCCCCCCTCAGTCACATCCTGAGGGGGCACTGAGGTTCGTGTGTGCCAGGCTAGTATAATAATGGATTAAAGTCTATTCCAGGGTAGGTAGGCTTGGTGGAAATGTTCACTTAGCTGTGCTTCTGCTCACCCCAACCCTTGGGGGGGAAAAGCAAAAGCAACAATTGGCTAGATTTTGTTACTTCCCACAGTTTCCATATATGTTTCCAGGAGAAGAACAAAATCACAGACCAGAGGGGAACGGATGCTCCCCTTCTGCACCTATAAATGCCTTGTTGAGCTTGAGCAACTGAGCTCAGCCAGGGGGCCAGGTTAACCAGGTAAACCAGGTAAAGCCTCTTTGGGGCTGAGTTAGCGCTCTTCTCTGGCAGCCAGGAAAGAAAGCAGTTCCTGGGTCTGGCCGATCCCCTTCGTCCAGCGAGAGGGCCTCGTCCACCGGCTGGACGAGGGGTGACAGGTGACTACCCCCACCTGAAGGGCACAGGTTCCTGGGCCCTCAGAACTGAGAGGAGCGCTGAGCGAGTTGCCTCCCAAGCCTTATCATACAGCTGAAGGACACTGAGACCTGGCAGGTTATGTCACCCTTTGCCAAGGCCACACAACCACATGGTAGCACAGCCAAACCTGAAACCCGGGGTTCCCAAGTGCCACGCTTTCCCCACCCCACATTCCCTCGGTCTCATGTTGGAGTCCAAGGACCAGATCCCTTTTCATTCCATCAGGACCCCGGTGCCCACCTGCAGCCATGCCACCAAGAGGCCTGTGTGATGGAGCCCTGAGTGGTCACATGCCCCTTCTCTCCCCCAGCTCCACCGGCTCTGTTGGAGTTTACGAAATAGCCAAGAGGAAAGGATAGATCTGGATGCGGAAGTACAAGAGAAGAGATACGCACTACGAACACAGCCAGGTGAGGAGGAGGAGCCGAAGTCCTGGGCGGGGTCCTGTCCTATGGGGCGGGCGTGACCTGTGCAGCTGCCCAGCACCCCTTGCCCACCAGAAATGCTGTTCCAGGCAGAGGCCCTGTCTTCCATTTTTCTTACGGTACCTTCAGGGGTTTGCGGGGCTGTTGAGGCTGCGATGCCTCTCTGACATTCATGGGGAGTGATCTGGGCTGGGGACACCCATGTGGGAGACATCAGCAGACGCTCTGGGCCACCCCTGAAATGCAAGTGCAGGGGATGTGTGGAAAGAAGGGGACTGGCATGAAGCAAGGGGACACTCCAGGCCATGAGGAGGAGCCAGCCAAGGGGCAGAAGAACAGAAGTGTTCAGTGACCTAGAAGCATTGCGGGGGCTGGTGATCAGTCCACTGAGGCAAATGCTGATGGATGGAGAAAGCTTCCTGAGAACTAGCTGCTGGGTTTCACTGCACAGAACGGGTGTCTAGACACAAGCAACGTGGTGGAGTGGAGGGAAAGGGGCAGGGGAGGCTTACACAGGGATTTGAAAGGAGAGCGTTTCTTGGAAGGGAGGCAGGAGATGGTCTGTGAGGGTGGGAAGCAACCCCACCTAAGAAGGCACTGGGGGAAAACAGGCCCAAGGACAGCCAGATTTCAGTCCAAGCAAGAAGAGAGAAGCTGTTCCAGGCAGGGGCTTGGGCCCTGCGGGCCTGGCGGCCAGAGGAAGGGTTCAGCAGATTGGGTCAAAAAGGAGTCTTCAGGGCCACAGGGAGGGTGGCCTGGGCTGCTTGAGCCCTGAAGCAAACAGGGATAAAGGCCTAAAGAGATTAGGCCTGAGTCTGGGGCAGAGAGTGTGGGGGGGAGACTGTGATTTTGGGGGAGGGAAAAAGGGAGGTGAAGAGGCTGCATGAGGAGAAGGCAGTGTTCTAGAGCCCCCTCTCCGCTCTTGCCAGGGAAGTTCGGAGCCCAGAGAAGCCTGGGCCCCCTCCAGACCCTTGCAGAGGAGACCCAGGGTTGAGTGGGCTCCTTGGAACTCTGCCAGGCCAGTGCAGGCGGTGAGGGGGTGGCTTCTCTGAGCAAGGCTACCTCGTGCACCTGGAGCATACAGGGCTCCCTGGGAATGCCTCTTCTCCAGCTGGGGGAAACTGGTGCACGGGGTGCCCACAGTGTGCCAGGTGCTTGTTCTTGGTGCACCTCTCAATTCCTCTTCACCCCCAGTCCACTGTCATGGGTGGCTGATGATGATGACAGTGGCTAACATTTGTCACCCACTTGGGATGTGCCAGGCACTGTCTGAATTCTCCTTGTGCGAGAAGTTCAATTGTTATTCTCACTTTAGAGATGGGGACACGGAGGCACTGAACAGTTAAGTGACTTGCCCCAGGGTCCATAAGGTAACTAGTCAATGGTGGAGCTGGGATTTGAACACAGGCAGTCTGATTCCAGAGTGTGTGCTATTGGCCACTGGCCGAGCTCACCTCCCATCACACTGCTATTAGACTGAAGTCGAACGATCAGTTGCTTTTCACAAAGCCATCCCTTTGGGCCTGGCAGCTGCACGCTGGTGTTATAACATGGGCATCTCAGAGCACGGGGCCGGAGGGTGCTGCTCAGGACTTCTCAGCACCAACAGCAGATACTGCTGTCCCTGACTTGGGGGTTCTCTGGCTGGAGCCACCCTCCCTCCATCTCCAGCTGATGGGCCCCATCCTTCCCGGCGCCCCCGGAGCCTCAGGACGCAGTTGGCGTGGAGGCTGCCCAAAGGGATAAGACGCAGAGCACATTACAGCACACGCTGCTGGGCGCCTGCTCTGACTGAAACTCGCATGTCTTATTACAAAGGAGGAAACCTTCCCCAAGCAGCGCTGGGTGCAGGGAGGGTGGGAGATGCGCCGGCGCTGGCCGTGGTGCTGACCGCGCCCGAGCCGGCCCTGAGGAGCAGCCAGAGAGCTGTACCGACAGAGCGAAGTTGAAGCCCCAGAGTTAGGTGTTTACACAAAGTTGGCCTAGAAAAACGAGTGGAACCTTTCCTATAATTCCCAGACTTTCCTCCTTTGCCTCCTGGAAAATGCTAGTGATTCCCCTTCAAGGGCCCGGAGAGCCTTATTTTGGGCCCAGCTGTAAGACATGCCTGCCTGGAGAAGACATTCCCTGAGACATTACCAAGGAGGGCAGTGTCTCTTTCAAGAAATCAAATTTCTTCCATCCTCTGGAGAGTAGTGACTGGGGAGGGGGATACCAGAGGAGCAGCCACTTGCCCCAAACCTCTGGAGCTGTGTCTGGGTGTGTGCCCAAGACGGAGAAGGGTGGGCATGCCGAAACAAACCTGGGAGAGCCCTCAACACTCTGCCACCCAGTTCAGGGGATCTGGGCCCAGCTGAAGGCTCTGCCAATAGAAGGCAAGTATGGCCCCAGGCAGCTCCACTCTGCCCCCACACGTGCCCCTCGTCCCCTGTCCCACTTTCCCAGATCCCTGAGGACGGTGGCAGGCCTTCCGTAGCAGGAGCTGAGGACTGGCCTTCATATTAGAGCAAGGCTGTCGGTCTTCCTGCCAGACTCACCACGGAGATGTGACACCCGCTCTCTTCTCCGGGGTCCTGGTCTGCACCTCCTGACCACTGCCTGTTTCCTCCATTCCAGATGTATTCAGGGAGTCCCAGAGCTGCCTGTGGAAGGCCTTGGACGTGTTCTGTGGCCTGGAGCCAAAGCCAGGCCCCAGACTGGCTCCAGAAGAGACGACCACGGAGGTGAAAAAGTGCAGTTCCCTGTCTGAAGAGCCTGAGCTCTGTGACAAGTGGGTAGGGACGAAGCACCATGACACACCGGAATCCCCATTCTGGAGAAGAGTCACCAACGTCAGCGGGTTGCTCTTGATACTGGTCACAGTCCTGTGCCACGTCCTCTACCACTGAAGCCGCCGGGGCCCAGGGCCATCTGGGGAGAGCAGGCAGACCGCTGCCTCTTCCAGACTCGCTCGCCTTTGAGGGGAGGAAGTGTTTCCTACTGGGAGACCCATGTTTGTGGGACCAAGGATCACGCTAGTGAAAACGCTCCCTCATTGTCCCTCACCGAGTGCCACCAGCTGCAGGGCATGTGTGCTGAGGGGCAGAGTGAAGTCCGTTCACGGTTGCAGAGACTATGCAAATGAGAACATCTGTTCCTTTACAAAATGAGTCATTTTCTCCAAATGACTCTACTGTGTAAACACTGACTTTCACTTTAAATTGAATTTTGGTTTTCATCTCTGGATGTACCGGGGATTTTCACTTGTGTTTACTGTCACCATTTCTTTCCACACCCAGCCTTCGTTTGCCATGTCCTCTCCTCCTTTTTCAATGTGTGCCCTGCTGGCAAAGGTGCCATGTAGTGTAAGCGCCACCCCGTGCTGGGCTTCCTACCTGCAGGTGTTGTGCCCACTGACGGCCACACAGGCCAGCTGGAGCCAAACCCACCTGTGGACGGAAACGTGGGCTCCTGCAGGCCTGCGGAGGGGCCCAGGTGGTCTCTGCTTAGGGTACAGGCCCCACCCCCTCAGCACCACCAGCCCTGCTGCTGCTGAGCCAGCCTTGCCGAGCCCCTCCCAGTCCCTCCCAGTCTGCAAGCTATTGGGATGTTATTGGGGGTTGGGTCCAAGGGTTCAATTCCCCTTCACTGTCAAACACAGGCTACTCCTGGGCAGTGTTTCTACAGGTTCCCCTCCTAATTCTTCTTGGACCAAAATAAATGATTTGTGTCTTTAGAAAAAGTTCTGAGTGCCTTGAAGTAATTTGGGAAGACCCACCCGCATCCCAAAAATCACACTCTGAAGGCGCACTAACGTGCCTGGCTCCTCACCCCTGATTTAATCCTTCGGCAGGCATTGTTGAGCAGCTAGTATGTGCCAAACGCTACAAGGAACAGCTGCGAACAGAGCACATGCCTGTGGGGGAAACAGAATGAAACACCAGCGGAGCTCAGGTTCCCAGAGCAGGTAAGGTCTGCAGGTCGGGGCCCCTCCACGCCCACGTGACTGCCAGCATTTTTGATTGCTGTTTTCCTGCCTGGGCCAAGAACATTACCATATTCAAGACACAGACCACCCTTGTGGAAGGACTAGAATTAACCGCATTTCACAGGGGAGGAGACCGAGGCAGGGGTCCTGGTGAAAATGGAGTGTGCCTGAGGCCCCAGCAGCTCTGTCTGACACCAAGCCAACACAGGCCCTCCACGCTGGCTTGCTCGCTCGCTAGCTCGCACAGTGTGCACTGCAGGGGTGCTCAGCAGGGAGCCCCACCTAGCCTTCAGGGTCAGGAAAGCCTCCTGTGACTGAAGGAGGTCAGTTAGCTGGACAGCAGAAGGGACAACCCGTGGGAAGACACAAGGCAAGAGTTCAGGGCATGTTTGAGGCCACGAAGACACCGCCTGTGCAGAGGAGAAAACAGTGAGAGATGAGAGGACAAGGTAGGCAGGGGCCTGACCTGCAGGCTTTATGTGCTTTGGAATCCTAAGTCCCAGGCAGCTTTGGAGGAGAAGTTACAGGGTCAAAATTGCTGGCTGCTGCAGAAAGGTGAAAAGGAGACCAGGACACCCAGCAGAAGGCTGTTAGAGCAAGGGAGCAAGTTAGTGGCAGGAAACTGAAAAGAAGGGCATGGGATCAAGAGAAGCCATCTCTTAGAAGTAACAGGACTTTGGTGATTAGACTTCTGGAGAGAGGGGCCAGGGTGACTCTGGCCTGAGCACAGGCGAGGGGTACACCAATTCCAAGGACCAGCCACACTGGAAAAAGAGCAGGTGTGGGGGGGAATGTCAGGCACTGTTTGGGACATGCTGAGTCTGAGTTCCATGAAGATTCTAAAGAGGCATTGTCGAATGCCCTTTTCTGCATCTATTAAGATGATCATGTAGTTTCTGTCCTTTATTCTATTTATGTTACATTGATTCATTTCATATGCTAAACCACCTTGCATTCCTGGGATAAATCCCAGTTGGTCATGGTGTGTAATGCTTTTTTTAAAAAATGTGTCTGCGTTTGGCTTGCTAACATTTGGTTGAGTGTTGGTGTCTATATTCATAAAGGCTGCTGGTCCATAGTTTTCTTTTCCTACGACATTTTTGTCTGGCTTGGACATCAGGGTAATATCAGGCTCATAGAATGAGTTGGGAAGTGTCTGGGGGGAATAGTTTGTGAAAGATTGGTAAATCTTGCCTGGAGACACTTAAGGGTAGATGTTAAGTCGGATAGAAGGGTCCAGAACCCATGAGAGAGGCTGGGGCTGGAGACCCAGATCTGGAGGGAAGCAGGCAGCAGGCAGGCCTAGCTAAGAAGGGAACCCAGTAGAGGAGGCCCTGTCAGGCAGATGAGGCTGTGTGGGAGAGTGGGAGGGGGCCTAGAAGGCAGCGTGAGAAACGCCCCGGTTGTGGAGGGAAAGAGGGCTCCCAAGGAAACCAGGAGGCACAGCCAGAACCCTGGGCGGAGGCAGCATCCCCGGGAAGGGAGCATCTGTGCCTGGGCCGCTGCACACAGCCCAGGGCCTCAGCAGCAGGCAGGCCGGAGCTCTCAGGCCAGAGCCCTTGGGTGAGGCGGCAGGGACGGACCAGCCTGCTGGGGGCTGAGGTGAGACAGGGACCTGAGGAACTAGAGCCCCTGGAGCCCCCATTTACCTAAAGGAAAAAAGGTTTCCCCTTAATGGGACCCTTTTTGAGAATGAGGTTCAACCTGACCCCAGCTGAGCCCAGCAGCCGGTCCTTTGCAGAACAAACACACCCTCTTGGAACTATTTGGGCTAACCCTCTAATTCCAGGGACACAGGCCTCTCTGTGTTTCTTCTAGGCGAGTGAAGGCCGCAGTCCCTGAAAGGACAGCCAGCCGGCGCTCACGGGGGAATTCTGGGTCTGCTGATAACGTTTTCCCTGGGAGGAGCAGGCATGCTGTGAGCCAGGGAGGTTCCGTCCCACAGGGAAAATGGCTGCTGGGTGGGGATGCAATGAGCAAGACCTTTTTTGAAACATGGAGCCTCAAGAAGTTTATGGGCAAAGAATAAGAGTCTAGCTCAGCCCAGGCAAATGAGTCCAGCCCCAGTCCTGCGGCTTCTCCAGCGAGGTCAGAAGTGGCTGGAGGTCAGTCATCCTGCCAGACCAGGTGGAGGGGGGCAGGGGGGGAGGTTAAGGGGTCCCGTGTATACCTGGATCCCCCCTCCCCCGGCTCTTCAGCCTCCTCAGCCAATTTCTCCTTGGGGGAGAAGCAAGGCGGGTGAAGGCACAGGTGGAGGCAAACCAGACCCAGCCAGGCTGACAGCAGGGGAGGGCGGGTGGGGGGCGGCGGTCTCAGGCCTGCCTAGAGCTTACTCGGGTGACTTCCTGACTTTAGAGGAGAATGTGGCTGTTTGGAAGGAAGACCTTAAGGAGCATCCCTGTCTGGACAGCTCATCCCCGGAAGGGCCTCTTACAACTCACCCTCCTCCAGCAAGAGTGCCCATGGTTGACATCTTTGACCTTCCTTCTTGCTACCCAGTGTGGGAAAGGAGCAGCCCTGGCTGAGCAGGGCTGTCTGTGCCCAGGCACACCCCAAGGGCCTGGTTGCTCCAGCGTCTAGAGCTTCAGTGATGCCTGGTCCAGCTGTGTTTCCTCCTCCAACCCAAGCCCCTTCCCCCCACCTCTTGTCTTTGGGAGGCTCAGGCCTGCCCTCTGCCTTCTGAGAGCACTCTTGGCCCCAGCAGGGAGCAGAACTGCCTCCCATGGGCTCTGTGTTCAGCCCATGCTGCCTCACCTAGCCACCTGTGACCTGGTCCTTCTGGGCTGGGTGTTTCCCCTTTGGCAGGAGAGAGAGAGAGAAACGTGACCATGTTCCATGAACATCAAGAGACATTCAGACCCAAGAGAAAGAAATCCGGCCCATTTATTCAGGCATGGACCTTATCAGGTCTGGCCTCAGAAGAGGCTCAGGGTTTCCACTCAATGACTTTGATGGCCACCTGGGCCGCCCGCCGCACAGCCTCGCTGCGATCCATCTCCAGGATACGGAAGATGGGCACTTGGGCCTGCAGGAACTTGCGGCCCTCGGGGGCCTCCGCTAGCATGGTGAGGGCCTTGATGGCGTTCAGGCGGGCCTTTATCAAGCTCGAGCTCAGCAGGTTCAGGAGTGGGCGGATGGCTTCTGCATCCAGGGCTGCATACTTCCCTGTGGGTTACCAGCACCAGGCGTTCCCGTGGGGGCCTCTGCCCCCCACCCCAGTGCTCGTCCCACCTCTGGCTTGCACGGCCTCGGGAAGGCACCACCTGCTACCAAGCTCCCTGCTTCACCCCCATGCAGGCCCTTGCACCCCCTCTGCCTCCAGCCCAGGTCAGACCCCATCAACTCTGCCCCCGCTGCCTTTTAACTGGCTTCTCTCGGTGCCCACTCCAAAAGCCAGTCCTCATGAGGCAACACGAGCAGGCTCTTAAAAATTGGTATCCAATCATTTACTTATGTGGCAAACATTTCTTGAGTACCTACTGTGCACCAGGCACAAAAGACACAGAGTGCTTGCCTTCACAGCACTTGTAGTCCATGGGGGGCACAGACATTAATGTGGGAAGTAGACACCCCTCCTATCCTTTCACTGCCTCATCCTACCCCCCCTCCACCTCACCTGCTAAAAGATGTGGCTGTCCCCTGTCCCCAACCTTCCTGCCCTGAGTACTCCTCTTGGCCGCTGGGACCTGTCCAGCCCCATCTTTACCCTGCTGACTCCCATTGTCCCTTGGGTCAACATCCATGCCCCTCCCACAGGAAGCTTTGCCCCTGTCCGGTACCCAGTATGAGTAGCACTTGTCCCCCATGCCATTCATCAATCTGTCCCTCCCACTAATTATAGCACCAAGGCTGAGATGTCTGGGTCCCCACCACCCAGCATAGCTCCGCAGTGCCAGATCCGGAAAGAGTGGGCTCACATCCCTAGGTTCAGCCAATGCCCAGGCCCCCCGGGAGCCCTCTGGCCTCTAAGGGCTCCTATGGGAACCTGGGTGGAGACCCCACAGTGAGGACGCCCTGCCCCCACCCCAACCCCCGCCCATTGGCCCGCATCCTCACAGCACAATCAAAGTGGGGTGCGGACTCTGGGAAGGCCCCAACCTCCCTCCCTCTGGAGTGCCTCAGATTCCACCACTGGGGTCAAGTGGGGAGTGGCTGGGAGGCCTCCACATGGGCGTCTTTTCAGGATGCTGATTGAGAATCAGAGGCCCAGCAGTCCTCTGAGGAACCGCAAGAAAGCCTGGGACTTGGGGCTGGTGCAGGCAAGAGTCAGACAGCCTTCGGAGATCACCATGGGGGGATGGGCTGCCCTCGCCTCCAGGTGGGAGAACCAGCCCCAGTCCCTCCTGCCAACCCAGGGTTTAGTGATGGCATACAGAAGCCTGACTGGCTGGAAGTCCCAGGTTGAGGAGATAATCTTGTACTCTGAGCACCACCCCAGCCCCAACTGAGAAAAATAATTTCAATCCAGAAATGCCATAGAGGAGAGGGGGCCAATGTTTGCTTAGGCCACAGGATAACCGAATCGAGAATGGCAAACTAATCAATCCCAGAATCATGGCTCATGAGAGTCCTGGGACAGAGGCAGAAATGCCAGGCCCAGGGAGTAGCCTGGAGGGAAGGGCCAGTGATCCTGATGCAAGTGGCCGTGGCCAGGAAGAAGAGGGCCGGCGGAGCCTAGGCCCTTGACTTGAAAGGACTTCAACAGCAGTCTGGATGTACTTTGGCAGGGCAGGGAGGGGTTCTGGAAAGCTGGCCAGGGCAGCCAGTGTGCTGGGAGGCTGCGGTGACCTTCTCCCCTACACATTAGCTCCCACGCCCATGCAGGGGATACCTCCCACCTGCATATCCAGCCCACCAACAGCCTCACCTTCAGTGGTCACTGTGGCATACATGAGGGCCCCAGCCGCATTGGCCTGCACTTCCTCCACATGGTCTTTCAGCAGGTGCACCAGGATGGGGATGACGTCATATTGCCACACCTGTTTCTTGCCCTCCAGAGGGATGCTAAGCCAGAGAGGGGACAGCTGTGTGGCTTTGCTTGTGGGTAGGAAGGGAGTAGAGCCCAGGACACCCCCCCCAAGGGGGACAGTACAGAAAAGGAATTGTGGTGGGACCATCCCTGGTCGTCCAGGCCCTCCCAGGGTGCAGGGGAGCACTGCTGTGAGGTTTCAGCCTCATTCCTATGCCCAGAAAACCTGGGGGCATGGTCTGGGGCCACTGAAAGTGAAACCACCCAGGAACCAGGGGTGATGGAGCTTTGTCCTAAGGTCTCATGGGAAGAAGAAACCAGACATAAAACAGGGAGACCCATTTTTGTCTCCATAAGAGCCCCAGCAGCCAGGACAGGCCGAGCCATGCACACAGCAGCCACCTTCAAGCGAGATGACATTTTTGGTAACTGTTCATCCTGGCATTGTATGGAGCTGTGAAAATGAAAGTGGTGGACTTCCAAAGACCTTCCCAAAGTGTGAGGGGGCCAACGCTGTCCCCCAAAAGAGAACGGTTCTTGAGCCAGGAAACACGGGCCCTACGGGAGAGTCACAGTGCACGTCCCTCCTGCAGCGAAGGGCCCTGGCTGCTTCGTTGAACCAGCCTTCCCCAAACTTTGCTGCCCACAGGACTTTTGTGTTGGCAACACCCTTAATAATATCGTAAAAGACACAGGTGCTCTGTGTCCCAGCTGGAGAAGCACAGCTTGGCCAGCCACTGGCTCTGACATTGTGAGGCCGCGGAGCTGTCAGACCTGCTGAGGCAAGAACAGGTTTTCTGGCCTCAGAGCCCTGGACTCTGGCTGGGGGGGGCGGGCACGGAGGGGAGGGCAGGGCTTTGGGGGGACGCTGCCCTGCATACTGTGAGACGTGGAGCAGCATCCCAGGTCTCTACCCACTCTAGGCCAGGTGCTGCATGTCTCCGGGGTAAAGGGAGTGGGGCGGCAAAGCTCCCCCTGCTGCAACCCCCGGACCTGCTGCGAGGCCAGGGGCAGCTCGGTGGTTACCTTCCTTGTGCCTCAGTGCCCGGCCCAGGGCTGACCACTCCCGCCTCCCCACTCCGCCTGCACGGCCGGGGCTTACCTGACAGCCGTGAGCGTGGAGGCGGCTTTGGTGCGGATGTTGTTATTGTTACTGAGGAGCATCTCCTTCAGGAAGGGCACCGCACGGCTGGTCAGCGCCTCGTTGGCATCCTCCAGCAGGCAGGCGGCCAGTGTGTCCAGGAGGATCTCCTGGATACTTTCGTGCTCTGTGTGCAGCTGCAACACCAGTGAGGGGATCAGGCCGCTGTTGACAATGCCCAGGGCCCCTGCGGGAAAGGAAATGGCACTGAGGGTGGGCTTCCATGCCCCCCACCCATGCTGGGTGTCACACAGGGGCAGGCGGAGAGAGTCCCGCAGGGTCCTGCAGGGGGCGGCACAAGACAACTTGCAAATGCCCCCACCGCCGGGCGGGGGGACTGGGCAGCCGCAGGAGGCTGTGGGCAACAAGTGTGGATAGACGGGTAACCACCAGAGTTCCCGGGAAGGTGCCAGCCTGTGGTAGCCTGTGACTTGGGGGCATCAGCCCAAAAGCGGTGCTTAGCAGCCACCTCTTGGAGAGCGCAGCCGCTCACGCTGGGGAACCCAGGCACACAAGGAGCCCGCCCCCTCCCTCGTCCCTTCTATGCCCTGCATCACAAGGAAGCATTGGGCAGGGGACCAGCCAAGCTCCTTCTTCCCACCTGCAACATCTCCAACCTGCTAGAGACCCTAGGCCAGTCTGGCTAGCCCTTGGAGATAGGAGGAAGAGCTTGAAGTGGAGTCTGAGGGGAAAGATTCAGAGTGAACAGGCCAGCAACTTATCCACCAAAGGGCTGTGTCCCCAAACAGAGGTGAAAGAAAATCCATAGATTCTGGTCAAGGGGTATTGAAGGGGCCTGGTGCCCCAAGGGCGGAGCTCTACATGGCATGGCTGGGGTGCCGGGGCTGGGAGGAGCACAGCCCGGTGAGCCTCCCCCTTGCAGGGACTCCACCTCGCTCCTTTCAGCCTCAGTCCCTCCAGGGGGATGTCGGTGTGTGGCTGCCAGGAGGAGAACCCAGAACTGTCCCAGATGGCCCCCTCGGGGCCCAGTTCCTGTGCGCACAGAGCAGCACTCACAGGGAAGCGAGCAGGGCACCGCCAGGGAGGCAGCCCTTCCCTGTGGCACCAGGGCGGCCCTCACTACTGCCCTGAAACCCACCCTCTCCTCTGCCTGCCCATCAGCTCACACCACGGGCCCACGGAGAAGCCACCTATGGCCCCCACAGAGGTGGCCACCGGTAAACACCTTCCTCTTCCGCCCTCCCGGCTGAACCCTCTAATTTACTCTAGAGAGACAAATAAACAGGTTAATTAGCCTAAAGGTCTCTGAGTGCCAATTAGCACCAGGGATTTCCTCTTTGAAGACATCACCCCTGTCTTTCCACCTCACTCTCAAAGGACATCAAACAGCAGCCCCAGGGCGAGGGGCAGAGTGAGAGGGGCAGCGGGCCAGCGGCTCCCAGTCGCCCTGGCCAGCTTCTCACTGGGCCGATGGAGCAGCAACTTGCTCTCAGGCCACTCACGACAGGAAGAGCAGTCTCCTATAGCTCAAGAGTGCTACTGGGCTTTTTAAGATAAAATACACACAGATTTAAGAAAGAAAAAGAAAAGAAAAAAGGTTGGACTCCTCAATGTACCCAGCAAATTAACCTCTCTGAGCCTGGCTTTCTCATTATTGAAATGAGCCTATCTCGTAGGGGGCTGTGCAGTGCCAATGGGGTAGCGGGTGGGAACATGCTCTGTGTAAGGGACTGTCACTCTGTGCCCTGGACATCTGGGCCTAGCACAGCAAGAGTCTCCCAAATTCCACCAACACTGAGTCCCGGCCAGAAGCAAGAGTGTTTGTGGGGTGGGGATGAGGGCAAAGGAGTGGAATACCAAGACAAAAGCCAGGCGGTCCCTGCCCTGCAGGAGTGCCTGTCAATGGTCCCCACAAGCCACCTCTCCAGCACACCCGAGCCTTACTCCCTGACAGCCCTCCCTTCCAGATGGACCTCTGACAGGCGCACACCTGGGCCTCCTGCCCCTGCTCTGCCTCCACGTGCTCCCTACCTGCCCCAGGCTGGGGTCCCCCCCACAACCTAGATGGCACCTCCCCGGCTCACAGTGGGGAAGTGACAGTTTCCCTTTCCAAGGATTTTGCTGGCTGGTGGAGGGAAAGGGTTCCCTGCTGAGGGCACCTGAGCAAAGGCCTGGGGGTGAGGAATTTGTGCATCATTCAGTCAGGGTTTAATTGTGGCCCCCTTTGCCTCAGGGTCTGACCTTCCAGGGAAAGCCCAGGGAGAATCACAGCTGCTAGAGCCACAGGCTGGGGCGGGGTGAGAGGCTGCTCACAGGGAGGGGTCAAAGTCAGAAAGTCCCAGTGTTGGAAGTCACCGCCACTGCGCCCCACCTTGTCGAGGAAACGGAGCACCCAGAGAGGTAGGTCAACTGCCCGAGGCTGTGCACTCAGCAGCGGCGCTGGGCCGCTGGGCGGGCCCTCAGGTCTCAGGGTTTGCTCCTCGGGTATTTGACTTGGGCCTCTGCTCCTAGAAATGCTGAGCACCGGGACCCGGCTTCTTTTTGAGACAGAGGGAGAAGATTAAAAATAAAATGTGTGCCGGGTGTGCCTCTCTGCTCGTTCACTTTGCTTCTTTTCAGCTAAAAGGAGAGTCGCAGGCCTGGCTATTTATAACTAACCCAGATCTGCAATGGTTTGTTCAAGAGTGGATGTTGCGGGGGCTACTGCACAGACCCCAAGAAGACAAACTAGAGAGACCCCCACCTGGCCCGCCACAGCCTGGGAATTGGCCAGCATGGGCTGGGGGAACCGGATAGGTGGGGCACAGAGCCTGGTCAGCCGGGAGGGGACCATCATCAGAGGTCTGTAGACAGCGAGACACCCCCCGCCCCACCCTCGGGGAGTGGGGGACTAGTGGGAGAGTCAGCCAGGACCGGCCATTGCAGCGCAGGTAGACACAGGTGTAGATGAGGAATTCCAGGGTCCTAGCGGATCTTGATGTGCAGGAAGACCCAGGGGAGCTGGGCCACACAGGGCAGAGAGGTGAAGGCACCAGCCACCAGTGTTTGGGAAGGGTGCTGACTCAGAACAGCTGGGGTGCCAGGATGGATTCGGTGGCTGATGTGCCAGAAAGCTCCACTGGGATGGAGGGTCACAATGTCCATAGCCTGGTCCCCGACTTTGACTGTGGTTTGGTCATTTCCTCGGGGAGGAGTCGACACCACCTCCAGGGGCTACTCCTCGGTCAGCTGTCCCTGCTGGGTTGTGAGGTGTCGGATAGACTCAGTCACCAGGGCCCTAGTCCTCTTTCTACCACAGAGACCCGGCTGTCGCCTCTGGTTCTATTGTCTGGCCAGTGAGGACTCAGGACGGAGTGCTGGCCCCAGCCCTGGGGACTACACATCCATGCCTGGTACAAAAGGCCTCAGTGACCCACCTGTCCAGCTTTAGCCTTGCGTGGCCCCCACGCCCTGGTCTCCTGGCACACTGACCCCATCTGTGCCTGCCTTTGCTCACACAGCCTTGCTCGCAACAGCACATGGCACAGCTAACCATAGCTCCCTTCTCGAGACACTCCCTCCCCATGACACACCCCTCCCTGGTTTCCTGGCCACCTCTGCAACTGCTTAGTAAGTGCCAACCCTTCCTCCAGCCTCTCATGTGGGCCCCCTCTTTGGCCGCCCCTCCCCGCACCCTGCCAGGACCAGCTCCTCTCCATGGCTGCAGCCACCACACTGCCATCTCCTGGCACATGTGGTCCCCCAGTGACCCCTCAACCCTACCCTGAACCTGACCTGCTGCGCTGACTTCTCTGCTTTATTCCCTCGGGCTGACTAGCTGCTGAGTTGTTATTTGATTCTGTATATTAGGACAACACACGCTCTGGGAACGTGCCTTCTGCCAACACAAAACAAAAACTGCCTTCCCCCCTCTCCAATTCAAAAAGCTAACCCAAAAACTCCCGATCAATGTTTCTCTCCCCGTCTCTCTCCTCCTTCCCCTCTCTCTAAAATCAATAAGCATGCCCTTGGGTGGGGAATTTTTAAAAAACCTCTCTGGTGGGTCTCAGGCGAACATCCCCAGTTCTGCACCAGACCAGAGCTGTCCTCCTGGCGTGACTGTTCCTAGCACTACAGAGCCTTGTGTTTTGGCACCTGCGTGTGCTCACTGGCTCTAGGCACACGTGTCTTCTCTGGTTCTTCCAGGCCTTGTGCCCCTTCACGCCCAGTGCCTTCCTCACCTTGGCACATGTTTCTCTCCTGCCCCCAGTCACCAGCCACTTCCACTCCTGCTGTCCCAGTGCCTAGTGCTTCCCCTGCCACATGCCCCCAGAGCCCTGGTGGGTCTCCGCCATCAAGCCTCAAACAATTGGTGGGTTACGTCCTGCTGACTGCCTGTGTCCCGCAGACAGGAGGGTCTACCAGGCAGGGCTAGGTCTGTCTAAATCCTAGAACTGTGCCTAGTGCGGAGACAGTCATCATTAAGGACTGCTGTGTGAAGGGTTACAATCATTGGTTGATACCGTGTGAACTCTCACTTCGAGGGGGCCACCAGGGTCAGGTGAGGGAGGCGGCAGCCAGCCCCCTTAGGCCCCTCAACGGGCTAGCCGCTGATCTCACACCTGCACTGCTGTAGAGGGTCATCTCATGCCTGCCTCTAGGTTTGCCCCTGCAAGCAGTTCAACCCTGACCTCTGATCCTGCAACAGAATGTCCTCTCATTCATCTATGAACATGCACTGATGTGCATTCTTCCTCAGAGTCACCTTCTAGGGACAGTCTATTGGTGTCCCCTTTTGAGAGAAGAGAAAACTGAGGCTCCGCCAG